>JAKGSA010000207.1:0-37170 GCA_033558755.1 Philaethria dido | reverse complement strand
TGTGTAGTATGCTGTTGGCCCTATTGGCCTCGACAGCGTCACCGGGTTTTGTGGGGGGCCAAGCTTGAAGAGCTCTGACCCTGGCTTGGCCTCCTCGGGAGGAGGACCATCAACTTAGAACTGCAGTGTCACAGGGGCGCCTCCTGCGAGGCCGAACCTCGGCTTGCGAACACTGCTTGTAGTGGGGGACTTTGCTTTCGCTCGGCCCGAGCTTAAGCCTACTGGGTAGGGCGTCTGATGCCCTGTTGGATTTTAGTGGCTTGACCCGGTCGCACCGAGGCGTGATCGAGCCGTAGAAAAGTAAGGACCTCGTCTCCACCGGCGGGGACGGTGTTTGTGTCGTGTGCGTCTGCGAGTGTGTGTTGGATCCTACCTGTATTTAAAGACTAATTAATGCCTAAGTTGAATAAAACCATATTTAATGTTTATATTTTTTATTCATTTTGTATTATTTTAAATTTCTTATTTAGATTTTTTTTTACAATATTAATGTTCGATGTAGAATGATTGATGGCATACAATAAGTTATTAATGTGATGACAATGACTTTCTATACTACAATAAATACATATATTTATAAAATAAATAAACAAGTTAATTGTTTTAATAGATGTGGCAAATCCACCGCATTAGCGTATTTTACTCGTATAATGAAAGTAACTCTGTGTCCATTTTAAGCAAAAAAATATTTTTCTCCATTCAAATACAATCTATATATTGTTTCCTTTAAGATTAGGAAATTTCTTAATGTTCTTATAAGTTTTACAAAAGAAACAAATGTAATAATATAATTTGGTATTTATGAGTTAGATTGATCAGGAAACCACAGTCCCAGTAATTAAAATTACGAATTCAAATCTCAGAGAGGACTTGAATAACATAAGAAAGTAACATATTTAAAAAAATTGTATAAAATATTCAGTGGCTAATACTATTTATTCTACATCGAACAATTTTTTTGACTATGTAATTATACAATGTTAAAAAGAAAGATTTGTACACGCGGGCGACTGTCTCTTATAAATTACGATTAATTAAAAATATATAAGAAATATTATTATATTATAATATATATCATTTTTTTTTTAATTTAGAGACCAACAATGCCATTGTGTACTTGCCTTATTCATTCGTCAATAAAAAAAAAACAACTTGTTGTACGTACGTAATAAAAAAATTAAGACTACATCACTAGTTTACATTATGCGAGTTTGCTAATCTATAATTTATGTACAAATCTACAACAAGTAGCAACAAATTGAGGTAAACAGTTTCAACGGATTATCACTTAGGCCCCAGTGTCAAGCAAAATATATTAAAAAATAAATAAATATAAAAAAAAAATGTTTGATATCCGCTAAAATAGTTTACGTCAATTAGAAAATATAATATAAATACGTCACAAACATTTAATATTTGTGAATTTAAAAAAAAATTCGTAAAAAATGGTCAAGAGTTTGAATTAGCGTTTTTAAACTATAAATGGGGCTAATAAAATATTCGATAACTTTGGTCTTCTAGTTAATAAAATTTTCGATGTTTCATTCATCGTAATTTATATCGTTCGTACGCTGTATCATATTTTTAACAACACAGTAAAATATGGCAGTACGTGTGTCTGTAGTTGAACTGAATATGAGTATAGTTAGTCTATACTATTAGAGATCGCAATGATCTTGAGCTTTAAGGTTAAATACACGGACAGGAACAGCTAGTTAGACCGTCAAACTGCCAAGTAATTTGTAGCAAATTGCTATAATAATAAAGCTAACATTGAAATTAGCTTATTCGTTCGGCGACGTTGATATTAAAGTACCGGACTTTAATAATTTCCTTTTTTTATTTTCATATGTAAATTTGCACTCTTTCTTACAGTCATAAAGTATGTCTCAAAATTGACTTGCTTATTTATGTTCTGCAAAAAAGAATCATTTTTATAATATAACGGTTGTTATAACTGTATGTGTCCGTGTACCGTTCTTAATGTATAGGATAATAAGTAGGTGATGAGATTGCAGGTAAATGATGACCACATCTCGGGAAATTAGGCGGCACTGGCGGAAGATCTCGTTGGGTTCCTATGTGCAGTATTAAATTCATCCCGATAACTATGTGGTAGATGAAGTGACAGTGGAATAACCAGTAGCCTGAAAAAAGCAGTTTTAATTTGATTAAAATGTTATGTTCAAGGTTGTGTGTTTTTGTATTGTGCTATAATATAATATTATTTATTAGTAAAATATATTTTGTCAAATCTTTTAATATATAGAAATCACTAAATGGAAAAAAGGCAAACATTTGAAAAATGTATTAAGACTGGTATTTCATTAGCTATTTTTAAGCAAATCCTTCTAGTTTTAGTCGTATACTTTAATATATGGCATATTGGACGAACAGCCGGTTGCTAAAGTCAACAATATATTCTGTAATACTTAGGAATAGAGTCATACACATATATACATCAATCAGTCATAAATAATAGATCATAAGTTAACTTACCAGGGTTGTCAGCTTTTAATCTTAGTACAACGTATCCATTGTTGGGCACTGCGAGAGTATCTTTAAACGGAGGCAAATTATATTGTCTGTGTAAGAGACCCTTTCTATCTAGATCGAGGGCATGTTTTAAGTTAATTTTCTTGATATTTTTATCTGGTGACCTGCCCATACCGATCACGTTGTACGACATTCCATGAAGGTGGAATGGATGAGAAAGATTAGGTGATTGAACTGAAATATAAAAAAAAAATATTAGTCCACCTAATCAATAGTAATTTTACTACTACAAGAAAAGCATTTTAAGTTTTACATACCTTCGTCAACTAGAACTATCTCAACGGTGGAGTTTAATGGCACATCAATCATATGAGTGCATCTGCAATCAACTGCACAATCAGCCGGTCTGTTGTCGCCGTTGCAAAACAGTTCTGGTGGCATTTCATCCATTTGTGATAGAGGTGGCGCTGGAGGGGCCCTGTACGAGATTTCATCTACTAAACTCAAAACATGATCTCCACCTGGGGCGACTGCAATTGATATATTGATATTGTTTTACTTTATATCTTAAATTTAACTCAGATGTACATTAATTAAATTAAATTTTAAAACTGAAGACAGTAACAGTGCTGCAGCATGGAATCGAAGTGTTCGTGATGGTTATAGATTCGATTTTCATTTGATGAAACATTAATATTCGAAATATTGTATATTCCTCGCTTCGATCTAAGTACGCATGTATTTAAATTTAGAGAATGGACAACGAGATTCAATAAATATAAATTCAATAAATTGTCTGTTTGCTACCCCATATACGCTTTTACAAAAAAGCTTTGTATTGTTTATTCTTTATCTCTTTTAGTATAGAAGGTAAGAAAAATGAGAAAAAGCTTTAAAAAAAATCGTTAAAAATCTTACCTAAATAGTTTTTGTAAGTGTTCTGTTTAAATAATTCCTTAGGTGGGTAAAAATGGAATCTGAATGGCAGAAATATTTTGACATCGGGCCGTTCTTGAAGCACTGCCTTATCGATGGGCTTGGCAGATTTTAGATTGCTTACACATACCGCGTCGTTTCGTTTCACGTCGCAAATTGCGTCCAATGGGTTCATGACCTGTAAACATTTGTGATTTACTCCACGCAATATGAGTGGCGGCATGTATGTCAACGAATATAGAATTTAAAAAGAAAATATTATATTATTGAAAATATTGATTAAAATGTTCATTATCATGAAGAAATAAAATTGTGTGAATTTTAATGAATATGTGCAAAGAGTATCAAAAATATAATACAACCTGATACAACTGTCACTCGTATAATTCGAGTATTCCAATACACACCAGGACACCTTAAAACTCCAGATAGAAAGGAAAATGGCTTCATGGTTTCTAGCTACGTGTGCAAGTCCAATATACAGACTACAAGGATAGAAATGTATTGTACACTAAAATAAGCAAGTTAGCTACCTTTGAAATAAATAGAAACTTAAAAAAAAAAAAAAAATTTTAAATAATATTAAATATAATTAATTATAATAATATAAAGGAAAATAAAATTATATTAAATTTTATAAATTTTATTAGATAGTAAAAAAATGTACAATTTTCTTATAAAGTAAATACGATATTGCATATAGCTTAAAGTCATTTTTATTCATATATAAAATTATTATGTATTTCAATATATATACAATTGTTTTTCCACCATTATTTAATTATGGTAACAATATATAGTTATTATCTCATAAAATATTGGTAACTGGATATGGTAACATTCTGTAAACTTATTTATATTAATATGGTCATAAACAGTCTTCGTTTTTTGGATGCTGTGCAATCTGTTTAAAACCGTCTGTAGTACATTTTTACATGTGTGTATTTACAAGTATTGCAGATGTGTTTAACTATTTACACGTTCTAATATTGGGTATCATGCAATTTTGGGTTAGTATTTGGAAAGTACCTTAATTACCTAATTTTATATATAGAGTTCGCCAAAAGTAAGCCACCCCGGAATTACGTTCTCGAGTGTTTCATACCATCGACACTCATATTCATTAGTAAAACATGAAGTTAATGACGTTAATGACATTGAGATGTAAAGGATGTCCCAAAATTAACGCAAGATTTGACTTTGCCGCCATTTGCTATTATATTCATTATTCATTCGCTATTAAAAGACTAAAATGGCATTTTCTATTTAATTCAAATCTTGCGTTAATTTTGGGACATCCTATATAAATAAATGAGTAATATTTTCGGCAAGAAATTTTGGAGTGGCTTATTTTCTAACTCCCAAGTAATATTTAAATATATACACGCAATAAATATCCTTGGTGAAATATTAAATGGCAAGTCGTTAGTTACAGAACAAACACGTTCGTTGTAAATATATTAAAATTGTAATTAAAAAAATGTTGTCGTACAAGTAAGAGCCTCAATGCGATATTCAGCGACGCGGCACCGAACGATACCAGAATAAAGCATTAGATTAAACTGAAATTCACTCAGCAAATATCACCTTTAAATAAAATCACAAACCAGCATGAACGTCAGTGGAAACATTCGAATATAAAATAAACACATAAGGCAGAATCGAGCACTTCGATTCCGCCGCCACATCACACAAAACAAACATAAAATTACACTTAGTTAACACAAGAATCAACTGCTATACCAATTGTTGGGTAAGAAAACTGAAAAGTGTTTCTAGGAACAAATTTAGTTGATGGGAGGGAGGTGGTCTCCACAGGTAGGGAAGTTGGGAGGCACGGGAGGAAGGTCTGCGTGAGTACCCACTTGAAGTACAACATTCATGCCGATTACGATATGGAATAAGAAGTGGCAATGGAGAAGCCAGAAACCTGGGTTTGAAGCTCTAAAACGAACAATGACGTAACCGTTATTGGGAACGGCAATAGTATCTTTCGCGGGAGGTAGATCTCCCTGTTTCAAATGACGCTCTAATAATCCTCTTCTGTCTAAATCGAGAGCGTGTTTTAAGTTAATTTTCTTTACGTTCTGGTCTGGTGATCTACCGATACCGACTACGTTGTAAGCGTATCCGTGTAAATGGAATGGATGAGATAAGTTGGCGATTTGAACTGAAATTAAAAAAATTGTAATCACATATTTGCATTTCAATGAGACTGAATAGTGATTGTAAAGTTATGTAACATACCTTCATCTACCATTACAATTTCTACTACGGCGTTAAGAGGTATATCCACTTTATGTGTGCACATGCAGTTTTGTCCACAATCAGCTGGCCTGTTATCTCCGTTACAAAATTGATCCGGATTAATGTCATCATATTGACTGATAAGAGGTGCAGGCGGTGACATGTATGAAATTTCATCTATTAAACTAATCACATGGTCTCCTTGTGGCGCCACTGTAGATCGTAAAGTTTTTAAATGTTTAAGTTGTCTATAAGAGATTAATTACGAAAGTCAACCAGTCGTGTCTCTACTTACCCAAGTATCTATTGTATGTGTTGGGTTGGAACAACATTTCCGGTCTATAGACAAAGAAACGGAAAGGCAAAAATATTTTGACATCAGGTCTCTCTTGTAAAATCGCGGGGTCGATATTTCGTGCATTTTTCAATTGGCTGACGCAAATAGCGTCGTTTCTAGGAGCATTACATCTTGCATCCAAGGGATTCATAACCTGAATAGTTAGTGGGTAGAAAGGTACGTGCAATTACTAGTAAAACGTGCAACTACTTCTACTTAAATCTACTATGCTTATTATAGTTCCATATATTGTTATAGATATAAGAAAAAATGCAGAAGAACTTTGTATTGGCAGAAATATTTTTCATTGTCAACATATCACAATTAATACAATGCGCTTTAAACATAGTTGAAATTAAGAAATACTTCTGCCGTTACTCATTGATGCTTAAATAGGAAGGTGTAAAGGAGACTACATTACAGCACCAGTTCTACGTAATGATATACTGTTCAATTTTCAATGGTATTTGAGTGATCTAATCATATATTACGGTATTTACAAATCTCGCTTAATAACAGCTTTCTATACAGACTGGTGGTTAATTAAAAAGATAAAAAGGCTCGAATTATCTACATCGATACTGGTATTTAAATATAAGAAATAATGTGCAACGAAATTAGCTAAGTTTATCGAGGTTGTCGTGTTCGCAAAAATTCAGTATGCAATATCCGGCAATTAATAAGCGAGATATCGTGTCAGATCGCTATTTATTTGATTATAGGAAAGGAATTTCATTCACTGTGAATGGGAAATACCGAAGTTCACCATTTCAAAAGATTTTGTAACTTATTTACATAAAGAAGTTTTAGATAAGTAATATGTCATATAGTATTTACATTAATCTCTACTTACAACTCCCTGCGGGATTCCAACGTCGTAGGTGGGAGGACTAGATGATGGTTGGTAGGGCCCTCTAGCGTACCTAAGGATACCGAGCTGTTGTGCTCTTTTAATACCACATTCACCCAGACCACGTACTTGAATCCAGTACGCACCAACATTTTGATCCGCGGTGATAACAAAATCGTAACGCTCACCTAAAATCATATCATTCGTTAGAATGCTTGTAGTAATTTTCGTTGTAAATTTGCTTGATGGTACTTTTTGTCACTTTACTTTTATAATTAAAGCTTTTCATAAGTAAAGGTGATTTAATTAATCGCTTCATTAAAAATTCCCTAATATGTTTGGTGTACTACTTATATTTACCTATATTACGTTACTTAAAACTTGTTAATTTAGTTGTAATTGAGGAATTGAAGAGTTACAATACATGCACCAATTTCCTCGGTTGAACTGCACAGATTAACTAGATATGAGTTGGTTATATAATAGGGCGTGCCTCATTAGATAAGCATTCCAAGCTTCATTGATTACTTCATAGTTTTTTCTTTCTCTTTGGATATGCATATGTATATATGTACATCTTTTGTATTATTAATACATGACGGAAGTTTCGAGTGATTTCTACGAATATTATGCGGACGAAGGAAAATTAACCTTGGTATATAAATTTAAAATCTCATTGTAATAAGAAGAAGTCAAAGAGCAACCATATGATCGTTATATACACGAATACAAAGTTACATACATGTTGCTTAGGCAACGTGTATTATACGGCGCCATTTGAATATGTCTATACTCATTTAAATATTATGTGTTTTCTTACCAGAGAAAGAGATGATGGTATTAACTTGAACGGGCTGTACGGGTTCACCGTCAGTTGCAATTACTGTTAGGTTGTGACCCTCGAATGTAACTTGTGCGGGACAGACTGATGCGAAAGCGTTTATCATTCTGAACCTATATCTTCTACCAGGAGTAATTGTAAATACTTCAAGAGGAGTATTCGTCATAAATCCAGTGTTGGGATCCCTAAACTGTCCTTTGCCATTGATAAGCACGTTTTCAGGATCTTGACCAGTGTTTACTGCAAGACGACCTGGGTATCTCTCGGCGGCATCCTCATGAAGCCAGTCACTGATTAGCATTACATGTGTAGTCAGATCATAATCGTACAAGTGGCTGTTGGGATCTTTGGAGGGTGGTTGACGAACTACAATACTTCCGTAAATACCATCCAATTTTTGGAGACCGGTGTGAGCATGCCAGAAGTGAGTACCAGCATTACCTTGCCATTGATATCTGTGAAAATATTTATATTATAGTATGCATATATAAATCAGTATTTAAACTGTTAGCAATAACATTACGGTACATTTAAACAAGCGTTACAATCTCTTTACCTGAATGTATTTCCTTGCTGAATAGGACATTGAGTTACAAATGGTACACCGTCGTAGTATTGGGAGCCTCGTTGCCAGATTCCGTGCCAGTGAATGGTTACTTCCATACCTTCCATGTGGTTTTCCACGTCAACAACTACTTTGTCGTTTTCACACACTTGTATAGAAGGGCCGGGCAACATTCTGTTTACCGTTAGCACACCACGTTCTACTCCGTCCGCCAATACACATTGGCAGTGTGACCATACCACATTGGTAGCATTTGGTGTACATACTTGACAAGCCCTGTTAATGAAATTAAAAATAATGAGGCCAAAGTAAGGTAATATCTACAGTTTAGGTCATATTATCATGATAATAACGGGTCAACTAGGATATTATATAAATTGCTGTTTCTTTTTCTTGATTCGCGTTCATTAAAAAGTAAATGACTCGAGAGTTTGCATAAACTATGGCGACAACCACCAATTACCTACAAAGTAAATGTTACATTATAGAGCAAAAGTTTCAGTTAAATATTTAAGTCATTATAAATTCTAGTCTTTCTTTGTATTGGATATGTACTTATTAGAAATATTAAAATATGAAATTGATCTCAGTTATGTATGCTCTTATATGCATAAAGGCCAACGTTATGCAATGCAGGATTTATTACAGGAAATAGTTATTATAGTTTAATGATGCTTTACAAAAAATGGAATGGATTTTTTGTGATAAACGAATATAATTATTTTAGGAAATTAAAATTAATACGCCCTTATACTGTTATAAATTTATCTTTGGTAAGATTTCTAATGAGTAAATATGTTTGTACTCACGCTCCCAATACGGTGTAGAATTCCAGAGTAAAATGATAGTAACATATTCTGGGTGGTTCATTTTCTCTACAGGCTCTTGCACATTCATCGGGAGCAGATAAGGCAGGGTTTCTTCTTAGTTCAGCAGTGGCGCTACTTGTGAAATCCAAATGTTTCAGTGAAAGTTTGCCGTTAGCAGTCTTCACTAGAGGTGGAAGAGGATTGCTCCTGAAAGCGCCACTTAACGGACCGCTGCCGCTAGTTTGCACAAAGGGATTGGCTGATGGACCAATGGTGCTGTCAACTGAACCAAACGAATTAAATGGATCGCTAGCACTCGGATGAGTTTGGACAAGTCCATGTGTGGAAGCGAAACTGTTACTGCTGTCTCTGAAAGGTGTCGCTGTGCCTGCTTGCCACCATGATGCTGACGTTGACTGATCATCAGGCGATAAGGCTTCTGCAATGGGAGAAAAACTTTCGTTACTATTTAGTAATAACAAACTGTTTAAGTTTTTTGACACTGTTATAATATCTTCTTCTAATTTAATAACTTACTAAAGATTAAATGTAGTAACGAATAATAATGGTAGCGATGTGCTCAATAGATACGTTTAAAACGGTGGCTTTAAGCAAAACATACGTATTTAAATGCAAATTTTCTTTAGTATCCATTTATAATATCTATATCAAATTGTACAAGTTCACTGAATACTGTATCACGTTTGTTTCGCAACGACATTAGTTAAAGGGACCAAGCCGCATATCTATCCTTAAATATAAGGACTTTTACTTCCTCTATTGCCGTTTATTTCGTGACAGTTGTTCTTGTCGTTCTATATTTTATCGAGCGTTACACTTAATTGAACATTTTGTTAGATACAATCGAATTATTTTATTTCAACATAATATTGCTCAACGCTGGACTACTTCGTTACGGTGTGTTTTTATTTATAGTTCGGTGTTTAGGATCCGCGACCCTGAACTGATTTAACTTTTACTTCCTCAATACTTTTAAGCTAACATTGGTTATCATAATTACGTATGCATTTACGATCTATCTTTTAAGAATTATTAAACAAGAGTATTTAATTTAGTTTATTATTTTTTATATTTGAAATTGTTTTAGTAATTTATATTTATGAGATTATTAGAATTATTAATAGTTAATAGAAACAGTAATTATTAAATACTTATAATTGACTATTGGATCATTGTGTGAAACATGGAAGTAGGAAGGAGAGTTTTGTAAGGTAATTCCTGAACAATTGAGTGCACTTACTAGAAAATAAGGCCACATAACTGATTACTAACACAACAATTTAAACGTAGCTTAGATTTATTTGTTGGTACTTTTAGTTATTTTTATGACTATAGCAACATATGTAATAAAATGGAAGCAATACAAGGGTAACAGGGCAATATTGTTTAAATTGCTACCAAGAATGTACAAAGGTAGCTAAAGTATCTATATATAAAATAACAATACAAAAATATATAGATTCATTATTATAAAAAAATATATATTTTCTTAGAACTGTGAGAAGATTTGGCTAAGTTCCAAAATAGAGACTCTTTATCCGATATCTAATGTCAAATAAAGTTTTTTTTATTTAAAAGTTATACTCGAGTCTTGTTAATACTGTTCCACTGATCACGTACAGCTTAAGTTTCAAAACTATAGATGTCAAACCAACGAACAAAAAGCATAAGCTCTAGAAAATTTCGTTATTTCATTAATTTTTTTCCCTAATCATCTCGATCTTTGGTAATAAATTGATTGATTTTGATGGGGCACCAACCCATGATTATCTGAATTAATATATCATACAAACCTACGCCTTTAGGCTATCTTATAATGAACATTTATTATTCATTAGGAAACTACAAAATTATAAATGATCTCCTCGACGCTGTAGTTATGGCGTGGTTTTTGTAATAGGCAATTTCTCTTTATATTAAATTACCATGATGATGTTTTACATTGCATTAAAATATTTGTAGGCGCTCTAGATAAGTGCAATAGCGAAAACTAATCGATTACTAAAATTACAGTTTTTTTTTTTTTTTTTTGATAACGGACGGCAAACGAGCAGAAGGACCACCTGATGGTAAGTGGTTACCTTCGCCCATAGACATCTACAACACCAGAGATGTTGTAGATGCGTTGCCAATCTAGAGGATACTGATGGAAGGGGGGACAATGTAGTAGTCCACTATCAGAACCACCACATTTTGGGGAAAGGATGGGTGGGAAAGGGGAAAATCTGGCTTACATGCCATCGAACCGAAACACATCATTAGATATTTGGCGGTTCGTCTTTGACATGATAGTGGTCGCGAGCCAGACGGAGGACGAACCTCCTACCACCTAACATCATGGTCAACAGTATGGTGTGTCATACATTTTGCTACCTAGTTATTAAATGTAAGTTAAATCGATTCTAATTCCAGATCGATACAGTTAACTAAATTAGTTGGTTGGTACTCTTCATAATGGAAGATAATTTTATACAAATGCTTAAAAAGATTTTTCCAATTAGCGATCGGTATACCTTAATGCATTTGATTACCGACAGAAGATAATTATGTGTGGGCGAGTCTGCAATTATACTGATTGCGTATTATACATATAACATCTCAACTACTATATATACTTTAGACGTGTTAGTGTAATTTTATCTTATTATACAAAAATGTGTATATCGATACAAATAATATGTAGGTCAGTCAGACAGTTTTTATTTGGAAATTTATTAATTGTGGATTATTTCTGTTATATGATGAAAGTGAATATTACATATGAATGAAACACATTTATTAAAAAAAATCTAATCTAGAAGTATCTTGTAGTTTCGTTTGTTACCGTTGGTTTTCAATGATAAGGATTATCATTTCATAAGATCAATTCATTGATAAGGATTTTCTTGCAGAAAACGCGATAATTTTTAGAGCAAAAACTTAAACGTGTCAATAGCTTAGATAAGTTAAAATAAAGGAAATATATTGCTGTTTCATTTAATAGTAAACTTTATAAATAAAAAAAAGTATTACAAAAATACAACCGTAATATTATATATTTAAAAATACACTCACTGATCGAATTGTAACGTACATAGGTATGTAATGCAACCGTTTCGTTTAAATTGAATTCAAGTCATACCTTTTTATTATTATTAAGCTAAAAATTAAAAAAGTGTAATTTTGGTACACGGTACTTATAATTTTTTTTTTTTTTTAATGGATAACGGATGGCAAACGAGCAAAAGGACCACCTGATGGTAAGTGGCTACCTTTGCCCATGACCATCTACAACACCAGAGATGTTCTAGATGCGTTGCCAACCTAGAGGATACAGATAGAAGGGGAGGACAATGTAGTAGTCCGCTATCGGAACTACCAGATTTTGGGGAAAGGATAGGTGGGAAAGAGGAAATCCTGGCTTACATGCCATCGAACCGGAACACATCATAAGATATTTGGCGGTTCGTCTTTGACATGATAGTGGTCGCGAGCCAGACGGAGGACGAACCTCCTACCACCAAACAATTGAAACAACTATATATATGTAAGTTATATAACTGAGATTATTTTATGAAAATCATTGTGTAGGTTTTAATCAAGTATTGTAATACAAGTTTTCCGTTCCGATTGAATGAAACGTGAACGCCCCGAAGCAGAATAATATTGAATCATTATTATTGCCTTCGCGTTGAGGAAAATTTGGTTTAAAACTAAAATTACTGACCACTATCGCTTTCTAGTTATCGCTTCGTATCGAATTAGATAGAACTAGGTCTAAGAAATTATTTTTTCTTTGTATGTTATTTTTTTTACTTATATTTTTATAACCTCGAAGAAACACCGTGGCATTTACATTCTCGTTGTCAGTCTATGGGGTTTTCATAGTTTAATGATCTTTTTTTTCACTTATTAGTAGTGGTATGTTGAATTATAAAGTAGTTAAAGAAATCACGCTTGCGTAACCGGTGAGGTCTTTTCGCCTATAAACCTGCGTGATCATAATCAAAATTAAATTAACCTCCATTTCTAAATTACCATTAACACCTACCTTATGAAGTAAATTCTGCTAAAATAAAATGTTTATTTTATGTATATTTAATAAATTTGAATTTTAAGCGGATCTTGTTAAAAATATTTTTGTTTTAATATGGTCAAATATAAAAAAATCTTTATAAATTGTATGAGTTTATGTGTTATTTGTAATTAATGTACATATAAGCTATACTTTAATAAAGCTTAATCAAAACCCGTTCAGTAATTTTGGTTTTGGTATGGAAGAGTAACAAACATATATCCATTTATCTCCGCAGAATTTCTCATTTATAATATAAGTAGGAAGTTAAAAGGTACTTTAAATGGCGATCTAAGAAAAGTTCTATTGTAATCCCTTCATTGGATCATATAAGAATTCGAATATAATATGTAAAAACTCGAACAAATTTCTTTTTCTTTTAGCTTCATGCTGTATCCCACACATAGCAGGATAGGCAGAGGGAACTAATGGCATAGTGTTAAGACACTCCGTTCTCTTTTAACATTTCCGTTCCTCACTTTCCGCGGAATTGAAGCATTGCGTACTATTTCTTGATACTTATTATATTTGTATGATGTTAAGTAAGACAACAAAGTATTATATAACATTACAAGACCAAATTCTCATTCGTATTCATGGTCGCTGAATAAATATCTACAGCATCAATCATTTTTGATTAGGCGTTGTTATATTAATAACCTGCTGCGTTACAGACTTTCTGTTGATTTCAGTTATTATCGCTTATATAATTTAATACAAAACGTTTCATACAAATATTGTATAAGTAAATAAATTTGAGTTTTACTCATGGTTGGATGTTGAATGGGCAAAAAATGATCATTCATCTTTCGGTTCTACATACATTATATTGTGTTGTGGGTGGTAAGACTTTGTCGGCACATACTGCTTGTTACGAGTATAGTTACGATTGATATTGAAAAAATCAGAAGATAAAATGGATTCCATTTTCACATTTCATATTATAAATATTTTACTGAAATGTTTACCTTATTGAAACAAGCATCGCTCTCATCGTTTTTTGTCCTCACGCTTATTTTGCTTTATGAATGACAATTCTTAACTATTTGCTTGTTTTAGAGACAATGCGTGGTGGAAGTATATGCCAAAACTTATCTTACCTTACCGGAAAATGAAAACGTTTCAAATAAAACCGTCCCCTTTTCTATTTGAGTCACGTTGAGTCAAATAATTTTTGACGGAACCACGATGGCTCTTTTCCCCTACAACTAAATATTTCATTTTATTTCCTACTTATGTCACTTTTACTGAATGTGCATTTTAATGTAACGAAATTTTATCGGCTATTTAGATAATGTAGCTTTTACTTAGGACTAGACAATTGTGTGCATCCAAGCGCGAAGTGAAAGCGGACACTTTAGTGATGCTTAAAACTCAAATCGAATTTACTCATAGCTTACGGTATATAGCGAAAAAAGGGGAGGTAAGTCAATAGTAATATATTTACAGGTTTTATATGCTATGTATGGAATTAAGGGAAAAATGCTTTTGTCTAATGTGAAAAATACTCAATAATTACTAATATTAAGCATATCTAGTGGAATGAACAGTGAGCTCAATAGGTATTAAAAATAAATCTACATACCATTCCATATATATTGTTCGGCGTAGCTCAAAATCGGAACCCTAACTAGAAACAAACTCGTAACTATGTCAAATCATAATAAACAAGTATTGAAATTTTAAAATATTATAACTTAATGAAAAAATCAATCCATAGCAGAAATAAAATAAAAGCTAGCTCATAAACTAATCTATCGCTTACAGCTAGTAGACGTTGACACGAAATTAATATGGTGTCAACTCAACAGGCGGGTAAACGAAGCCTTTCAAATCAATTTTGAGCAGAATTGCGCATATTATTCTAGATCATAATTATACTACTACAGTCTGTCAATTTGTTTTTACCTGCATGTCGTAAACCAACTTGGAATGTCAAAATAATCAAAAAGGCTCTAAAGGTGATTGCGATTTCACACAAAAAGCAGTTCATTTCTAAAGTTGATGTGAGCGCTCGATACTAACCCCATTTGGTATGGTTAGGGCATTTTCTCTAATAAATACTTTGTTTTTAGTTATTTAACGAAATAACGCGGTAACATATTTAGCAACAGTTTTTACTGCTAGGAATACATTAGTTCAGTTTATCATATATTTCATTTTTTGTTTTAGTATTACGTGAGGTAAATATGTATCTATTACAATTATAGGTCATGTTAGAATGTTTCTTATCTTGTTTATGGTCATTTAAAGTCGTAAAACACAGAAAGACTGGTTTGTCTCTTGGTTTAAATGTTTTATGCGTACACTGTCAGTTTATTATAATAAATCTAGTACAAAATGCATTTCAGTTATTTATTAGGAGCACTATATTTTGTAAATTAAAACATGTAATTTCATAGAAGTAATAATTTTGAGCGTGTTGGTTTTAAAACTAATTTGTTATTTATAGCAATAAGATATATCACAATTTCAAGTAAGAACCGGAGTGTCTTATCACTAGGTTCTCTGGTTCCCTACCTTGGCCCTCAGGCTGCCTACCCTGCTATATGCGGGATACAGCGTGAAGGTAAAAAAAAAACAATTTCATCCTGCAAAGAATGCCGAAAACGAAACAGTAACAAATTAAGACTTTAACAATTATAAAGTAAAACAGATGTTGAATAATATTGTACATGTAATTAAGTAATTGCAGAGATTTCCTACATTAAAGAGGTTGTTAGATGCACTAGAATTAATTCAGTACAAACATACTGTAAGTTGTATAATAAGTATACTTGCATTTTTATGTTACTTTAACTCATTTTAATGGTAGAGACTAGAAATTTGACACTTTGTTTTGCGGTTTGTCTATTTTACAAGTACGTATTGGTCGATGGCAAGTGACATTTTACATCATACTATTTATAACTATCGAGGAAATGCCTAAATCATAATATTTCAGAGGAAATTAGCATTCTTATAATTATATTCATATTGCATCGGGATTTTTAGCTATGTACAGTAACTCTTAAATCTGTAATAGACACAACATATTTACACCGCAAAACGATTGGGTTTGCGTAACATTGTATTAATGTACCACATTCCCACGTACATATACGTACTATGGGGCTTTCGTCTTAACAATGATTAATTGTAATCAGCTTATGCTAATCCAAGCGTGAATAAATCGCATTAATTTCGCCAAGAGCCTTAATAAATAATTATCAAACTCACAATCATAAAAACACGTGTTAAACATCTGTTAATAGCATGAGATCTAATGATCCATTGACTCTAGATGAGTCATTACGCAAAAAGGAGTTCATTTGCATTTTTAATAGTTCATAGGTTTTTTTTTTATCTTATTTAATGGTAATAGCCTAAATTACAGCTTTAATGGCTTCATTAGATGTAGTTTAAGTCACGGCTATTATTTTTTTTTGTCTGTCGCTAATTAATTTGATTGGTTTTCAACAATAGTTTTTTTTTTTAAATATATATATTTTTTTCTTTTGACTTGTCGTCATTGGTTTAAAATTATATCACTGTCAGTGGAAAATTAAGACTAAACGTAATTAAATAATTATAAACGAATATAAAGTCATATTAATATATCATATTGTTTTTGTTTGGCTCTATATTTGTTTACTTAGAGGTGATATTTGTAATTTTTTTTGACCTTCGAGTAAGAAACGAACTAGCAGATTTGATACTTTGTCACATTACCATTTATGATGCATCATTATATGCACTTTTACTAGTATATTCAAAAACAATAATACTAAACATAAACAGGAAAGTGAAAAGTAGAAAATAACATATCTAGATAATATCTGTAGAATATAATAAAATTCAATTTAAAGCTTTCTTTCAATTTCTTTTGCAATATACGTATATTTTTTTTGCGTGTTGCATGAAGCGTTGATGGATTTATCTCGTGTTTCTTGCATATTTAATGGACATAACGCAATATTTCTATATTAGAGTGCAACGATCATTAAGACGTGTGGACGTAAGCTATGGTGATTAAAACACAATGTCTTTAATATTTTCAGTCTTAACTTTTTTAAGTTATTATTACTTAATTATTTTTTTAATTTTAGATTTGGTTAAAAGTAAAAAGCTCGGGTTGACTAACAAATCTTGTAATAATGTACCACAGAGTTGAGAGTCATTTTATTCATTTACAAAAGAAAGGAGCTTCACTTTTATGCAAAACCTGGGTAGTCCTATCCATCCTGAATAGGATAGGTAGAGGCTAGGCCCTAATATTCTGTTCTCTATTTTCTGAATTAAAGATATGCCGTATTGAGAGCACTCTATGACACGTTTAGTCTTACCAAACCGAACTTAAATATAATCATTATTCGGAGTAAGGATCAGACCCATTACTCATTATTACATTGTGATACGATGATCTTTTATTAATTTTTTAAAATAAAAATATTTCAAAATATATAGATAATAGGTGTTCAACTGTAAGAGATTATCGTCATTACATTCGATTTTCACTTAATATTAAAAATATATTTATCTTGAATTAGATACTAAAGTATATTAGTTCTAAAATACTAAATTTTAAAGTATCATTTGACCAAAATAGACTATTGGCCGATACACTAAACTGAATACAGTAGTACACTATTAATAATACCTTTCACTTTTTATATCGTGTCTTGTCTAATTTAAGAACCTATGATAACCGTTGCTAAATACGAACTGATTAGTTCAACTCACGCACAGTAGCATTGTATTTTTGCAATTTTACCAAATGTCTTTATTTATAATAATTCTTTGGATCAGAATAAATTAATATTTACATAGAATTTAACAACTGAATATTACTCAAAGGTGTTTAAATTTAAAAGTATGTAGACTTTAATTTACGAATCGTTCGTCCTCCGTCTGGCTCGCGACCACTATCATGTCAAAGACGAACCGCCAAATATCTTATGATGTGTTCCGGTTCGATGGCGTAAGCCAGGTTTTCCCCTATCCCACCCATCCTTTCCCCAAAATGTAGTGGTTCCGATAGCGGACTACTACATTGTCCTCCCCTTCCATCTGTATCCTCTAGGTTGGCAACGCATCTACAACGCCTCTGGTGTTGTAAATGTTCATGGGCGAAGGTAACCACATACCATCAGGTGGCCCTTCTGCTCGTTTGCCATCAGTTATCCATAAAAAAAAAATAAAAAAAAAAAAGAATAGTTAACATAAGTCCAGTTTTAAAACATAAGAAATACATTTTTGAATTCTTATAATATATAATTATAAAAATGACAAAGATTCAGAAGCGGTAATAGTTATTATTATAATTTTTTACCACTACAATTATTCATAAGTATCATAGCAAGCGGCAAAATAATAGATTATTTTGTCACGGATCAGTAACCCGCTAACTAGTTTAAGGTAAAAATTAAAGTAGAATGAAATGATATACCAAGTACAGTGCTCACAAAAACTATTACCTACTGGTAAAAAATATTCTAAATGCACTTCAGCTACAAAGGCGTGTTCCACGCAACTAAGTGCTCTGACCCATTCTTAAAACAAGGTCGGTAAATTGCTATTTGATTGTAATAAAAGCTCGAGAAAAAATATATGTATTATTTAACTTCACGCATGTCCTGAATATACTGTGCTTGTAGTGGTACCTTTTCTGCACATTTTAAACAATTGTTTGCTTAATAGCGGAATACAACGCCGCGTCACATCAAATCAATAAATAAAAAAGAAAAAGCGAAGCTAAACTAACAAATTAAACCATTTTTTAATTTTTTTTTTAAGTTGTATATTTAGAATAGTTATGTCGAATCTTTTCTTATTTTCTTTATTCCCACGATGTTTCGTAGCAAGTCTCTAACGAAGTAAGGTGCTAATTAACATAGATCTTACTATTTATGCCACGTTGAAACCTTATGAGGCATCAAAGTTATGGGCTAAAGTAATTTTATCTTGAATTACGTTCGCCTAATCGGCTATGCTGTTCAATATGGTTCTAGATTTACTGTCTGTGAGTTAAGGTCGTCGTAATTGTATCTCTTAACAAGTTTATATTACGTGATGAATGTTTTAATAAGTAATAAGAACTTTTTTTTTTTTATTATTTTATTGATAACGGACGGCAAACGAGCAGAAGGACCACCTGATGGTAAGTGGTTACCTTCGCCCATAGACATCTACAACACCAGAGATGTTGTAGATGCGTTGCCAACCTAGAGGATACTGATGGAAGGGGGGACAATGTAGTAGTCCACTATCAGAACCACCACATTTTGGGGAAAGGATGAGTGGGAAAGGGGAAAATCTGGCTTACATGCCATCGAACCGGAACACATCATTAGATATTTGGCGGTTCGTCTTTGACATGATAGTGGTCGCGAGCCAGTCGGAGGGTCGGAGGACGAACCTCCTACCACCAAGCAATATTTTCTTCATATAATATATATTTATCGCTTTTTTTAGTTATATGTGAACATAGTGTAACTGTCTTCCATTTTGTATGTCTGATATACACCACTAATACACTTCACTTCATAGATTTTATCATACTTCTTTATAATCTTCAACGAAGAAGTTCAACACATACAAACTTTGTTTGTGAGAATTTCGCTTAGAACTGTCACTTGTGATGCTTTCCCAAATTGTTTTACGAAACAAATTTAAATGTGAATTAATACATATTTTTAATTAATATATAACTGTTTCGTTAGTCACTGAATGACTAACAGACAATTCATATCGCAAACAAGGCTGTAGGCTGTATGGGGAGTTTAGAAAAGCATTAGAGAAGGTTTCATGAAATTCCTACGGGAAGGGGAATAAACGATGTTGTTATATGGGCCTTAAATCCTTCAAATGAAGTAGCAATCTACAACTTGCGATGAAAGCGAACATGATGATAAAACTATACGTTGTCATATACAATTATAAATATAGGGCAACTGTAGCATAGTGATGTGCGTAATAGAGGGTAATTTGGCGTGTCTACAATGCGTAATCCTCGTATAATCGCGGTCGCGTCACGATGTGCCTCCCCATGTTATTTCTATGGGACAAGTAAAATATATTGAAAATATATTTAATTTTTTATCTGTTATTTTTATTATACTGTAATGTTTAAAAAAATGTATTGTTTAAGTACCAGAAAAATTATTTTAGAAAATGAAATCGATTTTTGAAATATTTTTTCTTTCCAAAAAACAAATCGATTTTAATTTTTTTTTTGTTAAAGAAATATTATAAAAAAGAATTGTTAAAATATTGAGAGAGTATTTAAAAATAGAAATCTATAAAAACATACTTTACTGCAAGCTTTCAAAATTAAAAAATACGCTTAGATTTCATGAATTGGTCTACACTTTCTACCTCTTTATATAAAATAGATATGCACAACAGCAGCTCTATTATCAACAATGGAACAAATGAAACTGTTTGCGATGTATGAAAAGGGTTTCGTTATGTAATTATGATTAACCTTTAAAACAATACATAAGGTGTTTATTCTAATATTTTTACTAAGCAAGTATGTCATATCACAACTTTTTTATCGTGTCGTGTATGTAATGGCACAGTTACGAATAGTAGTAGTAGGTTCGAATGTCTCTATGACTTTGTTTTCATGAAATTAATTGACAAAAAAAGCCTGTTTTCAGCCATTTATGCTTAAAATGGTTGGAGTTGAGGATAGAGTTACGTAGAATTTTGGTTCTCTCTGCTTGCACTGATGCGAGTTTTGCTTCAAAAAATAATAAATATGCTGTTAAATATAAGATAAAGATTTCCATTTTGGAGGTAAACGGAGAATGGAATGTATTAACACTACGTTCTCTCTGGTTACTTAATTGTGCGAAAAAATGTCTAAAACTGAGTTTTATTTGAAGTCTTTATAATATGCGAAAGCTTTAAAGTATCGTGTCGCGTCGAGACTCTAATTAATGATAGAGTTATGTTAAATTTAACCTATGGTCAATATGCATATGCCAAAGGTTGTTAAGTATCGTGTTTCACAATACAATATAGACAGTTATATATTTCATGCAAAAAAATTTAATGGAGGAATTAAAAAGAATAATGATAATCATTTGGCGAGGCTAACGTTTTTATATGAAATGTAGCGTCCTTAACCTTAATTTTAGGCTTTGTCTATAAGTTCTCACCAAACAATGGACAAATTGGGTGCATTATGCGTCGATTGCAATAAGAGCGTTTTGCTATACAATGAATGTGACGTTTCTCACGTAACCATGTTATGCAAATGTTTAGCCATTTTGTTATATTATAAGAATTATTGTAACAACCAGGAAAAAGGAAAAAATCAAATAGAGGAGAAAACTATGTGTATGTTAGCATGAAATTGATTATTACATAATATGACGCAAACTGAACGACGTTGGAATGTTTATTGATATTTTTTATGGCTCATTGAGGCATAATAAGTAAAAGTAGACTCTATAATATAATTATATTTATTGTAAGTAATAATAATAAATATAAATAATAATTTAATTGCTTTTGTGCGTATTTATTTTTTAAATGTCTAAATTTAAAGTTTAATTCTTAATTTTCGATTTTATAATTATTCAAAAATTATCTATTTTCATCATTTTCATATTACAATAGCATTAATCAAGAATCAAGATATATAAAAAAGAATCCATCCCACTAAATCTGTCATTTGATTTGCACCTTGACATAGTCAATTACTTACGCTTTCGGAATTCATTGTCATACTAAAAAGCTAGATCTTATACATATTTTTATGTAATACGATACTAGACAACTTTGTAAGCTTTGTTTTTGGGATATATTAAAACTTTATATTGAAGCTTTATGAAAAAGCAAAAATTGTTCATTTGATTTGTTATATGATGTCGTATGACTATAAAATTGACTAGATTTATCGCTGAATGAGAGAAAAGTGTCTAAATTCTGCAGTTTTAGTACGTTAGTTCAATATACTTTTAGATATGTTACAAATTATATACCGCTAACTAAAATCTACTTAATATTAACTTTATTACCAACTTTTTAACAAGTTCTCATAAAGCAATTCAATTAAAATACTAAAAACCTTATCAGTTATAATTTTTATCAGACAGCATAATTTAAGACCAATCAAGATTTCATAAAAAGTTCGAGAACGAAACCTGTTGGCAATTGACCGTATACGGTATTACGATAAGTTACATGTATTTTGCTATTCTCAAGCTTATGTGTTTAGAGATATTTAAAGGGATAATAATTTATGATTTCACGATAGTTGAATAGGGTATATAGTTAAAAAATTGTAAAGTGTGTTGAGTATTTCTTAAGTTGAAGTATTGCGTTATAATTAAAAAAATATATGTAGGCTTTTGTCAACTCATTCACAATTAGTTTGTGTTGAGTTGAAGTTATATACTTCCCGGTTTTTTTTAAACTGGCCAAAACAATCAAGTGCCATATTAATAATTCTGCAATTTTCCTCCCAACATTGAAAGTTTTATGTAAAATACTATACTAATATTTTTTTAAAGTATACTTTCCAACTCTACCACGACGGAATTATTTTTTGTAATATCTTTTAAATAATAAATCTTATTCTAATAAAGGTGATAAAGTGTTTGTCAATATAACTTTAGTTCAAACATGATAGTTATCTATTAATTTAATAGGCACTAAAAGTAAATGCCATAGTAAATATTGAGCATGGTAAATTGATTCACGAATATCGATATCAAACATCGATAACTGCCAATCGGTCGCCAATGCCTTAATCTGAACCTGTTATTAGAGTCTAGAAAGGTCAGTTCCGGGATTAAATAAATATTATAATAATGAATTATCACTTTATAATTCGATGTTACAATAAAGTAAAAGTTTTTTTATATTTTTTTTAATTTTTATTTATATTTTTTGTCTTGTTATATTTTTACTCTTTTTGTTATTATCTGTACCTTTATTTATCTAATAATACTAGTGTTCCCGTAAATGCGTTAATAACGCATTGCGTAGTGACGTATAGGTATGTCATTTTATATAAACATGGATGTCAAACCATGGTAGTGTGTGTAACATTTATTTTTTTAATTTAATATATTTTTATGAATTATTTTTAAAAAATGTTAGCATTCTGCATTCCTTCTCTGTATTAACTATAAGTATGCCAAATTTCATGCTCCTCCTTCCGCGTAATTTTTGTAAAAAGGGATCCAAAGTTTTTGCTTCCCGTATTTATATATAGATATGGACCTCACTTCTTGCTATCTGTAAACATTGGAAATTGCTAAATGATATTATATTATAAACTACATATTCTATAGTAAAGTACCTGATGTGTTTGTCAGGGTGACCAGTATAACCAGAAAATATTTTTTAACATTTTTTATTTCTTTTTGAGAAAGCAAGATATTATTATTATTTTTTTTTATGGATAACGGATGAAAAACGAGCTGAAGGACCACCTGATGGTAAGTGGTTACCTTCGCCCATGAACTTCTACAACACCAGAGACGTTGTAGATGCGTTGCCAACCTAGAGGATACAGGGGATGACAATGTAGTATTCCGCTATCGGAACCACCACATTTTGGGGAACGGATGGGTGGGAAAGGGGAAAACCTGGCTTACATGCTATCGAACCGGAACACATCATAAAATATTTGGCGATTCGTCTTTAACATGATAGTGGTCGCGAGCCACATGGAGGACGAATGTCCTACTACCATACCATACTACACCGACAAAATAATAAATTTAAAGAATAATATCTTGCTAACATTACAGTTGTGCTTACAGATTGTTTAATGCGTAGGCGTTACCTAAAACTATTATTATAATCGTATCCTTAGTCGTGATAAGTCGAATTTAAATTGATCACAATATATCTTGCCGCTATGACAATAATTGTGTAATAGGAATTTTATTATGACAAAAACATTTCTTTGAATAAGTCAGTGTTAAAGTAAATGTTATTTATGTGGGAATATTTTGTAACGTTTATAGAAAATATATTTTTTAGTTTATATATAAATATCTATAAAAAAAAGTCCCGCTGAGTTTCTTGCTCCGGTTTTTCTCAGGTCTGAGGCATTAAAGTGAACGTGAACCGGTGGTAAATTATTTGACATTCAAAAAATGAAGCATTTAACTTCTTATTTTGATTAAAATTATTTGATTTTGACTTTGACTTTATATTTTTACCGATTTCCAAATATTACATGGAGGCTAGTTAATTTTAAGCGATTATTTTTACAACAGAGAGTAATAGAATTTATAAGTAGCCTAAAATAAAGAACGCAATACACAAAGGAAACTATACAAATATTTACTATACGAATTCATTACCTATTAATAACCGTTAATATGACTAACTTTAACTGTAATTTCGACATAATATCCTTGAATTTTAAATTCATAGAAGTAGAAAATAAAGCAATAACTAAAATAAGATCTGTTTCATGTCTTATAATTTGCGTCACGAGCTACTTTTCATTCAGACTTTGTTTAAAGATTATCTCCATTATGCACACGTTAACACTACCGATTCATGGAATACGTCATTTATGTACATATATAGTGGTCGGTGTGAACGAAAGTGAAATTAACATTACAATCTTGTAGAGGAGTAAGCTGTTTAAGAATATACGCACATAGTTTAAGCTTAGTTATATAATAAAATAATATGAAGACAATTTCTATCTTTCTTCAAATATCTTCTAATGTTAATTTTAAATTTCTTTTATTTCAGTTTCACATATTCTTTATACTAGCAGAAAGTTTGTGATGAATCATTCTATAGGTATTATGATCTGAATATTCTCGTCGAAATAAGTTTTAGGCCTACAAGCAATGCATACAGACAGACGCGTATCATTAGGTTATAATGGCGCCTAGATACTTTAGCAGTTTCACTTATAGCAGGGTAGATAGAAATAATCTTGTGTCTCTCCATTTTCCATTTTCCAGCGGAAATCAAAGCACTGAGTGTTGAGTGGCAGAACTAAGCGCTGCGTTTTGCCTTATTATAGTGGGCAATGAAAATAATTAAAAATATAACCAATCTCTAATTGGAATTTGAGCCTACAAGCAATTATGTATATATGGTCATTAAAAAAATAACATTTCCGTAAAAAAAACTTGGCTACAATGTGACACGCGAGTGTACCACAACATGATACCTAATTAATTATTTATAAGGAGCATATAATGTATGGGTTGTATAAACGAGAGTAAATTGGAGGGTATTAGCATATTTATTATTCGTTGTTAACAAAGATTTACGATTTGAAACAAAATATCGTCCGTTAGGCTTAATATCATTAGAAAATTTATCAAAAATTATATTTTTGGTCTATACCTTAATAATAGAAATAATGGATGTCTAATTTATTAATCTCAAAATGTCTTTTTGTTCTATTTCACTGTTATGGTGTGAAATATTATTTTAATTTTTTGAAATACGACTTTTTAAACAACTATTTCCTTTATTTTAATAAAGAGGAAGAATAGATTTTAGTTCATAGTATAATATGAACTATTTTTTTTAACTTCACGCTGTATCACGCATATAGCGGGGTAGGCAGAGGGAACCAGAGAACCTAGTGTTAAGACACTCCATTCTCTTTCAACAATTCTGTTGACCACTTTCCACCGAATTTAGGCATTGTGTGTTGAGTGGTGGAATTCTACGCCGCGCTTTGCCTTGTTGACAAACTCAAGAAATGAAAATACTAAATTTTACATTTCCTGGAGTGAAAATCGAACCCACAACCTCGCGTTTACAATCGCACGTATGTGCCTCTGCGCCACGACAGGCGTTATGAAGTATTTTTGATCCTAATAAATGAAATCGTAGTATAAGATATAATGTCTTTAATTATCTGTGCATGTTTATAATACGTTTCAACTATATATTTTTTAAATCATATATTCATAGACAAATGATAGCTTGGCCTTTAATACGTCTTATGTAATAGATAAGTAAACAGCTGATCTAGTGCTTAGTTTATTTTGTAACATGCTGAAGAAAATCAGCTATACACTTTTCGGGCATAGCTGGGTAGGCAGAGACAATTAAGTGCTTGATATTCTTTTCTCCGCTGTTCTGATTCCACCCGAATTCAACACATTGCGTGCGCAGTGGTATAATGATGTAATGATCGAAGAATCGAACCAACCAAAGTATTTACAGTCAGAGGTCCCTCTGCGCTAGGATGGTCTCAATATATTCGAGCGATACATAATCATATATAATCATAGATACTACTTGTTTTATTGTCTGATAAAGGACTATTTATCACTTAAACAATTGCATCCGTAATCCATTATAATCTCTTATCCATATCAGAATGGCCACTAATAACAAAGCTTTTAAGGAGCTTATCTCCTGCTTTACTTGCGTTTACAGTTATAAATATATAATAACAGCCTAAGATAACCCTACGTTGTACGATGTTGTCATAGAGGAAATCAGATAGCTTATGGCGACACCATAATATAATGCTCGCACACCGTGTCGGCCGTGGCGTCTTTTCTTTGCACAATTATAATACACGAACTAATCGCACTACTTGACATAATTACTGCCAAACACAATAGACTTGGGCAACGGGGAGCAAGTTCATCAGCTTAAGAACGTTCATCCAGTAGTAATATAGAAATTATTACAACATGCCATAGGCCAACCAATCTTAAATTAGGCAAAAATAATCAGGTTACCCAATGTACATAAATATTTTAATGCTTACCAAATGAATGAAAATTCACTTATAATAATTGTTCTGAGTTCGAATCCACAATTACTAATTTAACCACTAGATTAGTAAGTTATTTTAAAAAATATATACCTCTAGATATATTTTATAAATGTATCTCTAGAGTCTAGAGTATCATTGCTAGCAATGAAACCATAAGAATTAAAGGAAAAGAAATTCAAAAATATTTCATAACGTTTAAAGGTCACTATTACAGTAAAGTTGGGACAAACAAACGAAACGGCTTTATAATAGTCAATTTCAATACGAAGGACGTGAAGTACCTACTTATTCGTGTATGCAAGATAGCTAAAATGACATTTGCTCTCAATGCGGTTTATGTTTATATATGGACTCGTTTTTGTATACGATCTCTTATGATATTACAATTCATTAGTGAAAAATATTATACCTGTTTCTTTCTTCCTTTATTAAATGAAAGAAAATAAGAAAAGAATTGATCGCACTATCTCCAGTTCTTCTAGCTACTTAACAAAATTAACATACATACATACACAGCTTCACGCTGTATCCCGCATATAGCATGGTAGGCAGATGGAACCTAGTGTTAAGACACTCCGTTCCCCACTTTCCGCCGAATTGAGGCATTGCGTGCTGAGTGGCGGATTTCAACGCCGCGCTTTTGCCTTGTTACCAAACCCAGGAAATGAAAAATTCCATTTCCTGGAGTGGGAATCGAACCCACAAGCTGTCGCGTTTACAGTCCACGCTTATGCCTCTGCGCCAAGACAGGCATTACAAACTTAAAATATTAAAATATTCTTTATTCAAATAGGCTATTTCATATTATTACTTTATACAAGCGCTTTCGAATCGCCAATTAACATAAAGATGTCAGTGTTGTCAAGCCTACCGGAAGCTACCACCGGCTCGCAAAGCAGTTCTGCTATAATCCGTAAAGTTTGAAAAAGTGATTTTTTTTTTGTGTAATGTTCTATGTATTATGTCTTTAATATCTTCAGTATTAAGAGAGTCCCTATAGGAATTCAGGACTTCTCAAGGAATCTACATGCCATGTTTTAGTTTCATAGTGTCAATCACGCAATGAGTAACGGAGGAGTTCATATATGTATATTCATGTAGTATTATTATATTTTTAGGTCATTATCTATATTATTCTTTTTTTTTTTTTATGGATAACGGATGGCAAACGAGCAGAAGGACCACCTGATGGTAAGTGGATACCTTCGCCCATGAACATCTACAACACCAGAAATGTTGTAGATGCGTTGCCAACCTAGAGGATACAGATGGAAGAGGAGGACAATGTAGTATTCCGTTCTCGGAACCACCACATTTTGGGGAAAGGATGGGTGGGAATGGGAAAACCTGGCTTACATGCCATCGAACCGGAACACATCATAAGATATTTGGCGGTTCGTCTTTGACATGATAGTGGTCGCGAGCCAGACGGAGGACGAACCTCCTACCACCAAACAAAAACAAAAGTTTGAAAAAATTAGTCGAAACAGTTACTTTTGAATATAATTTCAATGCCATCACCCAAATCACATTACGAATTACGATTTCCTTAATAACTCTATTAAAATATTTGTCTATTGTCTAACTTGAAGGGTAAACAATACGCTTGTTACACAATATCAAATTATTCTATATGAAATTATTGTGTTGGATATATGAAAAACGAGGTCGTCAGTCTGAGGTCAAATATAAAATAACGTTAATAAAATTACTATGATACTGTAATTGAATGGAGACTGTCGTTTTATGAGTAATTTGGAGAATATTTTTTTATTATATTATTATAATTATATTCTGTTATTAGATTTTATGATTAAATTTCTCTATTATATTTTGCCGATGCTAGTCACAGAGTCTTATCAATCTTCAAGTTAAGTTTCTATTCAATTCGTACTTCACGCTGTATCCCGCATATAGCAGGGTAGGCAGAGGGAATCTGAGAACCTAGTGTTAAGACAATCCGTTCTCTTTCAACAAATCTATTCCCCACTCTCCGCCTTGCGATTGCGGCATTGCGTGCTGAGGGGCGGAACTCAACGCCGCGCTTAGCCTTGTTCCCAAACCCAGGAAATGAAAAATAAAAAATAAAAAAATATAAGACATAAATATGGATAGAAATAAATTTATATAAAAATAACAATTAATAAATAATATAAACGAAAAAGAAATCTATAATTCTAAAAAAATATTCATACAAAAGTAAATAGACTTCACACTTTAACTCGCAATATAAATCATTATAAGAAGTAACTTATAACATTAACATGACCATTGCAAAGCTTGTATTACTTGCGGTTACTTTGTCCTAGATTTTAAAGTGGAGGACAATAGTGATTTCGTACGAATAAAGACGAAAATGCAGGGTAAATCGTATGTCGTGCAAGATTCATATCTAAAATGCTAATGTTCAGTGTTTAGAACATGTTTAGGATATGGCGAAATGAATGCACTGTTTTGTCATTTGGTCATAGTTTGTTAAAAGTTTTGCGTCTACTTAATAAACAATGTTTTTGTTGTTACAACAAACAACAAAAACAAAAAAAAACAAACAACTTGTAAAAACAACTTGTATTGTTTTATACTTTAGCCGAAACAAAATCTAGTTAATTGTATTTCGGTATTAGGTATATGAATGAGTTTTTCTATTATTAGGACATAAAGGTTAAGGCTTGTCGTGGCGCAGAGGCACAAGCGTTTCACTGTAAACGCGACAGGTTGTGGAATCGGTTCCCATTACAGGAAATGAAAATATTAAAATAATATTAAGTATTTTCATTTCCTCGCTCTAGTAACAAGGCAAAGCGCGGCGTTGGGGTCCGTCACTCAGCAAGAAATGTCTTGATTCAGGGGAAAGTGGGGAACGAAAATGTTATAAAGAAAACGGAGTGTCTTAACACTAGGTTCTGCGGGGTACAGCATGAAACTAAAAAAAACAGGTTGAAAGTAGAAAACACGTAGATAACATGTAAATGAACACGAAACTTACTCGTATATATATCTGCTTTGCACGCAATGTTTTAAATCTAACTTCCTCCTTTCCTAAAATATATTGGTACTAATTGGGCGAATATATATATTAAAGAATAAAAAATAAATATCTAGAATATGTATATTCTATATTAATAATACATATGTGTACACAACATAATACTACGTAAAGATTCTAGTTAGGCAAATTTGATTTGCCCATCACTCAGTCAAATATAATATCTTCCAAATTGATTCAATAATTTGTGGCTAGTCCTACGAGCTTTAAGGTCAAAAGTAATGAGTACTTTTTACTTATGGGGAGTGTTAGCCGTCCTATCAATATTAAACGTCTGTGAAGCTAGAAGAATTTAGGATTGAGATCAACTTCTCAGAAATATTAAATAATTTTTAGTTTATATTATGACTAAGGCAGTAGACAAAGCCTATATAATCAAGATACGGCACATGTATGGTCTACTTTACAATACGAGATATAAAGAAAGACGATACAAAGTGATACAGTGCTTTCTATTATATTAGTAGTTTTTAAGATTCTTCGTTTCTTTTTGTGATGCAATTATTTTTTTTTTTCTTTTAACTTCACGCAGTAACCCGCATATAGCAGGGTAGGCAGAGGGAACCAGAGAACCTAGTGTTAAGACACTCCATTCTCTTTCAACAATTCCGTTCCCCACTTTCCGCCGAATTGAGGCAATTAATAATTGAATCGTGTAATTGTTTACTTTCATTTATCTGAATGTAAATATACTTTCACATAATCAATCATACAAATTTAAATTAATTTGATTCAATGAATTTCGTGTTTTTATAATAATAAACATTGTCGTCTAATTCACTAAGGCGACGAACAATTTCGACATCGTCGTCGTCGTCATCAGCCAGAAGACGTCCACTGCTGGACATAGGCCTCCCCCATAGAATCGCCATGTAGCACGACGGATGCCTCCTGCATCCAACTCCGCAATAATTATAATAATTTCGACATATAATTATTTAATTTATTAAACTAATATGTTATAAAAGTATATTGTCTTATTTAACACAATTTTCTGCACTACTGAACTTGAACGTATGTTCTTGATTGTACACATAATACGTAGCTTCATCAATCAAACCGGAACATATGGAGTATGTAGCAGAATTGTACTGCCCCATTTTTTTACAACAGCTATTAGTTTTTTCGTAACGCCAGATTGCATCAACCAAGCAGGGTAGTTATAATTTTATAATCTTCTCTTCAATTATGAAGTGGGTAAAGCAATTAATATTGCTTAACATCTTAGAGCATTATACTTATGAATATAGCGTTTTCCCTTTAATTATTATCTAAACGATTTAAACTCTTCTAATCTCAAGCTTAAAAGATAAAAACAATGTAGCTATAAATGAAATTTACATACACAAGACATGAATACAAAAAAGTGAGCAAAAAGTAAGTTTACATCAATATGTCAGTCATAGAAAAGTTATTGCCAATACGCGTTCGGCTTTTTCTCAGCGTTTTTGCGACTTCCGCTGGCATTTACAAGTTTGCTTTAAAGCATACACGTGTTGTATTTACTTTAATGAACTTTAGCTTTTATGTTCAATGGTTTTAGTAGTTTAGTTTCTATACCTTGCGCTGAAACAGATTTGTATGTTGTTAAATTTAATGGCGTACGTTTCTTCACAGGATATGCAATGATTGTATCTGGGTCACCAGATATTACTCGTACTTCAGTTGTCTACATCATCTTTTTAATTGAATTTCTACTAAATGTCATGTTTTTTTATGGTTTAAAGGTTGAGAAAGTAATCAACTTTTACTCATACAGATGGTAATAGCAGAGTACTAGTCGTTACTTTAGTTAACTAAATGAGTTTCCAATAGTTTGGCTTGGTGATGTATATTATGGATGAAATTTGATCCCACAAGTTCAAGTGAACTAGGAAACTTTGTAAACTCTAGGTATTTAAATCTTGGAACTTAGAAGTTCTAATAACTTGCGCATATATTTTTAGCTAAGTCTATATTAAGATTATCTATTAAATTGTATTTTAAATAAGTGGGGAACGGAATTGTTGAAAGAGAATGGAGTGTCTTAACACTAGGTTATCTGGTTCCCTCTGTCTACCCCGCTATATGCGGGTTACAACGTGAAGTTAAAAAAAAATAAATAAAAGTAAGGCAAAAATATATTATGGACATACGACACATACATTGTATGGATAATATTAATATCGATAAATATGCAACGGTGTATACAATTGGTAACTAAAGAACAAATCATAGTAAGTAACAATACACACTTTGATTCTAAATGTTTAGCAAATTTCCCGGATTATTTCTTTTTTTTTGCACATATCAGAAGAAACATTTAAAGATCCATTTTACCGTATCTCTAATTTAAATATATGTAAATGATACAAATATATTATGGCAACTGCCATTATATAACTATCAAAGCACTTTTTTTTTTTTTTTTTTGGTGATAACGGACAGTAAACGAGCAGAAGGACCACCTGATGGTAAGTGGTTACCTTCGCCCATGAGCATCACAGCACCAGAGATGTTGTAGATGCGTTACCAACCTAAGAGGATACTGATGGAAGGGGGACAGTGGCAGTAGTCCACACATCAGAACCACCACATTTTGGGAAAGGATGGGTGGGAAGGGAAAATCACAAACACATGCCATCCAGGCGGAACACATCATTAGATATTTGGTTCGTCTTTGTGTATGATAGTGGTCGCGAGCCAGTCGGAGGACGAACCTCCTACCACACAAACTGACAACGAAGCACAGATATTTGATATGTCACATCTTGAGTCATCAGTGTTTATTTTCTACTTGCGCTTTCAAGAGCACGTGGTTCTCGATAACCGTACTCGACTGGTTTCATATTTACATAAATGGAAATATCCTGCCTTATCTTTACATCTAGAACGATTTAAACTTTCGCTATGATACGGTGTTTTTTTACAATTACGTTACTTTTTCGCTAGCTTTAAAATTGTTTTGCTATTTAAAATCTAGAATCAATTTCACGATTGCTTACGTAATTCTATTGTATATATAATAGTTTTTACCTGGCTTTTTAATTTATTGTATGCACTTGTCGATGCTATTACTAAGATAGTTTTAAGTGATTTAATTTTAGCTATTTTAAATTAATTTATATCATTGTATAACATAAGACAACAAAGATTAAGATTTTATGAAATTAAATATTTTTGCTTACAATAATTTTTTTTTTATTGATAACGGACACGGCAAACGAGCAGAAGGACCACCTGATGGTAAGTGGTTACCTTCGCCCATAGACATCTACAACACCAGGGTGGTATGTAGATGCGTTCACTCAACCTAGAGGATACTGATGGAAGGGGGACAATGTAGTAGTCACTATCAGAACCACCACATTTTGGGGAAAGGATGGGTGGGAAAGGGAAAAATTCTTACAATATTATAAATACAAGCTATATTTTTAAAGTAAATGAACGTCTCCTTTCGCCCTCACGTAAAAAGAAAAGAAATTATAGCTCATTCTTACCATAGGAATCTACAGTAGCATACATATACCTTATGAGGTTTAACATGCTTACTCTAATGACTTGCATATATAAAAACGGCCTAAGCCAACTTTTATTATTAGAAAATAGGAAGGAAAGCTGATAGAATTGCGTTTAAGAAACTGTATGCAAATAAAATGATTATGAGATACTCGCAATATCGGACGACCGTATGTATTTTCTAACAATATTTTATATTCACGGAAGCAAAGTGCGTATAGTAAATTAATCTAATATTTAATAAGTTACTGATTGGTTTAGATTTAAACTATCGGTAGTTAATAGAATGTAGTTAGTAATGTATTTACATGATGATATATGACCCACTCAGGGGAATTATTATTAAATTTAAATTACTAACATTTCGCCGCTCTGTAAAGACAAAATGAGGTGCTGAGTTAGCTCGGTTATCGGATTTAGGACAGAAACAAGTATTTCGACACTAGGCTCTCTTCAACTATTGTGCTAAGCGGCAAAAATATAAAAAAATATCCATATACCTATTGATACTCTGGCCTTTTGAATGAAAATTTGTAAAAACCATCATGGTCACCTCCATCATTAAGTTAACATAAGATATTAAAAAAAATAAATTAATTTTAAATTATAATTAAATGCACTAATTAACTAAACAAACATTTTTTAGACATTTAATTTGCATCTAACTTTTTTTTTTAATTTCACGCTGTATCCCGCATATAGCAGGGTAGACAGAGGGAACCTGAAAACCTAGTGTTAAGACACTCCGTTCTCTTCCAACAATTCCGTTCTCCACTTTCCGCCAGAAATTTGTTGCATCTAAAACACCTATATTGTTTTAAAATCTCACAATGTATCGTTACACCATAATGTTTTATATAACTGAAGCGTGAAAAATTCACGTCATTGTAAAAGTATGCCTAAAGGCATAATTTATTTAGATTGCCAGATAACCAAAAACAAAAATAACAGTTCCGCATGTCGAGAAAAAAAAACAAGACTTTAATAAGAGAGTATTTTAATCAGTACATACTTTCTAGTAGCTCGATACGATGGTGGGAGATAAAATAAAGATGTTTTAAAGGCGAATACGTTATTACGTATTCTATTGAAATTAGTATGTTTTTAGCTTCACGCGTTTTCCCGCATTACTGGGTATTTAAAGATGACCTAGTATCAAGACACTCCGTTCTCCACTTTCCGCCTATATTCGATACATTGCGTGTTGAGTGAAGGAATGTCGTCTGTGCCTTACCAGAATGGAAATGAAAATAACTTAAATATACTCGACTGGGTATCAAGCCCAGAACTGCCCGCAACACTCAGAGAGTGTCTCACTGCGGTACGATGGCCTCGTATTAAGGGATTCGTTATTAACATTAAATATGCGCGTATTAGGACTAATTTGCTACTTACTATGGGTGTCTGTAGTGAATTACGGGTTAAAAATTGACATGAAAATACTAATCGATAAGCCTTTGAGAAATAAGTACTAAAAGGGGTTTTTAATTGTCACTGCGATTAACTTATATATTTATGAGTAATATAGATAAATCACTACACTATAGATTTTTTGAACAGCTTTTTATCAATCTCAATTGAAGCATGACAGGACACGTGATTGACAAAACGATTGTCTAATTTGCATCCTGCTTAAAAAACTTTTTAATATTCAGAACAATCAATCAACGTTTATTGAGGCAAATATTGCGTAAGATCAATTTTCATATATCTGAGACTAGTTAACAACATGTCACCGGCTCATTAATTACGTATATAGCCTTTATGCCTGTCTTCACACGTTCTTGTAGCCTCCATATTACACATACATACATACATACATACATGTAACATGTCGATTGCAAAATTTTATATAACTACATATTTAATTAATAACTCGGAAGTAGATTCTTAATAGTTATTTGTTTTACAGCTTCACCTCTAAGAAATTTTGGCGTGAGATTTTTAACGATCACTTAAACGAGTTATAGTCGCGAATTTATAATTTTATTATCTATTTTGGTCATTATTTCACCGGTTCAATGTCTTTAGGCGTTTTTTTTTGGTTAAATTAAGCTCGTCCAGCCAATGAAAGAGATTTTTTGTAAAAATTGTCTTTTTAGTTCATTTTTATGTTATTCGATTAAGTTAGAAAATGACAGTTTCAGTGCATTTCGCAGAATTTAAAGAACTAAGTCAATTTTACAATAATAGGATAAAAACAAGTGGTAAATATATTTCTAAAGTAATTTTGTTTTTAATTATCTTTTATTTGTGTTTCAGGAATTTTATATTACAAAAAATGTGTATTGTTAAATATTTTTTATTCGAATATTACTTAATTTATGAAAAGAATCTCACAAATATATTCAATTAACTAAATTAATGTTCTAAAAATTAAATTATTTAAGTAATAAGCGTTATAAAAAGTAATTTGGTTTGCTTAAACCAACACCGTGACTTAAAATTTAACTTTCGTTTTCTGTAACTATATTTATATTTATAATATATACATATATTAAACAAAAACGCAGTATCATGAAGCGTTTCTAATTCATGACATTATTGTTAAAAGAGCCTGTCGCAGAGGCACAAGCGTGCGACTGTAAACGCAACAGGTTGTGGGTTCGATTCCCTCCAGGAAATGTAAGTTTAGTATTTTCATTTCCTGGGTTTGGTAACAAGGCAAAGCGCGGCGTTGAGTTCCGCCATTCAGCACGCAATGCCTTAATTCGGCGGAAAGTTGGGAACGGAGTGTCTTAACACTAGGTTATCTGGTTCCCTCTTCGTTCCTATGCGGGATACAGCGTGAAGCTAAAAAAAAATTGTTAACAAAAACAACTTTTATTTCAAGAACATCGTGCGGGAACTAGTATGATATAAATAGTTTTCAGTAAAAGCGGTTCGAAGGAAACACATGTCTCCTCCACTTGCCAGACAGACCGCGACACTTGACAAGTTCGTCCGTCGCTATAATTTTCTCCTTATATACATTGATTTATTGTCAAACGCATGTGATGTTTGGTTCATACGTAATATGACTGAAAACCTGCTATTATGAATGTGAAAGTATTATTTATATACTTGTTTGTATATATTCGGATACCTGTTACTTAATCGAATATTAGAAAATTATGTTTTAGCGAGTAGTTTCTATATTTTACACGTAGAGCATTTATAGCTTGGGGTTAACATTAAAGATACTTGTTATCCTTGCTAATGATACTCAACGACTGCTATATTTTTTTTTTATTTTAAATTCATTTTTGAGCCTGAGTCCTTCTAAAGCTAGTTTTTCCTTTAGGTCGGGTGATAAGATTCGTGAAAAAGTTTTTTAAATATTTTTAATTTTTTTTTTTTTACTTCATTTTTTTTTCGATTGTGTAGTATGCTGTTGGCCATAGCGGCCTCTACAGCGTCACCGGGCTTTGTGAGGGGCCGAGCTTGATGAGCTCTGACCTTGGCTTGGCCTCCTCGAGAGGAGGTCCATCAGCTTGTTTTTTTTTTTTTTACTTCACGCTGTATCCCGCATGTAGCGGGGTAGGCAGAGGGAACCAGAGAACCTAGTGTTAAGACACTCCATTCTCTTTCAACAATTCCGTTCCCCACTTTCCGCCGAATTGAGGATTTGTGTGTTGAGTGGCGGAACTCAACACCGAATATTTTAATTCTAATAATCTACTTTTCTTTCAATGTCTTTAATTTAATGTATTTGGTAGAAAGCAAACTGTCACATTCAATCAAACATCGTATATGATACGTGCT
>JAKGSA010000206.1:407833-443864 GCA_033558755.1 Philaethria dido | reverse complement strand
TTAATTTCGTCGAAATCACCTAATATTTTACGTGATTTAAACGAAATATCGTGTATATATGATATTTTTGGCTACCTGTACATTAGGTTTTTCAATTTTATTAACCGACTTTAAAAAAAAGGATATTTTTTGTGTTACCGCATAACTTCTGACAGGTGAAACAATTTAATAAAAATTTATTTAGTTAAGGTGTGATGTTTACTATACAAAAATGCATTAATTTTTTGTAAATTCGGTTTTATTTTTTTGCTTAACTCTTAATTATTTTATTATTAAAATCCTCCGGCATTTTATCATCTAGTAATAAAAATATAAACACGTTTTTGAAAAATTAAAAAAGATAAAAATATGCATATTACTTAAAATGAGTGTTAAAAATATCGTACTTACAAAGAAAAACAAATACTTACACATTTCGAAATTATATATATTTTTTTTTCGATATCATAAATGTAGATATAATTTCACAAATGGAACAACGGATCTTTTAATCGATTACAATAATTGATTTACTAATTATATAAGTACTAAGAACCACAACTAAGCAAAATATTAATACCAAAAAGAAGAAGCGGACAGAAAGAATAATCATAGAAAATACGTCTTTATGGGAGGAATCCGAAAAGCCACAACTATTTTGTTCGTTGCACGATCGTTTGCAAACACGCTGCAACTGCACCTCTTTATCTTTTTATTAGATTCACTCGTATCTATATTATCTATCTGTCAATAGTAAGAAAATCTTGTAACACTATTTTAAGGTACTTATTGATAAAAAAAATTGTAGATATCCAAATAATATGACAATATATTTTCTTAACGTCAAATTTTTAAACTATTTTACAACTGATACGATAATTTAGGCAAGGTTTATAGAGATATAATTTAAGGTTTTTTACATTATACTTTATGTTAACTGTGTTTCGTAAGGTAACGGCTTTAATTGTGCTCAAAGTTCAATGGCCGAAGACCTACCCTGCCAATGACGAAGAATTTAAAGACTACTACTTATGATCGTTCTACATTGACAATGGAATATGATTTTTGAATGGAATTAACAAGTATAGACACTTAAGTCAAGTATACATAGTTATTATGTATACTTATATTTTATTTTTGTGAGTTGTGAGTGATATAACTAGACCTGCATAAATATAGGTTACTTATGGTATAATAACCAATGTTTCAATCTCAACCTACCTTTGTCACAGTATGTTTTATGCTTGTTATTGTTAAACAACAAATTATAAACACAACACGCACTAGGCACTAAGTAATAGGTAATTTATGCTTACTTTGTTTATTATACTTACATACGACATTAAGAACAGCCTATTGGTTATCGGAATTTATTTATAGTCTGTATGCATGATTGCATTTAAATTATTATCTACAATAATTACAATAAATACTATTTGTATTATGAACAAACTTATTCTGTTTAACAAAATTTAAATCCACGATCTTTCTAGACGATGGTTACAATCTTAAATACGATAACAAATGATATGTACATAAAAAACAAATACTGTGCATTAATTATAATGATATTGTCATCAGCTTTATCTATACAAATATTATAAAGCGTAAAAATTTATTTGTTTGTTTCTTTAAACGTGTTATTTATCGAAACTAGGTAGATATATGGATTTGAAAAAATATTTCGGATTATGATAGATTCATAAAGAGGGTTATACCCCTCTATATCTAGAACTACGTTTCGACTCTTAGTTATACAAAAATAAGTTTATTAGCGAAGTAAGCTAAATTACGAAAACTATGTAAGCTGGCGAAATGCTCAAGTATACGTAAAGATCATGTATTTACTACAAAAATATAAGGTTTAAGTAGATCTAAAAAAGTGTCCACAGTACTGCAATATAGTACAGGCGATGTATAATTATTATAAATAATCCAATAAGGCATATTATATAAAATAATAATAAAAAATATGACATGATTTTGTAGTATTATAATACTACATGTTAGGTTCCTTATAAGGTACCTAATATGCGACCATATTAATATTAACTTTTGAAAGTTATCTTATTGTAATCAAGATTTTATAAACATAAACTTTGCCTTATGGCATATAATTTGAATGTAAAATGTAAAATTAAAATAATTCATTACAGATCAGTGAGAACAGGATTAGGAGTGTCTGAAACCGTGGTGCAACAGCTAAACAGCTAGTCAGTGTATAAATAATAAATGTAACACGTCTTTTTAAAATCAATGAAAACTAAAAAACCATTTTGCATCTCTCTTAATCAATCTGGATATATTTTTAAAGAATTTAACTAAACGACAAGAGTAACGTTAGTTGATTTAACAATAAAGTTACAATTCTGAAAAAAGGAATATAATTTTACAACTTGTAAAATATACTTTACATAGTATATGTAGATATCATAAGAAAACATTTTCTGGTTTAATTTCCACAAAGATAATAGTATCATATTTATGATATATGAATTCAAAAATATTATTAAAATTAATTACAATATTATATTGATCTTTTATATTTACCGGTAAAATATTTCATTAGCTTTTCTGCTATTTCTGGCTCCACATCTTTTATTTCCAAGGGATAATTATTGTTCTTGTTTTCCATTTTAAAGTATTTTTTTTTAAATATTTAATAGGTAAATATTGTACTGATATGACGCGAACCGGTCTATCGGATATGCGCACGCGCGCCGCTCGATCCAGCGGACAACTGTTGTTATTCAAGTCCTATCAATGCGTAACCTACATTTTATACTATCACTTTTAACAAAAAATAGTCTTGACGCTTGTAATAGTAATATTTTTTTAGTTTGCATTTATTATGAAAACAAAAAATAAATAAATTATTTGATTTTTTTTCATTTCTCATCGTTGAATATCTACTGAGGCTACTGCGGCACATTGGGACAGCGTCTGGTGATAAACATGAGTGGTTGTGGGTTCAATTTTCACTTGGTCATTGATTATTTTCATTTCCCCACTCTAGTGAGACAAAGAACGAGGTTAGGTTTCGTCTATCAACATGCAATTTGCATGCTTGGCCTTAAATTCCGAGGGGAAGGTAAAAACGCAGTATATTGACACTAGGATCTCTCTGTCTACTCCGCTTTATGGAATAAAGCGTGATGGTGAAAATAAAAGGTTATTTTTTTTTTAACTTCACGCTGTAACCCGCATATATCAGGGTAGGCAGAGAGAACCAGAGAACCTAGTGTTAAGACACTCCATTCTCTTTCAACAATTCCGTTCCCCACTTTCCGCCGAATTGAGGCATTGCATGTTCAGTGGCGGAACTCAACGCCGTTAAAATATCTACTTTTATTTTGTTGTTTCACCTTTCACTTAATCAGTTTAATTTAAAACCAAAATAAAGTTAAATGCCCACTACACTCAGGTATATGATAAGCTATAACAATATCTTGTTATGCTTATCTCTTGTTTTTACATAATTTATTTGACATTATAAAAATCAAAATCATGAAACCATACTTGTATATTAGCTGTACTCCAAATTTGCACCTGTTCTCAGTAATTATTGGCAAGACCAATAATTACTCAGGACAGGTGCAAATTTTCTTTAAAGAATTTTTTAAACTATTACGAAATACTTATTATAACATTTCTGTTTCCACTTTCCGCCGATTTGATGCATTGAGTGGTTCTCTGTTTCCCTTTGCCTACCCCGCTATGTGTGGGATACAGCTAGCTATTACCCCGGGAGAAGCTAAAAAATACCCATTTATATATAGGGTGTCCCAAAATTAACACTGAATTTGACTTTGCCGCCATTTGCTATTATATTCATTATTCATTCGCTATTAAAGACTAAAATGACATATTCTATTTAATTCAAATCTTGCGTTAATTTTGGGACCTCTCTCTTTCTTCCAGTCATTGAAGTACATATTTACCAATAATATTTTATTTTGACATGTAATTTATATAACAATGTAATATATAAAATAAACAAATTTTGAGCATAAGCCTATTTATTGCAAATTTAGATTTTTTTTATTTTTAAAGGCAAAAGGTACCTTAAAATTATACCATTATTAAATGCAGTGAACGGTTCAAAGTTCTCTTTAGAATTTGCTGATATTTGCTGTTAATTGCTTTTGATAGGAACTATATTTGATCATGGCTGTTGTATGTGGCGACTGTGACTTATTCAACTTTAAAATTATATATCGACTTGAAATAGAGACATTGCAAGTTAAGGTATCACTTAACTCAATGTTACGCTTTATGTTACTAGAGCGGGGACATGAAAATAATTTAAGTATAATTTTTCCCTCAAGTGGGACTCGAACCCACAACTCGAACCACAACAAAAATGAGATATTATCCAGCTCTTCCACAATATGTTAACCTCATATGTTAACTTTTTGAGTAAATACAATGTTAAATTCAATTGTGTTTATTTTAGTATAACTTTACTTGTAAGCCCAATTTTTTTAGTCTCTAGTAATTTCAGCACACAAGTTTAATTAATGAAAAAAAATATTACATTGTAAAAAAATTCAAAAGATAGATTTTTTGTAGTCTGCTAATGATAACAGTGTGTGTATAATAATATATAGATACATATCAATCCTAATTAAAAAGATCTGCCCAATTATGTAAATAATATAAGAAAACTTGAGAGGTTGTCTGATTTTATTGCATTTTGTAATTTCCGTAACTTTTTTCAATAAGCACGAATGCAAAACAGCTACCTGTATACTGTAAACTTTTTGAACACACCTCGTGTGTGTTCAAAAAGTAAGGTGACTGTGAAATTTGGCGGGCAACGTACTTTCGATTATCGATTTTTTTATTTTGTTATGTTGGTACACTCTTCCCGAACATCTGTACCAAGTTTCAAGTGTATAGCATTTTTTGTTTGGTTGGGAGAGGCGTAAAGGTTATAAGTGAAAAAAAAAATTCTTAAAAATACAAAGTCACCTTACTTTTTGAACACACCTCGTATATATGTAGTTTTTGAATAAGATAAAAATTATACTACGAGTCGGAAAGTGTGTGATTGAGTGTAATGATAATGAGTAGCAAATCTCACTCGAAGAATATATTATAAGCATATATAAGTATTTATAAGTATACATATGTACATAGCCTCAACAAACTTCATCGTTGATTTCAAGTACTAAGAGCGCAATGTTTCTATAATAGGTGGATTCCTATTGATCCTCTAATGTTTCAAATATAACATAATAGCTTTCCGCCCGCGGCTTCGCCCGCGTGGAATTCGGTCATATCGCGCAACATAGTAAGGAGTAGCCTATAGTCTTTCCCAAGGTCTAGACTATTCGTTATGTCTTACATGGTTTTGTTTGATAATAAGGAACTTCAATACAAACTTTCAACCTCTATTTCAACCCCTTGTACCATTTTTTTCGTGATAAAAAGTATTCTATGTCCTTTCCCAAGTTCAGTTATATCTTCATACCAAATTTCATCAAAATCGGTTCAGTAGTTTAGGCGTGAAAGCATAACAGACAGACAGACAGACAGAGTTACTTTCGCATTTATAATATTAAGTAAGAATGTGCACATAAAAAAATAATAGCAAATTTGTAAACAATGGTAATTGCTGTGTTAGAATAACGGATCCCACTTAATACCATCACGTATTATTCGATTTCTCGCATAATACGTCATTTCTTGTTGGTCGTGCTTGCTAAACGCTTAATACTCCCCGCAAGAGCACTCAAGTCAGAGAAGTAGACATAGTCTTGGGACGATTATTTTTTACGATATTTTTATTCTAACTTCATTTTTGATAAGAAACAATGTCATATGAAACTGAATAAATGACTAAATATCAAATCATATTAGAGATATATATTTTATTTTTTTTTAAACATTGTTCAGATGTATCCTACATACTGTTAGTTCAAAACAATCTTAGAAAATAAAAAAGACACTATTCCATGTGGGGAAAACGAAAATCAGTGTCACGAATATTATCTTGGATCCATTTTTCAGCTTGTGCCGTCATCTCTTCATCGAAGTATTCTCGCCATCCGCCTTTTTTACCTGCGGTTAAATAATGTGTACTGTTATCTTGTATTGCACTAGATATGATATGATGCCAGGGCGATAGACAAATTGACAAAGAAGGTCATTTTTAACTAATGTTATCCCCTAAGGTGAAATTTTACCTTTTTCGAAGGTATCTTATAAAATAGGTATAAGAATATACAACATTTTATTTTGATCATATAAAACCATATTAACTTTAAAATGACTTGTGATTTGCACTTCTTATTCTTCTTTGTTTCGTGACATCTGTTGTTATGTCGAATATGCAAACATTTTTTTTACATATGAAAAGACTACACTATGGAGAACTTGCTGTACATATCCTTATATGGATATAATATAATAATAAATTAATTACATCGCGACCGCCAGCTCTAGAAACATCGCAATAATACTTAACGATAACTTAGCGAGTGACCGCCAGCTCTCGTACCACTTCCGGTCCGTACACATTTCCGTTCAAGTACTAGATGAAGGTAATGCTATTAGAAGAATAGCGTTATATCGGTTAATAGTAATTACCACAATGTCCACTATTGGGTTCACCTTGTAAGGATTTCCGAATTTCGAAGGAAACTACAAATAATATTATCTTTTAGGTAGATAATGTTAACGGAGATCGACATAATTATTTTTAACTTTTAGAAATCTACTTAACATGGTGATTAAAATTCCATTAGATGCCCGAGGACAAATTATAATTTCGCACATTATACTATAGTTAGAAATTTAGTTAACGGAACACTTTTCAAATCATTGGATAGGCAGAAACGGGCCGGTTTTGTGGGCAACTCGGTTTCCGAAATGAATGCCTCTTAACTACTACGTCAGAGACAAAAGTATTAGTAAATAAGCTTTCTAATTTTGTTCCTGAAGTTTGCACTCCTAAAGTGTACATTTAAAACGATGATGAATAAAATGAGATTCGATATAATCACTCATGAAAGTAACTTCTAATGGTGTGTTTTAAACGAACCTATTTTAAGAGAGAAATTTAATTGAAAATGATCCTCCTCAGTGCACTATTTCAATATCTATCGCTCTCTGTAAATTGTGATAGGTTTTATATTTTTTTAGTTACATAGTATTATTGATAAACATATCTACCTACCTATGTTTATTTTCTATTATTACTTATTTGTATGCGCGATATAAACAAAATATATTATAAACATATCTTTTTACGTTATTGGTATAATACTTTATTATATTTAAATTTACCTTTCCGCACAAATCCACCGTCACTCCTGAAAACACCTTTTTTCTGAAAGTCCTCCATGTTGACAGATTTATTATTTTTAAAATTGTCAAATTTAAGATGCTCTGTGAGATCAGATACATCTTGTTCTGTCAGCTCTTTGCCTAAGAACTTTGCGACACGTCGAATACTTTCTGGCAAATCCTAAAATGAAATTAGCACAACCTAGTTAAGGAGTGAGAGGAACATGTATGCTGTGGCTCTACCACTTATAGAAAATTAATTTTATGTAAAATAAGTAAAAGGAAAGCGGCTTGATTAGATGTTAAGTTCTATTGATTATCTTGTAATAAAGTCAAACTTAACCCCTAAAGCAGGTACAACCACCAGGTAATTCATTCGAATTAGTTCCAAAGACCATATCATTAGTTATATTGACATTTTTTTTTAAATTACATAAATTTCATTGATAAGTAGGCACTTACTTAGTGTATTATGGAATAAGATATAATATTTATCTAACTAATATCATAATAACAGATTTAGTACTACCATATATACGTTATCAATTGATAATTTAGGGCCATCGTTGCATAGTAGTAAAAATGTTTGATTGCAAATGTTGCAGATTCGATTCACATTGGGGAATGATTATAGGTATTTAAATTATTTTCTCCGCTCTGGTATGATGAAGCACGGCATTAAGTTCCGCCACTGAACATACATCGTCTCGAATGTTCTCGAATCTTCACACTAGGTTCTTTCTGGCTGTCCTGCTATAGTAACGACGTAAAGCTACTATCACCTTTAACATATCTTCATAAAATAAGAAGAGCAAATTTGGATGATTGCGCTTCTCCCACGCTTCCAATATGTGCTCGAAGTACGGCGACCATACCACTGAAACGTAATATATGACGCAATATGTTTTGTTTTACGTTTTATCTCCAAATATTTTATTATAAGCATGTATTCTCTATATTATATAATACATATATAATTTTTGATTTTCTTTATAATATTATTTAAAAGATTGAATTGACTTAATATTCTCGTAATTATGACATTACAATATACGACAGTAGAAGAGTGCTATACAAGCAATTGCACCGTTTATCGTTTAAATTTAATCACAGTATACAAAAGAGAAGATTTGTTAAATTAACGAAATTTTTATATTTGTTTTAATAAACCTTTGTTTTGAATAAAAAAGTTCCAGTAAGGCTTGAATTCCGGTTCATCGCCCATTACGCGCATCAGTTTGTTATGGTGGAAGAAGGAGACGGCGACATCGCGTGGGTCACGAGCTACATACACCACCTAAAAATATTAGAAACTTATTAATTGATCTTCACTTAAAGTAGATTTCAATCTGATTAAAAGTAAGCGTTTCCTCAATTATTTCATACATATTTTCCATATAATAATAATTAAATTTTATGGTATCTACTTCTTAATTTGGATCATTTTCATTCTAAAGGGTCTTCCCAATCAATACTAATTTTTATACCTTCGTATTGTCTAACAGATTAGATGGAAGTAAAGACAACGGTAGGTGACTCTTTATTAATCTCGGAGACGGCAGTTCCTTTATTTCCGTGACGGTCAGGGGAATTAAAGATTTTACAACAGCTTCCATCTCCGCCGTTGTAACACCATCCGGCGTCAGAGGCTTAAAAGTACATGCTCTAAAACAATAGTTGCGAATGAATTACAATAGCATAGATATTTATGACAAAAAATATTATGACAAAAAATCTACGTAACGTTAGTATTATTGCACTGTTTCTTTATACGATTAACAAGTAAAAAAAAATGTATATGTTTTTTTCAGTTTGACGCGTTATCCCGCATAAGCACAAGGTAAACAGAGAGAACTTAGAGATTGGACACTCCGTTCTTCTCTTTCCACCCGGATTTGAGAAATTGCATGTTGAGTGGCGAAACTGAGTGGGCGAAATAAATTCAATAATCAATAATTACTTAATGCTTCTTGACTTTAATATATAAAATTAAATCCAGTGTTCTTATTTAATCTAAAATTATTAATCGAATTGAACAAATATGCTTACTCTAAAAAGGGAAATCTTTGATTTAGTGTAATAGACTTGGCTCTTTCGTAGTCCAGATCGTTCTTTAACAACCAAACTAAGTCCTGTGTCCAAGTTGTACCTAAAATATATATATTTTTGACCATAAAATTTTAAGAGTTCTTTTTCTCCTTCTATTTTATGAAATGAAATTCATTTGAACACACTCGTGAACGTTCTTAGTAGCTAATGTTAACTTTTTGCTATGGTTACATTTGATTGGACCACAATTTATTTTTTGTTGAAATTAGAAAAAGATTTATAATTAGAATAATTTTCAAAAGATTTTTAAAATTGTTACATTAATAATAATTACCTGATTTTGGAAACGTTACCACAAATACATCATCAGATGAAACTGGCATATTGTAAATATTTGCTGCCTCCTCCACATAGAAATGGAGTAGAAAATAGCCTTTTGGTCCAACCCGCACAAATCTTGCCTCAAAACCTAACAAAGAAGACGTAAATGAATAACAATTGTATATCTTTTAAAATTTAGACTAAGTAAGTACACCGTAGTGATGATTCAAAAAATAGAACAAAAGACTAATTTAGGCAATATGCGCGATCAAATCTATAAAATAAAAGAAAGGTCTGCGGAATGGTAGCAACTAAAAGAAATGTGAAAATATGAAAAAAATTAACGCATTTAAAGTAGAGTTAGGTAGAGTTGTTACTTATTAGTATAGAATAAAGAATATTAATAAAGAAACTATTCTCTAAAGATATAAGACGCAAGCAAGAGTCGTATGAGAGGAAGTAAAAGTGCCGATTGAATTCCGAAAACACAAATGTAACACAAAGTGTGAAGACTCCAGCATTTGGTGTTCCGTTGTATCCACTAAGCACGCAATAAGATTAGCGTTTGGATAATAAAAAAGAAATATCTAGTTAGAAATAAATAATAAGGTATTTTTTCTAATTGACATTTGAATATGCTAACACATGTAGGTAATTTACTTATTGTATAAAAATTATGCAGTTATGTCGCAAATATGTAATTTGTTTATAGCTCACATTTTTTTTTTTTTTACTGATAACGGACGGCAAACGAGCAGAAGGACCACCTGATGGTAAGTGGCTACCTTCGCCCATAGACATCTACAACACCAGAGATGTTGTAGATGCGTTGCCAACCTAGAGGATACTGATGAAAGGGTGGACAATGTAGTAGTCCGCTATCAGAACCACCACATTTTGGGGAAAGGATGGGTGGGAAAGGGGAAAATCTGGCTTACATGCCATCGAACCGGAACACATCATTAGATATTTGGCGGTTCGTCTTTGACATGATAGTGGTCGCGAGCCAGTCGGAGGACGAACCTCCTACCACCAAACAAATATTTATGTATGTAGTTAAACTATATTTCTGCATCAGAACTTATAGTATAATAGGTAAAGTAATCTACAGTACCTTGCATATAATCTAATAACTCTTTATTTTCATCTGGATCTAACTCCTTATATTTATAGGGAAAATTTTCAATACTTTTTTCACACATTTTATTGAATACAATGAACACTTAATGACAAAACAAACTAAGATGGTTCTTTGCGACAATATAGTATATATGGTAGATATCAAGTTATCAGTATCTCTGCAAGTGAAAATGGAAGTAAGATTATTGCACGTCCAATAAATAGATATGTATTATCAATACGATAACTGTCAATAACACCACACGTAGCCTTTTCGGAGGCACTTTAGAAACAAACACTTATCTAATACAAAGACTATTTCGTCATTTCAAATTCTCATTCACTATGATTGTAATATCAAATAATTTACTTACTCTATTTATTTTTATATCATATACTGTACTATAATATAGTTACTTTAAAATGTTCCAAAATCATTTCATTCATAACATTTTGAAACGGAACTGAGAGTACGTATATTTCATTTTACAGGTTAGAAAAGAGAATGTAAATGCAGCAGGACACGATTCGATCCTCACTCAGGTGATGAATGATTTATTTTAATCATTTTAATTTCATAGCGCGGTGTTAAGTTCCGCCACTCAATACGCAAATTTGTCTTAAATTTGGGCTGGAAGCAGAGATTCTCTTTGCTTAAACTTATATGCGAAAAAACGTGAAGCTTATTAGAATGTTAAACTTACAAACATACGAAAATTTTAATCTCTTCGAAATTTGGCACAGCTTCAACTGTATTGTAAGTATATGTATGTATTTGGATTCAAATACCACTTGGGCTCTCCCAAAAAAATTTCTATTTTTTTTAATAATAAATACATTTATTTAGACGTTCTAGATATACATAATTCGGTATTGGATTTTGGTTTTGGAGTACCAAAATAAAATTTTAAATTACATAATCTTTTTTTAACTTCACGCTGTATCCCACATATAGCAGGGTAGGCAGAGGGAACCAGAGAACCTAGAGTTAAGACACTCCGTTCTCTTACAACGATTCCGTTCCACACTTTCCGCCAAATTGAGGCACTGCGTGTTGAATGGCGGAACTCAACGCCGCGCTTTGCCTTGTTACCAAACCCAGGAAATGAAAATACTAACATTTCCTGGAGTGGGAATCCAACCCACAACCTGTCACGTTTACAGTCGCACGCTTGTGCCACTGCGCCACAACAGGCGTCCATAATAATTTATATAATTCATTATTTATAAAAATCGTTGACTGACAAACAACGCTCATCCAGAACTACTGACTAATATAGCATATGGGATGCCTGATGAATGGAGGAAGATTAACAAACAAACTTCTCGATATTCCTACGGGAATTAGCTTTAAAATCGCAATTTATATATCACAAGTTGGTTTAAAAAAATAAAATAAATTTAAGCATTTATGACACTGATCTTTAGATTTTTTACTCATATTGATATATTTTTTCGTTATATTTATTATTAATTTATTTAATAATAATAAGATTCAATTCTAATTTCATTTTCTTATTTTTAAAAACTTTTCTTTTCTTTAGAAACTCGTAACAAATGTTTGACATTTACAATAACTTAGGTACATGGTATATAGGTACATCAGCTAATATGTTATGTACAATACAATATTCTAATAGGTTAATCAGTTAATGATCATTATATTAATAAAAAAATATATTAATATATTGTTCCGTTTTTCTGACCGATAACCTTTTTCCGTACTCACTCTAAATTTAAATAAGTGTTGAACAAGAATGTGCTAAATCGTGATAGGCTCGAATATCACAATAATATTTATTGATAAAGGTCACATACTACGTGATGATATGGTATGATGTATCTTAAAAAAAATAATACAAAAGGATCAACATTTTCTTCCAATTTTGTTTTGTTAGTCAGCTACAGAAAATCTTTGATCAAAAAATATAATATTAAATGTAAATATAATTTGGGAATAAGCTAAAAAACATAATAATATTCACAGTCAAACAAAGAATGGAATTAGCTCACTGGTAACTAAATATGCATCGTCGTAAAATATAATAGCGAAAATTAAAATATGTAATGCAACATTGAGAAACACTTAAATGTATGTATATAGATATATGCAAATTTTATATGTACGTGCTCAGTACAATAAATAGTAGTAACACAACAGATATAATAAAACACCATTATTTTTCATCTTTTACTTATAGGTACAAAAACTAAGTATAACTAATCACAAACAACGATTTAATAAATAAATTAACTTAGATAATATTGTATACAGACGGAATAAAACTTATGAGGGAACTACTTCAGGCACATTTTCAGGTATGGCATCGACACGGAAACGGCAAGTGAGTGTGACAGGATCGCGCTCTCGGTCCGGCCCGCATTGCTCAGTTGCACCGATTAGCTTCATTTCATCGTGAGGTTGGGACTCAGTTTCGAGGCGGCGTCTTCCGGGTATGACAACCTCCTCGGCGTGCACGGTGCCACCGGCGGATCTCTCACTCTCACCGATTTCCACTTTGTACGGTGTACTCGGTTTGACGAACGTTTTCGCAGGCTGAATGTCTGATCTGTCTTGTGCTAAAACGTCGTTTCCCTCCTTCTTCATCAACAAATGAAGAAGATTTCCATAAGGTATTTTTTTTGGTAAGGCGACGAGTACAAGAATGTTTTGAACCTCGGCTTGCACATTGTAGTCCCCCTCCTGTCGCATGTCTATGGAGGGTGCGGCGCTGGCGGCGGCCAGTAAGCAAGCAAGGATGATCAGCATGATGCGTGCGGCTGGTTCACCCTCTTGTCGGTGACTGTGTGCCGACATCTCCCGCGCTGCTTTTACTGAGTACTCGCGAACCAGTCGCCGGATGAATCGAGAACACTGTAACGGTTTAAACGGCACGATCGCTTTTAATTTTACATACGAGACGAGTGTGGTGTGACACTTACAGTTTGTAAGGTAATAGTTAAAATATATATATGATTAGTTCGTAAAATAACAAACAGTATTTGTACAAATAATGTAAAGGTTATACACACGTACTGCTCTATGTTTATAAGTAAGAATATTTGATAGCAGTCGTGTCGTCACGTATAATGGAGCCGTAAGCCGCGTCACCTCTGACAGTGACCGCAGGTCATCGATATGATAACCGAGTTTCCTATAAACTGCGCACGCGCACGTTGTAGACCGAATCTATGGACCGAGTTACGTTGATGGATAAATTCTTCTTGATGCAGTTATCTCAGCGGGCGATCCTACAGTTTTTAGTACCGTTAGAATTGCAACTAACAGTGAATATCGATACATCGATACTGACACAGCACGAAGAACATATTTAAATTGACATTTTAACACGTACGAGATCTGAAAAAAGAGTTTGTAATTACTAATACATTACCTTACCTACAAGTTGAGTATGATAAATAAAATAGTGTAGAGCCGAGTTCTGTTTGTTATATGATAGTCAATAAGTCTAACCGATTATATTATTGTAATCTATCAATATCTACTTTCTATGAGATTGAGGTAGGTATATGCAAGATATATAGGTAAATGCTTAATTGATTTGATGATGTTTATCTTAGAAACTTCTGCGAAAGCAGCCGTTAACGTACTTTCTCGCAGATTATACTCCATACATCCTTTTTCCAATCACAATGTAGGTTACGATAAAATAAAATATTTTTTAAACTGCATTTTAGTTGACATTATGAGTAAAGTTAATCATAATTAAAACTTTATAGTAGAGTTGGAATATGTTTCATTCTGCCACAAACAACACCAAAGTGCACAAAACCTTTAAATAAATGTAAAGGAAAACGAGAGAAGGTTTTCTTCGCTTCCCAAAGCTTACAATAAGTCTAAAGAGATAAAAGATAAATACAATACGACTATTCCATGCTTCATAATTTAGGTAGACGCTATCTTGATGTAACTGAATTGTTTTTATTTTTTTACAAAGGAAATCAATATCTAACTTCTACAAATTTCATGTAAGTTTTAGTAATTTAAAAAAGCGTATTTACTAAAGTTAACGTAGTAACACTGGTTGTTGTTTATAAAGGATTTCAAACAATGAAATCTTTAATGAATAATTCTAAGAAATAGCAAAAATTCTGTTTAACAAAATCGGACAGAAATTAGCGAGTCAAAATAGCGTTACAAGATTTTTTTAAATTCATAGATAAATAAATAAAAGCGTATTAAAAACCTATGGGTTACCATATCCTTTATGTTTATAATATAAGTCAGTACCTTACGTATAAGATACATTTTTGTAGATATGCATATAATGTTTGAAAAGAAAGAAGCGTTTCGAAATTTACTTGTATGTATTATGTTTTTTTAATGTCTAGTAGCTAGCTTATTTTTGTTTAATATCTAAGAATATATCTTAAATGCCACTTGCTGCACTTATGAGATGAAGAATACAAAATCAATGAGCCTAGCTAAAAAAATATTAATAACAATTTTATTAAATAGTAAAGTTGCACAGCCTTTTTAGCTTCGTATTTTAGTCTTAACTTAGTATAAGTGACCTTGTAATTCTAATAGTATTAAGGTAGGCTTAAAAAGTATTTCATTTAAAAAACAAACCAATATATTTATATTATGTATTTCTTTGAAGATATTATGATTATGATTCTAATGTGAAAAGCTATGTCATTTTTGAAGAGAATTAATTACTATGATATAATTTATAAGTATTTATATATCTTATAAATATTTTAAAAAGTTATATTTAAAAAAAATAAAAAAGGAAAATATTAAGTCATTAAACACTGTATTTTGTTTGAAATGAAAAAAAAATGTACCAATTGCAATGAAATATATGAATGCCTATTTAATAGTCATGCAAGTATTTTACGAATAGGTTTAACATTTAAGATTAAATTTATGTAATTAGTTATATATTTTTTAAACCTATTCGAAAAATGTAGAGTATAAGAGTGAAATTATAAAAAAAAAAAAAAATAGATTAAAAAATATATATGCTTCTTTCTGTTTTTTTTTTATTTATTTTTTTACTGATTCTGTTTAGCTTAAAGCCTATACGACTCCTCTTATATATTTAAATTTAATTTGTTTATTGCATTTTTCTATATATTTTGTGGATATAACATCTAGAATTAATATATAAATAATATTAACGAAATATAGACAAAAGAAATATTAAAATATAACTATTTTTAATTGTTTTCAGAGTATATTTAAAAAATGTATAATCAATAAAAGGTAGTTTAAGGGTTTTTCAATAAAAATTATTATTTATTTTCAACAAAACAATGGCATACAATGCTAAATACAATCATACAACTTATAAACTAAATATAATAATAAATGCATCACTTGCGGCTGCAAAGCCTATATCTTGAAATAATTACGCTAGTGGTGGCGTGTCCTTCGTAGCAAGGGTATCAAAACGTTTGCGAGCCTGTTTTTCAGTCTGAAAAATAAACAAATATGCTTTAATAAGCGTTTTATGCATTTTTACAGTATTTTAACATTAATTCATTCAATAGATAACATTTTGTAGAATGTAGAAACTTATGTCATGTATTGATCACTTATATCAAGATAAATCATTATTTTGTCCTAGTAATAATGACTAAACATTTCTGTCAAAGTACAGCTGTCAAAAATATCTAAAACTTTCTTAAGTGTAATAGAAGTTTGATACGTAATATATTTTATGATAAATATACCTATTGTTTATTTTTTCTGAATTACCTTTGAGCTTTTTCTTGTTTCTTAACAGAGGCATCTTTCTTCTGTGCGGATATGTCAGAACTTACACTAACATCGCTTAAAGGTTTATCGACGGGGTCCTCAACTTCAGGCTTTTCAGGGCTTGATTCTTCAGGTTTTGACACTTCGGGTTTTGATGGTGATTCAGATGGTTTAAGTAAAAATTCAATATCTGATTGATCAAACAAATCACCAATATCTGACGCCGCGTCAAGGAAAGTTTCCGCTGGAGCTACAGCTATGACGACACCGTCAATGCTCAAGCGATAGTTTTCTGTACCATTCTGCCGCTGATCAATGTGTGCATGAGGACAATCAGGTGCCGGCGCTGCAATTGTGAGAGACGCCACGGCCACCAGCACCGCCACCTCGCATACCACACGCTTGTAGTTGACCATCGCGCTACTCGTCTGCAAACGCACTGAGACACACCGAGCACTCGCGGGGTTCACTCTGTAGCCAGGCCCCGCTGCATCTTTTATTTATTTGCCGAGATAGCGGTACAGTGCCGCCGATCTTACCACACCACCCAGTTTAGTTAAACTGGAATTAATAAAATGTTATGTAGGCCATTATAGATGGGATGACAGCTATCTTAGATTAGGAGACATATTTGTACAGGTTGTTCTTGAACATAAAATGTAAATGTTATATAGATACTACATTTTTATATACGAAAGACGGCAATAGCTTAGATACCCAAATGCAAATCGGTGAAAGTTGTGTTGTCATTTGTAACTGTATTTCAAGTAAAATAATGGGTAATGATTACAAAATGCTGATAAATACCTTATATAGCTTTAGTTTTTAAAACACCTACACTTAAATATACCTATACCTATATGCTGCTATTGAAAACGAAATTTAGTTTTCAAGAACTTCGGTAAAGCTCAAGAAAATGAAATTTCTTATTAGAAGATAAACAACCGCAATAGATCGTTAAAGTTCATGTCGGAGCTTTTAACTGGAATAAGTTGGTACGCATTGCGAGCCAAACAACCTGTTGCGATGCGCCGGCGCTCTTCGCTAACTGTACTATGCAAACGGTAAACTCAAAACATTTTGTTTTATTTACTTTTTTGTCATACCAGATTAGTGTCAACTATGTTATAAGAAGCTATAATTATTTTTTAATTGATACTTTTATTTAATAGTGTAACTGGGATTATTGTAATACATACAAGAAACACAATATCAGATTTCTAAACACACAATTTAATGTCTGTAATATTAGATTAGTATTAACTATAATTGTTTTTCTACAAAGAAGACTAGAAACAATGGTTACTTAAATAAATCAATTGAAATTTTGGAAAATGTTTTTAAATTTATTATCAATTTTACTATATTTATACTAATACTAAAGAGAAAAATAAATTTTGCATGCAATAGAATAAATAGAATTCATTCACTCATTTAAAAATATTACCAATTTTAAAGTTTAATGACAGCAATATATCAATTGGTGAAAGTATCTACTATCTTCTTTTAATATTATAAAATCAAGTTTTAAATTTTGGCAAAAGCAACACAATAAAGCTTTACATTAAACGTTCGAGAGCGCCCAATTACGGGTATTTAAAACAAACGGGACCAACTGACCTACAAGATAAGTGGTTCATAAGTATGTCCACTTTGCTTTTAGAAAGCTTTATGATTGCTTTTGACTAGTATTTTATTAGCACTGAATGTTTTATATGCGGTGTAATGATGGCTTTACTTGATTATATTATAAAAATGTGTTGATAGTGGCAGTAAGTCTTAAATTCAATTTTACCCGTCTTTTCCCATGTACTTTGTATTTTTATAACTTAGTTATGTAAAATAAACAGGTTATTAACGAAAAATGGAATGTCACTTTGATAACTTTTTTTCTCAAAATGTATCTCTCATAAAGCACCTGCGTTCTTATAATATGCAACGACTGAGTTGAGTTTTTTAATTTTTAATTTTACATAAGGTAAGTGTTACTCACGCGTCGGTTTTCTAATTGAACGTTGACATCAAGACATATTTTATATTTCGTTTTCTGTATTTCTATTATTTATATTCTGTAATTACTCGTAACAGAATAGATTCAACTTACAAAAGCTATATTTTAATATTGAAAAATAATTATTGGAGACTTCATATTACCTTCTTCTCCGAATAAAACCACATTAGAAGCTACCAGGGTCACAGTTTAAATAAATATGTGAAATTAACATTAGCGCTCTTTAGGATCAAAGACAATTTTGGGCATTGTCAGTATATTTCTTAGAATAAAAAGCTTGAAATTTTATAACTCATAATAATCACTGCAATCTAGATTACATTAATTTATAGGTTACGAAAAAGTGGTTTAAGAAAATACAATTAGGTTTTGGTTCATAAATTTATTCATATATTAGAAACGTCACATGTTATCATAATAATCAATTTTGAATATCTTCTACTAAACAAATGAAAGATAAACTACTTTCAACAACAAAATCAACACTGTTTTTCAATTTTAAATTATAATAAAAAAAATGGCAATACCTAAACAAAAGGAAGACGTGGTTTGTGCAAATAACGAATTGAAGTTACATGAAAAGAACAAATACTTTAAAATGAAACTAATTAAATTCTAAACTTTTTACACTCAATTAGAGACAGGATAAATAAAATTTTAACAAAAAACTGACTTCAAAGAAAAATCACTATAAAGTAAAATTATTACGAATAACTCAAAAACTGCTCGTCAGATTATAACTAAATTCAAACGGGACCACGTAAAAAGCACAATCATATAAAAAAATAATCAAAATTAGTCCACCTAGTAAAAAGTTATCGGATAACACACAAAAATATAGTCCAATTGAGAACTGTATCCTTTTTTGAAATAAGTTAAAAAGCCTATATATTAAACATACTTTGTTTAGCCACATCGAGAAAACGTTTACGTTATAAAAATAACTCTTTAGCCGCGTAGGTTTACAATTACAACCCACAATCACAGTGCAATTATGCGTCATCTATATATAACTGAAAATTAAATTGTTGAAGAAATTAATAAAATTATATTATTTTCTTCTTTCTAATATTATCTGTGATGATATATGACATCCTTTGTAAAAAAAAAAAATTACTGACATTTTGTAACTAATGAGTTCTTTGATTTTCGTGATTATTTACACATATTAAATGAAACTATTTTAACCGGATTAATCGCGTATATTTTAATATTCTTACTGTGACCATGTACTACTGTAGTGTTCGAAACGTCGGGTTTCCAAAAATGTAATTCCGAATACTAAAATATACGCGATTAATCCGATTCAACTATTTAGGAACATACCATGTTATACTAAATTTCTTTACTTATAAATAACTTAAAAAAAAGATAAAAATACAATTTACTAAGCTTCTGCTTTTGCAACAAACCTTCTACCAAACTAATTATACAAACACCTAAAATTAAAAACAAATACTGATTGGAAATCATATTTTTACTTTAAAAATATTTTGTGAGCATTTCGAAACATTCACATATTTCTATTCTATCTTTTTAGAAACAAATCATACAACTGTTCTAATATAATAATATCACTTAAATATCGATTTATAGGAAAGGCACTGTGGAAGACGATATTATAATTTTAAGGCACATAATTACTACAAAAAAAATGAATTAATTACTTCAGTTATGCGTATCGCATAAAAACATTAATATCAACAAAATTAAATCTAAGCGAACATGAAATTTATGATTACGTTATTTTTTTGTTATGTTATTTTTTTGATCCTACAGCATAAAAATATCATGCTGTATGATGAAAAAAATAACATTTAAAATAATTTTTGAGTCATACAATCAATTTAAAATATTAAATGTTAATAGTTTTCTGAAACTTCGAAAATATTTATACATAGCAGTAATATCTCTAATAACAACCTCAAGAACTTCATTATTTTTTATAATAAATACATACTTAGCTTCACACTGTATCCCGGATTCCCGGTGGCGGAACTCAACGTCGCGCTTTGCCTTGTTACGAAACCCAGGAAATGAAATTTTCCATTTCCTGGAGTGGGAATTGAACTCACAACCTGTCGCATGTGTGTTTACAGTCGCACGCTTGTGCCTCTGCGCCACGACAGGCATTTTTTATAATAATAAAGGCATTATTGTTTCAACACATATACATCTCTAAAACAAAAGATAAAATTGCCCCGCAATGACATGTTGGGTTACAACCATCACAATAGCAACACTGCATTAGCCACTAATATTTAGAATACAATTTTTTTTAAGAAATATCATTAATAATTGACATTCAAATAAATATACTAACTGAATTCAGATATAAGACACTAACTAAGAAACTAAATCAAAAATCTAAGTACAAGTATTTACAACTGTTACAACTTCAGTATGACAACTTTTAACACAGTCACTATTAGGATATGTAACCACTAATTGCTTTTTGTAGTGTCTTGTTCTTAAGTACTCGAGAAGTTATAAATGAACAAACCTCTAAATTTATTTTCGCATAATAAAAAGTAAGGCACGTGACAACAATAATATTTGAAATAGTCTTCTTTTCAGCTTTAACACTATATTTCCTTAAAAAGGGTAAGTTTATATAAAAAAAAATTAGGCATATTATTACCCAGAGAGAACAGGGATATACAGTAGTAAAGGATATACAACATATGCTCTGAAATTTACAGTGTACCCAAGTACTAGAGTGAGCTGTAATTTCGTACTGCACTGTGTGGAATCTGATGTTTAACCCTAAACTACTATAAACTTTGTAACGATAGCGTATATCGACACCAATCACCATTAACACACATTCATAAAAGAAAGTTATTTATTTTTTAACAATTTCATTACTTCAGGGTAGTAAGCGTTAATTAAGATATTCTGTTCTTATTGGCCCTTTTTTAGAGAATACTTCTTAAACAGCTCAGGCCAAGAAATCGATTTCAGAACATATTCCTAATTTTACACTGATAGTGTATCTTATTGTTTACAAGTATATAACAAGAGTCCTCAGCAATAGTCCTTAACACGGGTTCATAGAAGCTATCAGGTATAATATAATATTATGGGTTAACTTTTTTAACGATTTCATTAGAATGGAGTAGCAAACTCAATATTAAAAAATACCGTTTATATCCGTCATGTTTTTGAAATTTCGATCTCAAGACATGTTCTCAACTTTTCACTTACAAATGTTACTTTACAAGACTTATATTGTAACAATGTTTATAATGTGTCTTGTTTAGTACTACTCGATTCCTCAGCAATAGTTCTCAACACGTGTTCGTAGAAGCCGTCAGCGTGTCGCAGTCGGTAGAGGGCGGTGTGCAGGTATCGCGGCGTGGCGGCGGCGCACAGTTCCCGCGACGCCGAACACAGGGTTAGCGCTTGACTCCATATCCTGGTGCTTACTGTAATTTTAATCATAGATATATAGGTAGATAAATAGATAAAAATACTTTTTCGCATCCAAAATTAATGTTTAAAAAAATCAATAAATATTTAAATTGCTAATCATAATTACTTTAAAAAATGAAGAATTTTTATTAGGGTAACCTACAGACTACACACTTATATAAGCTTATTATTTAAATAATTGCTTATTACTGAAATAATTATTAATTTAGATAATCAGATTCAATGTTGCCATCATGGCACAATGAAATTTTTACTTGTGACTCAGTTTGAGCCAAAAATTGGAAAACAGTGTCTCGTCATTAGGCTCTCTAATTACTCTGCTAAACATTGATAAGTCAATTGCTAGATCAATTATGATTAAATTAAAAGAAAATAAAAAAAATACTTACAAAAATGCTGCATATCAGCATTACAATGCTGTAACAACTGTTGTAAAGGCACTGTATTTTCTATCAAAGGCATGTTATTCCCTGTAACTATTGTAGACTGAGCCTCTGTTACTTCTGACAATATTTGCTGCACTTCATCTTTTAAATTCTAAAGACAAAAAAAAAATGTATAAACAACTAAAACTATAAAAGTAAAAATTTGGTGCAAAAAAATATATATTATTATATAAAAAAAAATATACCTGATCCAGATTAAAATCAGTAATATCTTTTCGATCATTTTTTATAACATGTAATCTATAATGTGTTGGTATGTGCTGAAAAACAATTAAAAAAAATATTAATTTATTTGTATTACTTCCTGATATATATTCAATTTTCCCACATTTGAGGATATGCAGCGAGAACCTACTGTTGAAAGTTGAGCTCATAGTAATATTATTACGTTTTCTGAGTATTTTGAGACTAGAATAAATAAGCAATTGTATGTTGTACATATTTTGAAATTACAAGTTTTCTTAAAAACATTTTATACTTTAAAAGATTTTACCATTAAAACATAAACATAAAAAAACGCAAAAAGCTCACCTTAGTATCAGCAATCATCAATATCCGATGCACATGTGGTTGGTCTGTAGTATCTGGTGACAATCTATTCAGGCAATCTGGGTACATTTCACTTAGCACTACTGCATTTTCACCGCCTAATTTAGTTTTATGTAACTCATGTATGGCTAAATCATCCAATTTATTATAGATTGAGTTCACCACTCTGGGCTTAATATCTGAAAAAATATTAACAAATAACATTTATATATCTCTCATATATATTATGTCTATATAAGAATGCAAGTAGAATGCCACATTAGTTATATGTGTAAATGAGAATATAAAATGAATAAATATAATGAATTATTGTAAGTTTTAATTAATATTAAATTATTTGCATCTTTTTTGTATTCTGTTAAAAAATGTCTTATTAAAATTTTCATTGAAAAGAAGTTATTTTCTTTTGTTTTGCTGCACATAACAGGGTAGGCAGAGGGAACCTGAGAACCTAGTGTTAAGACACTCTGTTCTCTTCCAACATTTAGTATATTTAGTTTTATTTATTAAATCTAATTTCACTTCCATGACAACAATATTTAACAATATAAATTATTTTATAACATTAAGAAATTTTATGTGACACTTAAAATTGATTGATTTTTCTTAAAATCCATATTGTGTGATATTTTCCTTTCACCCATGCATGTCTTTGCTACACTGTCACATATAATCAAAATAATAATTATGAAACTTAATAAAATAATTTTTCTGTTTTTGTTAAATTTGACTGTGACAAACAAAATATACAATGTTCAGTTCATATTTAAAAATAAAAATATAATTTTGCAAGAATACTTAAATATAACCAGTAAATAACAAACTTTACTTAAGTTAAATTTAAGATTGAAGATTGATTTATTAGTATAGTAATAAATTAAAGTAATATATTAGAGAGTAAAACATCACATACAAATAATATTTTAATAAAGAAACCAACTTACCATCACATTGTAAAGCAAGCAAGAAACAATGTACAAATATTAATCAAAAAATGTACCCCATTAAAATATTTAAAGTTCAGTAATTAATTTAAAATATTTATCATGAATTACCAAAGTGTTGAGCACATATTGCATTATCAGTATCTTCACACCATGCAAGAATCACTTGCAAGGCTTGCAAAATAGAACACTGTAGCTTGAAGAAAAATGAACCACTCCTTATTGGTTGTTTCTTTCCGCAACCTTCACATATCCATTGAACTCTTAAAGCATAAATCATAACATTTAAGTTTATTTATGAAGGCATTTCGGTTTATACTAAAAATGACTTAAATATTTAATTTATATAATCTATTGTATTTACCTATCAATGACTCTAGCTGATTTACATAAAACCTTACAATCAGGCAAATTTTCAGGACATGTAATATTAGAAGGTATCAGGCCAAACAACTGCAGTCTATTTACTAATTGACTTTCCAAACTACGTTCTCCATTGTCATTAATTAAGTCTCTATATAGCTTTAAGTTCCTGCAACAAAACAATTTTGTAATTTGTATAGTTAATTACAAAAAATATCAAAAAGGAAAATACAAAACTAACCGTGGACTCGAGTTAAATGGTAAATTAATATCATCCTGCGATGATTTTAAGTTTTTGTCATAGGTTGTTGAGTCTGCTTCCATTGTGTATAACGTATATCTCAACATATAAATAATATATTACGTTCAAAAATACAATAAAAATATCTCATTAATAGAAACTTATTTATTTACATCATGTTTGACATTGCTGTGCAAGTGTGCACACAAATTCCATTGTTGACACTACAGATTGACATCAAAATCATAGACTACTTGCAATAAACAGTTTTATAATAATTATTTACGTGTATTGAGATTTTAAATAAAATTTAAATTAATAAAATTTTTATTCCGACGAAATCCAACAATAGTCATCAAAATATGTACATATTAAACTTAATTACAAATGAAAATTAAATTTTCTCATCCATGGTTTATTCATATATAAATAAATAAAACCCACATACTATAGCTATAAAGAACGTATTACATAGAAATTTAACTAATTTTATATTTATTTACGACAGTTAAACCATGAAATATGAATACAGTAGTACCTACAGAGTATTTAGGACTGTCAAGGCTTAACATCTCATAAAATGACAGTATGTCTTATTCATTTATACTCTGTTTCAGACTGCAGCTCCCAAACGAATTATCGTTTGGCGTGTACTTAACTGACATTACTTATAATTTGTGTGTTCGATTTGTTTCTGTAGATACATTTTCTTATTGTTTTGAAAGGTAAATGTAATATTTATGAATGAAACCAGTGCTATAAATTCCTATTTATAAATATGAATGTAGAGAGAAATATTTATTAAATAAATAAACTTAATTTATTGTAGTAAATATCGTGCTTAAAAGGTGCTCTTAATTCTGGCTTAGAGATGGTATGTATAAATTTCTTTTTAAATTTAATAAATAAGTATAATTTTATAAGTCTGTTTTGTTTAGTAAATTATCAATTATATGCACAAAATAATTTGAACAGAAAAAAATATTATATGATTTCTATCTTACTTAAGTATTATGTATACGTATATGGACTCAAATTTTTATACTTTAATATACATTTATTGTTCACCTATTCATTATGTTTATAAATATATAAGCGTCAATCTTAAAAGGGTAGTCAAAGAGAATCTGGTGTAAAGACACTACGTTCGCCGCTTTCCGCCCAAATTCGAGACTAGCGGCGGAACTCAACCCTTCTGGTAAGACCAGAGCGAAGAAATAAAAATATTTTTTTATAAAATATAAACAAATATAAGTATAATAAATAATATAAGTAATATTTGGAAAATATTGAGAAATAAAAAATATTTTTTTTTTGTTTATATTTTAACTGTATGATGTTGAGGTAAAATTCATGTTTAAAAAAATTAATATGATGGACGACAACAATTTGTTAAATAATGTAGAAAAAAAACTTTTCACTCGAATTTCAGTATCAGATTATTTTTTGTTTGTATTTTAGTTAAACAAACATGAAAAATCTATACGTAGATTTATTAAAAGAACTGAATTTTCTAGTTGCGTGTGTGATTAGGGGCAATCGTGATGCGATGACGTAATGAACGTATTTTCGGTGGCACAAGAACACATTTTGTGCGAAGTGTCGACGATTGCGCCAAAATGAAATAGTTATGAAGGAGGTTCAACACTTTGCTAAACCTTACTAAATACATTAACTAATTTATTGTTTTCAATTTCAACGTCAATTTTTTAGACAGTATGTCCGTTGCAGTATTATTTAAACTGTAATGTCAATAGCATACCGATTCTTACCGTTTTCATCCATTTTACAAATTGTGATTTTGATATATAATATTAAAATCCTGATATTTTATTTGATGAAATAATTATCGTCACAATCGAGATTCCCGACGATATTTAAATGCTTCTTAGCATAACTAACGATTATGCAGGGTAATACGTAGAGACAGTATAGTCAAAAATATAAGCATGGTAACTGTGTATAGCAACTAGAACGTACGTTTATTATAATATTGAAGGCTTAAAAATCAGTGTTCCTTCAAGTATTTCGATGCGGGTATAGCTAGAACATGTTTCGAGCTTCACTTTAAGAATATAAGTTTATCAAATTTCATCTTCAGACATCTCCTACATCTTGATATTTGGATAATAAAAACCGAATTTACGTAAATATTGCTTCACGTCTAACTCTACTACTAGATTCGTCTAAATAATTAGAAAGCGGTTATTATTTACAAAAATTGTCTCATAGATTTTAGCCAAGGAATCTAATAATAACCTAGAATGTTTACACAGCATAGACCTGACGTCCTTGCAAGGCGATCGGGATAAGGGGAATTTGAAGCCTGTTGTTTTTACTACTGAGTTATTTTTAAATATTTATAATTTTAGTAAATCAAGAATGCGTGTGGTGATAAATGGAATCATATGACAGGGAATCACACAGATTTTTATAAGGTTAAGTTTTTATAAGGTTAAGTTGAGGAGAACGATAAACTCGAAAACAAAACAATCACGTCTGCCTAATAGATTTCTCTCTCTAATTTAAATCATATCCTTTTCATTGTAGCCATTCATGGTTTTGATGTCCCCTGACAGTAAATTGCGTGGGCGCATTGTAATTTGCAACTGCTTACCGAGCACTAACTCCTGGTAAGGACAATGATGTCAAGATAAAATAAAAACTTTCTAAAATACCGGAACCGAGTTTTTACTCAATGTAAAGCATTCAACTATTTTTTTTTTATTTCTATCACTAATTATTAATATTTTTATTATTATTGGTTAATATTTTTATCTTATTCAGATAATGCTCAACATCACAGGTCTTTTAAGGATTGCCTGAAAGCATTTTTTTTTTAACGTCACGCTGTATCCCGCATATAGCGGGGTAGGCAGAAGCAACCAGAGAACCTAGTGTTAAGACACTCCGTTCTCTTTCAACATTTCTGTTCCCCACTTTCCGCCAAAAGGAGGCGTTGCGTGTTGAGTGGCGGAACTCAAAGCCGCGCTTTGCCTTGTTACCAAACCCAAGAAATGAAAATATAAAATTTTACATTTCCTGGAGTGGGAATCGAACCCACAACCTGACGAGTTTACAGTCGCACGCTTGTGTCTTTGCGCCATGACACGACATGAAATAATAATAGCACATTTCTGTTATAAACATGTTATTGTTGTTATGACCTTTCTATTTCTTTTCTTACTGAGACCCAGCATTGTCAGCATTATATTATTAGGATGATATATTATTATGTTAATTCATGGCGAACTTGATACACTTAAACAGAAGTTTAATATATTTTATTGAGAGATATTACGTACGTCCTACATATATACGAGTAATTTATGTATAAAATGAATGGATTACTTTACCCCGTAATATGAGGGAGACGCGCGAAGGTAATAAAAATGATCATGACTTCCATATCATATTCTACATAAATCGTGTACACGTGCACGCAAATATAATTCAATTGATGCTAACAATCGATAGAATATCTATCTAGGTTGCATAATCTTAGCCTTTTTTAATAAATTGTTAAAAGTATTTTTTTATAATGATAAAATCGTTAAAGTTGACATTATTGGAATTTACCAAATGCCCAGAAACCAAACCCGATAGCAAAATTTGCTTTTAAAGCTTTTCTCATGTCCTAAATTTGATATGAAACTTACCCATAAATTTAAATTGATTTTCCAAAATAATATTAAATTAAAACTTTAATAATTCAAGTTTTCATCACAGAAAATTCTTTACGTGTAATCTGAAAATCTCGTTTACATTACGTAGTAAATTGCCAATAACTTCGGTGCTCTTTAGTGAATTTCAAATATTCTGTTGGGAAATACGCCTCGGGCAATAAGCTGAACTAAACGGGCATATGCGGAGAACGCGTTGCTATATTTAGTTGTCATGTGCAGCATCAGTCTATAATCTAGCTAGTTACCCTTAAGTCTCATAGCTGTACATCTCGATCATTCCCGGAACATCCGTCGCCTTCTTCGTCGTTGATATCGAATAATTGAGTTTGCATTTATCTAATCAAGCGCCTCGTACGATGCTTTGTCGTATTTGTGATCAGTTAAGCAATTTCACACGACAATTGTGTTCCACCAGAGATTAAAATTATAGTGAGCAATTGTGATGCTCGATTCGATGTTACGTGTGGCCTAATATATTTTATAAAGAATTATTGAGTAAGTCACGTTCACTTAGATAATATATAAAGATCACGTTTCAATTATATACAAAATGCGTTTGTCGAAAAGCAATTAGTTACGTAAAATATTTTTAATTTATACTACTGTAAAAATGAAGTTGAACCAAGAACTGCAATTTTTAAGCTACTCGAGTTGTAAAGTACTCGCTGCATACGAATTGACGAAACCGTTATATGTATTCTGCTTTAACATATTCCAAGAATCAACGAGAGAGTTATGACACAACAAATTTTAAATATTAAACAAATTTAGTAACATTGAATGTAATTTCGGTACTTCGAAATATAATTTGCTTGTATGTCTCATAACCATGAAAAAATATGCATCTTCATAAAGAAAAGTTGTTACATCAAGTTTTACGTAACAATTATTCAGTTCATTAGCTTGAGCCATATAGTTAATAATTTAATTACCTATAAAGAAACTCCTGAAGCATAGAAATCAATAAAAACGCAGTTTTTTCAATCACCACGACGTTCATCACTGCCTGCATAACATAAAAATTGTGGTTTCCTTATGATTATTGGATGATTTACACGTAGCGCTACCCAGTACTCGTATATGGATCCTTCAATTGACGTATAGTTACGTTTCTTATATTATGTATATGTATAGCAAGGCGCCGTGGAAAACGATACAATATTTATTAAAATTATTCACTTTTTTCTTTTTTTTAACCATTTACGTTAAAATGAAAATAAATAAATAATTCTTTCTAGGCAAAATTATCGGATTTTTTTTTGAATCACAGACTCTGTGATTATGGTAACTTGGGACACTAGTTGCTGACTATTTAATTTATTTTAACTCTGCTTGCTCATTAGGTGTAAATCGATTTACTACAATGGAAATCTTTTTGTTCCCACGAACTTTCACCTGTCGAACCAAGATTGTATGGAGGCAATTTTTTCCACCAGTTGTGTACGTAAGATTACTCAACTGTGTCATTGATTCTTTCCATATTACGAGATCCCGAAACAGTTATAAGAAAATACCTTATTATGATTTAACTATGGCTTTTCAATCATGTAAGTATAATGTTTCACGTGAGAAAATGTCAGGCTTTTCTTATGGCCTGTTTTTATGAAATCTGTAATGTAAACATGTTAGTTATTGTTGCGTGTTCCATGTTAGAAGACACATTACAAGGCTGATTTATTAGAAAATGTTGAAGTTGGATAATAGAATTCCCATAATATAGATTGGTTTTTATTATTTCACGCAATTGGTAAAAAAGGTAAAGGTATTATACAAAAAGATTTTCCTTTGCAATCAATTTGATGTATACGAGTGTGTAATTTGGCTGTACTATATAATTTACGAGTAAAGTGATACATTTCCATGCTTCACAGATACTTACAATTTCCAAGCAATGCAAAGTGTATCAAATGTCCCAGACCAGTAGGACACGCTGTCCTCTCACGGCTAGTACATGTGGGTCAGCCGACTGTAACCAATAGCCTCGCAATACCGTTCACAACCGTAACAATAGATCAGAGAGGCGAGTATGTAGCCATATATTTGGGGCTTACCGCAATTTGTCATAATTTAAGCTTATACATATGTGATGTTAAACTACTTCTTTCGTCCAGGAAAATAATTTGCTTATTAAATGCTCGGTATAAGAGCAGTTTAAATATATAGATGTTGGAATTACTTTCCTTATTATGAGTCTTACTGCAAAATATTATAAAACCGGTTTAAGTTATGCTTTTATAATAATAAAATGAATGATTCACATACTATTAAACTTTTATCCATATAATATAACTTATTTAATTATTCCTGATTACCAAAGTCTAATACTATCTGGCTACAGATTGAACTGATACATCTCTAAACCCACTCTATGCAAAATCGGCCTTGACCTTCTCAATAGAAATAAAAATATTCATATTTAATACACAAGGGTTGACTTTGCTGTCACTGCAATAACATATTTTCATTATATACTAGATACGGAAATACGAATGGCATCGTTAGACGAACTGTGAAAAGCTATGCGACCTTTTTAAACATATTATAATATTTTTAACAGAGCTAGAGTCGTAGAGACTGAAACTCAATGGACTTAGAATATTTCGTGGCCTCAATACAATTTATGTCTAGTTTTAACAAAAGCAATTTTTTTTATGTGAATATATTTATATATAAATACGTGAAGGAACAACTTTGGATCCCTTTTTACGATAATTACGCGGAAGGAGGAGCATGAACACACTTATAGTTTGTATAGCGAAGGAGATTACAATGATTATATTTTCTAAAAATAATCCATAAAAAATTATGAAATTATGTTACACACACTACCATGATTTGACATCCATGTTTATATAAAGTGACACATACGTCACTACGCAATGCGTTATTAACGCATTTACGGGGACACTAGTATTATTTATAACGCAACATCGTTATCGTCGCAGTTTGGATCTATTTACCTTAACACGATGATTGATTGATGATTATAAATTCCTTTTTTTCTTTTTTGTATATTATTGCACATAACTTTGATCCCGACCCCGAAGATCTTATATAGAGATAAGTTCACCTTTGTGAATGAACTATTTTGGTATTTTTCTTATGTAATTTTTAAGTACAATAAAGTACTTATTTATTTATAGACTCAAATTCAGTACTTAAAATGGGTTAACCATAGAGTTATTAATCACTTGTTTTTTATTTGATTATAATGAATAACTTCTATTAGAAGTACATTTAAATAGAAATGTTTTGTTTATAAAATATTGTATGTCAAGTTATAGAATATATTGACGAAAATGTATCAGTCGAATGATGTGCAGTGGACTAAATTAGCTCAATAGCCTCACTCACAACGTGTTTGCAATTTCCTGTCATCAACCAACTCATATAACTGACGTAGACACTGATTCAGTTATTCATTTAATTTTGATGAAACGAATAAAGTATATCGATTTTTAATTTATTTTGTTGATGAACTTTCGTAGAACTTATTACAAATATGTTAGTATATAAAATATATATGTATTTTGTAAACTATAGAATCCTATCTCCTTCGTTTTCCTTTTAATTTTATTTTAGATCTTTATTTCACCAAGTTGTTCATGTAAAATATTCTCATTATTATTTACTAGCTTTCCGCCCGCGGCTTCGCCCGCGTGAAATTCTGTTATATCGCGCGATATGATAAGGAGTATCCTATAGTCTTTCCCAAGGTCTAGACTATTTGTCAAAATTGGTTAAGTGGTTTATGTGGTGAAGTTGTAAACAGTTAAACAATCTTACATGATTTTATGTTTGACAATAAGGAACTTCCATACAAACTTTCATCCCCTATTTCAACCCCTTCTATAATATTTTTCGCGATAAAAAGTATCCTATGTCCTTTCCCAAGTTTAGTTCTATCTTCATACCGAATTTCATCAAAATCGGTTCAGTAGTTTAGGCGTGAAAGCGTAGCAGACAGACAGACAGAGTTACTTTCGCATTTATAATATTAGTAAGGATTTAGTATATAAATATCTAAACTAAATATGAACTGTATAAATATTACCTACTCAATACTTTACACATTACCATATTATGTTACAAATTACGTAGCCGTTGCGGGCCTTTTTTATTATTTGTATTTATTCTTAAACCTTAAGTAGATAAGTCTTTTAAACTTATTGATGGCCAATTATCCACTTTAAAGTACGTTTAACGTTCAATTACTACGATGCAAGTGTAATTATACCGATAAATTAGGATTCTGTTCACAATAACGAGAAGCGAACATTTGAAAACGTTGCCAGTGCTGTAGGACCACTTCACTGGGAATTCAAGAGTGAGCGAACAGTATTTATTTAAATGAGATATATTTTAAATATTAAAAAATTATAATAAATTTTCATGATATTATTTATCCATTTTATTGTTTCATCGAAGTAAATGTTATTGTTTGTATATTTTCAAAACGAATATTCAACATGAAAAAAGTATTAAACAGTCACAAATCCTTACACACGTTTTTCATTTTGAAACTTATTTTATAATAAATTATTATATAGAATATCACATTTTATTACAAAATAAATTTGAATTATAATCAATCTGTTCTGGAAGACCTGTTTAAAAAAACTTTTTGAGGCTTAATTAAAAAATAACACATATTTAGTTTAAACGATTTTGTTATGTGGGTACAATCCTACGTGATGATGAATGGATATGCTTATTTTTATATTTATCAATAGAAAACGCTATTTTATTGCTGCTAATGTCGTGATATATTTAACACAGTTTAATGCGTCCATCCCGTGTTCTAGAAGAAATCTGCCCATCAAAACCTATTTGGGCCCGATGATAAATTTTACAGCTATAAACAAAACGTTCGTTTGGGTCGTGATTTATGACATTTTGTTTCGCAGTTATTTGTATATTTGTATCATCTGTATTAAAAATGGGCAACTGGTTTTTAAAAAAAAATATTTTTTTGTCATTGTTTATAATAAATATTACATATATGAACTATAGACACAAGCGTGCGACTGTAAACGCGACACTTGTGGGTCCGATTCCCACTCCAAGAAAATGAATTTTTCATTTCCTGGGTTTGGTAATAAGGCAAAGCGCGTCGTTGAGTTCCGCCACTCAGCACACAATACCTCAATTCGGCGGAAAGTGGGGAACGGAGTGTCTTAACACTGGGTTCCCTCTACCTACCCTGCTATACGCGGGATACAGCGTGAAGCTGTGTATGTATGTATGTATAAATATTACATTATATAACCCGTTAACGTCTGTGTAACAATATTTTACAATTCTTACTCTCCATATCTTGCTTAAACGTGATATAAGGTAATACGGAAACAATTACAATATGAAAAAGCATAATTGTTAAAAAAATGAGAAAGTTAAATTTAATAAAATGTTTAGCTGTTAATTTAATATGCTCTTTTATTGTTATCTTTATTTATATTTCATGTAATTTAAGTTTGCGAACACAAGTACTTCCGCACACGCGTACGCTAAACTGCAAATCGTATCTCGGTCTAGCCGGCTCGCCGCTGGGGTTAGCAAATTGCTACCGCGCCGTGCAGTCACGCTTGCTCTCACGTCGGACACGGACGCGTATTACCAGTATGCCTTTGACATAAATATACATATATAGAATATCTTTTAACTGTGTATGTTATAGACATTTTGACAAGGACCCATAGTGAGGTTTAAGTGCGTTTTTTTCTATAGACTTTTTGTTTGCATGTAAGTATTGTGTGTATTTCTATAAATTTATACGATGTACTATATGAATATTATTGTTATTATCAAGTTTTATAAAATGTATGCTTTTTCGCTTCATGTACCAACTTTAATACTAGGGCCTAGATCCGCGTACAGACCGGTTGGAAAGTGAAGTTTTTGTTAACGGAACCGGATTTTGTTAATAGATTTATTGATATATTGTTCTGCTAAGATTAAACTTTCATATGCGTCTAGGTGCAATTTTAAATGATCAAGTAGGAATGACCTGCGCTTTGGATCTATTGAATCCCAGTCCATAATTATATGTGTATCATTCTTTTAGGCATTTACACACCATATATAAATTAATTAATTAAAAAAGAAATGAAATTGATATCACTACGAATACGTTATAAATGTCGGAAAGTACTCATTTTAACCAGAGTGTTCATCTCAGATATAAATTATTTGCTATTTATTATATTTAATATTTTAGAATAAGAAAGAGGTACTACTAACGTAATAATATACTGTTTGTTATTAGTTAAACCTTTTTCAAAACGAATTTCTTTGCATTGTTTACCCAAGGCGATACGATTCTAACAATATAAAGTTAACTGTAATAAACATAAACGCATTCTCCTAGAAATTCACGTCAAATCTATTTTAACTTTAAGCCATTGACGTTTTGGTCTTAAAGGCCTATTGTGAATATGCGTATTAGTTGTCTAATATTAACTTTTTACGACCATCGCCAGTTGCACTAGGAAATAGCAGTCACAGGATATGCATTCTCAAAAAATTCAACAGTCTAGGTTATTAAATATGATTTAATTACATATTTTTGTATGTATATACTTGGGTTAAAAAATATATTCATACTGGTGAACATGTTTGTTTAACTTATTTGAAATAAGTTTTATAGCAAAATGGCAATTTAATACAAAATTACTGACATCTTTCAATACCTACATGAATAGAGACATTTGCAAACACGACCTCGTCATTGACTTACACTGAATTCAAACGGTCTCGTCGCTTCAAAATTCATAAGAAAAGCCAACAAGAACATGAAAACTAACGAGAAAAGTAGTTTACAAAGATTTGGAAGAGTTTTAACGAGATGTTTCCAATTTCAAATTCTGTGTACGTTGAAAGCTATTTTTTAGTATTATTTATACTTCATCTCAACTCTCACACCTTATTTTCATAGCAATGTAATGCCAGTATATAAACACTTCATGTGTAGAATTAACTACCGGCCAGTGAACTCGTTAGGCTGTTTTTAGATCGATGACCTTTTAAATAATAAATCTGAGCTTAGCTTTAGCTTCGCACGCCGCCTTAATAAACTTAGTCATCTTTGCACGTATGATTCAAAAATGATATTATACTAATTTTTTTATAATACTATATTTTTACAAATTTCTTATCTTAATTAATTAAAAATAAGTTTTTCTATCACATCTCTATATTAAAAGACTATTCATCCAGCTCGGCTGTCCACTGATGCGTGTTATCTCATTGAAATTTATTAAGCAACGTAATTGCAGTGAGGTAATAACAAACTATCCAAATGGCTATTTAAATGTTCATATTGAATAAATTGATCAGTAATTTTGTTTCGATTGCGGTAGTAATAATTAACCGTCCAAACATTCGCATGTTGCCTTGTATTTTATCACATTTGCTCAATAACGCGTCCTCAAAGTTTTATCTTCTTGTAGTATTTAAATGGGAAATATAAACGTAGTCGGTTGTGTACGGTTCCGTTTAATTTCCTACATGTGGATTGTTTTGTCGGTTCGTGGCCCATTTTACTATGAAGATATATCTTGACTCAAAGTATCTACTCTAGACCGTCGCCAAGGAGTCTCAGCTGTCTTCCCGGCGTTTACATCTCTTTTAATTGAGTATTCTTTTACAGAAGTAGATCTTCTCTCATAGAACGACATTTTTACGAATAAATTAGTTTTTCTATATTTCTACTGTTAATAAACTTATGTTAGTTTAGGTTTATGCATCTTGTAGCTTAGCGATTTGTTACTTGTGTATGTCGCCACGTTTTTGATAAAGAAGAAATATTCACTAACCTCGAATTTGCACCTACCAGTTGCTTACTTTCACGTTAGATATCCTTTAGTCT
>JAKGSA010000206.1:323177-407430 GCA_033558755.1 Philaethria dido | reverse complement strand
GAACGGCAGTAGATAGGTCACCATTTGCCATTTGTGAAAATTTACTATAACCAAATAGTAACAAACTTTGATTTTAGTAAGGTTCCATATGTTATTTATCAACGAAAATGTTTTATTAATTATATAACTGCCCATGTTAATTATGTCCTATTGTAGGCATACACAATTACATTATATCGTAAATTTGACAACTTTATTGGATTAATACTTCATGAAGAGGAGTCCATTCACGGTCATGTCTCAGTCTTCTGATATCAATTATTATTTTTATAAAATTATATAGTTTAGACATATACGAACTACATCTACAGTCAGCTATTTCCTCGCTTTCCCGGTTGTTGAAAGCCATTTTGTTCAAGCGACCATTGTATGCACTCCTCTTAACCGCCAATCACAGTGATCGCTTTTACGTAACATAATGAGCCTAGACTGGCCTGCTAGCGTTCCTACTAAAACAGCGGTTGCAATGGATATTTAATGACATAAAAGTATTCATTTTACGCATCAATTATGTAGCAAGTTTTTTGCTCGTTTATAACAAAATATAAAATCAGCACCATTTTATCGTGAAAGGTTGCCTTATCTATCAATTTTTAAAAATGTAACTTATCTTATCGACTTGCCGGATACCTAAATGTATAATTTTGTTGTATTATATTCCTTTGTATATATTATACAACAAATATTTATGGAATAAACGAAACTGAATATACGACGTTTAAAAATAATCGCAAATGCAAGAATTTCCCTGATTATGTGTTATTTTTATCTATTGATTTTTTATAAGTTAAATATTAAGCCTGAATGTAAAAAGAAGTTTGAATAGAAGAATAAAAAAATGGGAATATGTATGCAGACAACGTCTGTGCAAAACAATTGACGTGCAATGAACTCAGGAAGGGCTCACCATAATTGATTCGCAATTTATCACACTGTAAAAATCAGATTTCTACGTGGGTAGACTAGTTGCTAAAAAGACAAGAAAACTATGCTCTTCTAGATCAACACCAATTCAATCTTGATAAAAAATTCCGGAACGATATATTTCCGTGAATATTAAAATATGTACTCGTAGTCATATGCGTGAAAAGTGATTTTTACACTTAGATTATACTACTATTTAGGAGACTTGTTCTGCGTAATTTATAAAACCCTACACTGCTTAAGGAGCCTGCATGCCAAATTTAATCTTTCTATGGCCAATAGTTGCTTGTATGCTGCCTGTCAGTCAACGCAAGCATTTCATATATACTATAGATTTTTTTATATTAATCGCTTATACTGGTATAGTTCTTGTTACTTTGTTTTAACTTCGGTTGACATTACGTAGGTTAGTTATTATATTATTTTTAATAACACAGTTTAGCCACAACAACCAAAACAATATTAACTAGCCAGTTGTAATAACAGGTTTATCGACTTGATTAGTTGTGAAGTAATATAATTATTAGTTACATAATCTATGGCTCATTAAATCAGGGCCTGGCTTTTAGTGTACGATTGATCGCACGATAGCTGTATGTTATTTTTATCATATAAAGATCTTAGCGAACAACATGTTCGATACCCAAATGCACTTAAATTATGTAATTTTAAATTATCGATTATCGAAAATGTTATTACTGAACATCCCATGAAATCCAGTAAACGTCTACCGTATCACATGATTCACAAGATTTTTTTTCTACATTGAATTTTTAGCATTTGTCTTTGAGTATAACGGCGATAAAAAAAAAGTACACTCCAATTTAAAGACTTTAATAACCTTTACAAATTTGATATAATAGATTCAATATAAAATTTTATTATGCCCTATGGTTGTGAGAAACGTATCTAACGCTTATTTGTCATCAGGCAACCTTGTGTTGTCTTATTTATTTTAAAATAATATATGTATTGTATTCATTTTCCTTTAAAAAGTAATAACTGCCATAATATAAATAACTTCAAGCTGTATCCCACATTTAGCAGGGTAGGCAGAGGGAACCTGACAACCTAGTGTTAAGACACTCCGTTCTCTTACAACTCTGTTCCTCATTTTCCGCAAAATTGAGGCATAATATAAATAACTTAACTTCACGCTTATCCCTAGCGGGGTAGTCAGAGAGAACGGATCGCCAAACGCTACGGTCCCTGCATACTTCTTTCGCCTCGTCCACAGTCATTAACCTCTTCATGCATGCCCTCCGGGGAGTCCTCATGCTTTCGACCTTCTTCCAGTATCATTGATACTGCGTTCATTTAAATCGTAATATAAATAAATTTCTAAATTTACAATATATTTAGATAAGTATTTTGGAGTCGAAATGCTAACTCACATCTCAGTTGTTATCCTTGTTTTCAATAAATTACACACATGCATATGTAACACACGTGTACACACAGTTAATGCCAGCTCTTTTAAAGTTAACGGTTATTTTTTTTAAATAAATAAACTATAGACAAATATTTGTGAGTTAATTACTATATATTTTATCGGATTATATTTGTAGCAGTTTCATGTCTTATTCATCATACTCAAATGTTTTGAACTCTTTTTTTTAAACTGTGCTATAACTTTTACATCATCTCAGAAAAAATATGGAAAATGTTTAATTTCTACGGTCTAATAACTTGCTTGTTGATATAAATATACGTTTTTCTGTGTTTTAAATACATTTAGTTATTGAAACACGTTATATTAAGGATCAATTTAAATTTATGTTCATATGTATTTCTTATCACACTATAATAATAACTGAAGCTTCCTGTTGTTCACTTTTATATAACGGTCATATTGTACAATACTATTGTTGTATGATTACGACATAACGGCTTATCTTTTTTAAATAACACCTGATGTTTGGTAGCATGATGTACAAGAAAAGTTTAAAATAACATTTTAACAATAAAGTAAAACATTAAATGTTTTGCTAAAAATGTCAGACACTATTTAATTATAATTTACAGTTGAGGAAATGTATACGTTTGTTACAGTAGCTATTAAGCTTAATTTGTCTTGTTACGATTGAGACGAGATCAAGAATGAATCGCATCGTTTATGCCAAATCATTTTTTATGTTATAACATAGCTATAGCTAGTGAACACCCAAATAGTGTCGGCCTACTTCTTTTGACTGATTAATAATATCTGCTTAAAATTCTTAGATAGATCAATTATTACAAAAAAACAAAATAATTATTATAAGAATAAAAACATAAAAAATAAATGTAAGGTTTTGTATCGATTAATCAAAAACCCCCAATTACTATTTAAATGAAACTTGCATATTTTAAAGCGAGAGTCTAAATTCGGACTTGGAGCTGCAACTGTATGTGCGCATGCCGCATGGTCACCTAATGTTACCGGATGTTAGTTATTTAGCAAATGTTCTCTGTATGGAAATCCTGATCTATCACCAGTGCTAAATATGTCAACGCACTTTTACGAATGTACTTCCGTTAATACTGCGATCACTCATACTGAATTTGATTAAGTAAAATCTGAAGCCATTTATTATTATTTTTTTAATAGAACAAATATTTTGATAATTATAATAGTCTGGTTCCATACATTCTGTAGGATTTCAGAAAAAAATGATATAAAGATGGTGCAAGTATATAATTAGGTTAGGAAATTACGAATCAACGTGGTTCAGCTTTTGACCTTCAACCAGTGTGATTAGGCGCATCGTTATCCTATTACGAATGTCGTGTCAATCGTTAACGACATTGTGTAACGTTGAATCTATGAAGATTTTTTTTCTCCATGATATTGTTTAAATGTTTTCGGAGCTATTTGGAAGTTAAAAGCAGATTATGGAAATAATACTTTTTACCGCGTTCAAACAAAGAGATAAGAATTTGTATGTGTTACGGTATTTTTCTAAATTCAATAACAAATGTAAATTCTTTACTTTGTCATTTCAATTTGTATATTATTTGCACGAAAGCATGAAAAACATTTCGCTTGAACGATAAATCCAAATTGGGCTTTAATCTATAACTATGTATATTCATAACTCGTCATTGCTCGCGATGCGGATGTGCGCCCGGCACTATTTGAGTAAAGCTTTCCAACTTTCGGCAGAATAAGTCCAAATGAAACTCTTAAAACCGCTATATTTGCGAACACGGTATAAAATTTTATTTTTTAAAGTGAACTCTATATTTGCAAGCACCTGTGTAAAGTTTACTTTTTATAAAAGGAATAATTTTCCCTAAATTGGACTATTTGATCCTTAAATAACATATTATCCCGTTATTTGACACGAATTACTGATCATTGTAAATTTAGTGCAAGGTGTATCTCAAGCAAGCGGTGAGGTATGTCTCACATGTTACATTCTTGGAGAATTCTGGTATACCAGCTTCGAGACAGGAACGCTAAGCACGCGACGGGAGACAAGCGAAGATCTAAAATTAGATCATACTCGGTCGCTTAGCCCTGCATTCATAGGTATTTGCCATAAAAACGATGCAACACGACAATTTAACATTCTTCACTATACATTTTTAGTTTCAACCTGTTCGTGCTATATTTAATGCAACTTTCCAATCGACTTTTAAATTATAAACGGTTTATTAATTTCTTAAGTGCAGCCAAAACTTGTTTAAGGGCCGTTTTTGCTTAATTTTCTGCCTGCGTACCATAACTCAGTACTTATATTACATGAAACTTACTTACATTTTCAATACCATTTAACAAAATCACTGTGTTTTATAATATTTATAAAATATATTGTGAAATAACACGCAAACTGCATGCTTTTTTGGTAAAAATATAATATTGCAAATTTTTTTTATCAAAAATGCATACAGCTGACTACCAACGTCGTTGATGAGAGCACTCGAAGCTAACAAAGGGTTAGTTAGGTAGTAAGATTACGTCTCTCATTTTTCATTTTAAACTTTAAAGCTCTCATATTTTCGACTCTTTGAAAAAAGTGAATTCAATGAAAGTAAATGGCAATAATATTATGTATACGCCAAAGGCGTCAAATAGCTTTACGTATGCTGTACAAACTTGATACTCGTGGATCTTTGACCATGGTTCCGCGTGATGCATCTAAGATCCTATTGCACCAACAAGTAATCATAAGTAAATCGTTTATAGCATTAAATCAATGGTAAATCTTATAGATCTTAAAAGGAACTTCGATTTCAAAGGAACTTTCTTCCGCGGACTCTCCAATTGTGGAATGTTCTCTCTGCCGAGGTTTTTCCAGAGGTCTACAATATGGGGTTCTTCAAAAGGGGAATAAATAGGTTTTTTAAAGGGTCGGCAACGCGTAAGTGATGCCCCTGGTGTTGCAAGCGTCCATAGGCCACGGTAACCACTTACCATCAGGTGGGCCATGTGCCTTGTTGCCACCGTCGTGGTATAAAAAGATCTTTTTCTCAAGTAAATTTAGGTTATAAGATTATTTTTTCTAAGATCCGCTGCTGCCGATTTTATTGTCTGCTGCTAAATGATAGAAAGTTTTTTGCAATTTAAATAAAATTTGAGCTTTGATTTTAAGGAAAGTAATTTTATATGAGTACTTAATGATTTGTCGTCTTATTGAACTGTACTGTTATTAGGACTGATTTATTTACGGAACGTTTTAACACTAGGTTGTCAGGTCCCCTCTTCTTACCCTGCTATGTACGGAATACAGCGTGAAGCTAACATAATATATATATATTTCTTAACTGAGTTCTCAAAGTCATTTTGAATGGAACTCCAATAATTGCAAAAAAAGTAAATAAACAATTATGATGCCTTATAGAGTTTCACACAGGTTAAAGTTATTAAATTGTTATACAAATACTTACACCGTTTATAACATTCTGGACGGCATTTCACACAAAGCAGCGGTTTCATTGACATAGATGTGCGCGATTATATAATCTCGAGGTGTTAATTAGGTTTTGCAATGTACATTTCCAATTCGGATCACGCTTACGTCAGGCTCTTACCGAAGCTCTAAAAACGACTTTACTAAAATCTACTGAAATATTCTCTTTGAATGTCACTAATATATTTTGTATTTATAATATCCTAAATTCATACTCATTTCTTTATTTGTCACGTTGATTATAGCGAAAATGTAAAGTACACATAGTCACGTATAGAGATAGCCACAATAAGAATTATAATTGCAACATTGCTATTTTTTGTTATGAAAAAAAAAATAGCCACAATAAGAATTATAATTGCAACATTGCTATTTTTTGTTATGTATATATGTATACCTAACAAGTGATACACTAGTTATACTAAATTAAATATCAATAATTATGTACAGTAACTTTGCATAGAATCTTTTTATTTTAACAAGTTAGATTTTTAGAAAGTAAATCAACTTTCTCTTCTTTGTTGATATTGATATTGATGTTAATTATAACTCATTCAAATCTCAATATTGATTCACACTATTTTGTAAAATATTGAACTTGACTTTAATAGTTTACATATTTTACTAGCTCATCATAATTGACCTCGATATGAACAAGTTTAACACCGCTAGTTTGAGAGGAATGTGCCCGTTTGTGTGCCTTGTACGGTGCTAAACTCTCAAGTCAAACTAAATTGCAACACCATATGGCATAGCCGGCCAAGGTCAAGAATTCAACACGTGAGAAATTAAAACTCCACTAATCATAACGTTGAAGGAAAAAATGTTAAAGCAAAAAGGAATGCAATTCGTAGTGCAATTATTTTTATAGTTGAACCCAATTACCACAGCAAAGGTTAGCTAGCTTTTAACTACTTAAATTGTATACTGTCAATATGTATTTAACATCGGGTATCTAAATTAAGTTTATGTATATGTAGTACATATAGACGAGTAATTTGTAGATGTTTTATTTCTTGGAAAAACGGCATAAAAATATCCCACTTGCTATTTTAAGGTTTGCTTGCCAAGGTTATACTACATGTTAGATTACGCACAAATGTTAAAATGTCATATATGACATTTGAAAAGTCACAAGTTTAATAGCTACAGACGTTGTAAATAACTTTCAATTCCAGCAGGGCATGATAGAGATACTCTTAAACGGAATATGACTTTTTTTTTCGGTTAAGGCCAAGTCAAAAGTCGTTGCTCTAATGTCAAGCACAAGCAATGTCGATTCGAAAGTGATTTATTTGACGATAACTTTACTTAAGCATCGGAAATAAATAGTTTTAAAAATTTTAAAGTATACTGTAAAAACAAACACACGCTGTCTAAAAATTGGTTTTTTATCACATTATTGTTAATCGTAGGACTGATATATTTCTTTAAAGCACGATACTTATTGACGTACACACTGCCAAACTAACATTATGCTTTAAACGTTTTAGTTAACTTCATTATAAAAAAAAACATGACACAAATCACATAATATTTTTACATTGTATAGAAAACAAAATGTATCCGTATACCCTAAAACGTCTTCATCAAATAAACCTATAACCGCTTGGTACAGTTGTAAATTTGTAATTTCCTGAAGCTTCTAAGTCGGTACATTGATATAATCCAATCAGTCTTGCCAAGCAATCAAAGGGGTTGGCCGTAACATGGTTATGATGGAAAAGATAATAGAATAACCGGCTAGACTATACCAGGTACAGTGATTTCCTGTATGGCAAGGATATTGCTGTCTGGACTTTTTGCAATATGTAGATTGCTTGGTCCCGGAAACTAATTATAGTATTATATTATAAGATGTGTTGTTTCTTGTGTAAACGCATATTCCATTTCTTTTGCTTTTATGACATATATTTATAATTTTAATTAAATTAACTGTTATCGAAGTATATTTTAACGCACTATTTTTCATAATAATTCAGGATTACTAGTAATGAGCTTAGTGAAGCGAAGCTTTTTAGTTGACCAGTAAACTCAATTAATTTTCTAATGCTATTTCTACGGCCACTACTTTGCTTGAGCTTGAGCATTTAAAATTCTTTCAAAGGAACTGTATAGATTTTAAACTACAATATTATAACAAAGTACTGCACCATTCAGCTCCATATTTTGTGCTCGTAGTTATTACATTTTATATATTATATTATATTTTTGTTACTATTTAAATAAGTGCATATAAAATTTAACAATATTGTTTTTTTTACTGAAATAGGCCATTGCAGTTACCTATAATTAAAGTGACTTAAATACATATGTAGATTGCTTTAGACTTTCTTGCTTCTTTGTAGAACCGTTATGGACAACTAGTATTTAAAGTTAAAACAATAGACTATTAATAAAATTATTCATATTGTAGCTATGTGAGGTTGTGCTACTTTCCATTCTTAAGATTATACTGCTGCTTAGAGTTTTATTACAATCTTTTATCCGCATGACTATTACAACTTACTCAAGCCGTGCTTATGGAATTTTATATTGTGTGTTACCAATGAAATTAGGTACATGTACGTATAGATACACGTAGCTTTAATTTTTTTTATAAAAAAATTATAAATTCTAAGATTTGATTCTACTTTTCTTGGATCTCTATTAATACGCCTATAATAGCACTCAGGTTCAGTCTCGTAGAAATTTTTATGCGGTTGTTAAATGTTGTTGTTAGCACCTCGGTGATAATAATTATCATTCAAAATTTTAATATTGAATAATAATACATCATAATTATATGAACGTAGTAAAAATTATTAAAGTAACATGTAATGAGCAAGTCAAATATAATATAAAATAAATAAAAACTAACAATAACTATACGATAAAATACAAAGGTATTTTTTTCTCTATATAGCGTACACTAAGCAATCAAAATTCTTTACTCGCTTTTTTACGTGGTGCCGTTATAAGCGAGTTCTGATCTATTTTCCGTGTTGTGTCAAATACCATTACGAAGTTTATAAAAAAAAAGGAAATTAAGCAATATGTATACTATAATTAATAAATTTGGTACATATAAGCTTATCTTTGTACGCAGATTTTTTGTGTGTAATTATTTTCCAAGATCAATAAGGACAAGTCTACCTTCCCAATAATGGAGATGATCATGACATTGATTTGTTCGAGCAAACAACATTACTAAACTCAAATAAGATCTAGCGGCAAATCATACTATAATGCCATGACTCTATGAATCCGATTACTCTTGGCTTAGTACACAAGCGCAACGGATTGACGATTTCAATTACAATAGCTATTTTGAAATAGGTTAAATTATTCTATGCTGATGCATTACCTCGTTTTGAATTGAAATTATCTCCATGACGAGCATTATAAGCAACTATAGTATTATTTGGGTACGTTATTGTACTATAATTTTAAAAAAATCCACGTGTTCGTCATTAAACGTGGCCTATTTACAGTGCCTACTAAAAGCAAAAATATTCTTAGAAATTCATTCGTCGAGACTTGCAATCTCATTTTTAAACTGGAGAACCTTTCGTTTTAAGAGTTCTCGACCTTTATGTATATATATGTCATGTAACATTTAAACGTACAATGATATAGCTAATACCGAATTGAAATGTAAAGATGTGGGAACGTCTACAATATTTTAAATTCCATGATTGACTAACGGACAAATTACATTCATGACCAATAAGACCAATACCTCTTATATGTAATCTGTAAAAGGAATAACTGCTCTCCCTTAGGAAGCTAAGACGTTGCACCAATTTAGGCGCGCTTGAGAACTAAAGCTCTCTATCTAGATCACATCTTGTTTTTATTGGCCACAGCTGCAAGACTAATCAGCGTGGGGCATACCATTATAACCTTGCCATGTACAGATGTATAATACACGTACGTAATTGGCAATAAATGAATGTGTACAAGCGTTAGTCGGTTTATCATGGTGTGCGCACCCCTCGGTCTCCGAGACTCCAGCGGACGATGAAGTCTCATTTAGTTATAGCCGTGTCCACATCGGACATTGACGTTTCTAGTTATACTGTAGCGTGTGAATAACTTATTGTTTATGTTTACAAAAAAGTTATAATTTGAAATCATTTTATTTTATGTTGAATTCTTAGTGTTTTATATATTAGGTAAGTTAATATTCATATTGAGTATTGAATAACATTTCTATTTTAGTTAAATATGATATTGACATCAAAAAAATTGCTTATATAAAATACAAGTAAAATAATAAGTATTTAAGCTTTTATATCTTATCTATTTCAGATAAAGATAATTTCTTAATTAATTCATTTATGCTAAATGGAAAAGTATAATATTATAGTATTACGCTATATAAGGTGTAATATTATCTAAACCTGAAATTATGTTACATATTATTAACTACCTTTAAACCAAATATATTAATTAAAATTTTATTTATAGAACTTTACCCTTTATTCTCTTAGTGGCTAGTTGATATTCATTAAGCGTGTTACTTACATGATATTAGCAATTAAATTTAGGTATAAGAGTAGATATATTATTTAAGCTAGAAACTCTTCATTTTTCTATTTTTCTTTTGAGTTATCAAACTTTGTGAAACTCAAAGTTCAGACCACGTGCACACCAAAATCGATACAGCAATCCAACTCCCGTCTTTCGACAAAACGAGGGTGGAATTTGTGGGGGAGAAAATGTTTATTAGAATAATAAAAGTGTTGTCTCTAACAATCCGCCCGAACAAACATTGTATTGTCATAATGATTTACATCTCATTCTACTAAGCTTTTATTGAAGATTACTAGTTGGCGCCTGTGTTTCTTTTATTTATGCTCTGGACAGTGATTCAGATCGTGTGTAACGATCTGGATTTAGTGACTTTGACGGTGTTTGAATTTTTTAACATACACTTTTAAAATAAATAAGACTAAATTGAATATCGACGAGATTTATAACAATTACTAATTTTATATGAGAATAGAACATAAGAAATATTAGAATAGGTATATTTTATAAAGGCTTTTAGTGTTAGTTTTTGTGCAAATCGGAACATATATCAATAGCAAGAAACAGTAAGTTATTTAGATTATCACTTTACAAAAAAATCACATCATCTTTAATTTCTAATATGAATTATTATAAATTAAAGATGATGTTATGAAAAAAATAAATATGTTAGGATTTATAATTCAAAATTGAAAAGAAAGAAACAAAGTGACAAAGCACAGTTTATTCATAATTGAATATGGCTTAAACTGAAAACCATCGCGTGCCGAAGGTAGTTTTGGTCTCATACATAATACCAACTACCGCCAAGGCCTATGTAAATTTTGACGGTATTCTGAAATACATCTAAGGATATATATATTGTCTATATTACGCATACAAATATATGTTCTTTTTGTTGTCTAGTCTCGCATAAAGCCTACAAATTTCAAGTAATTCTGCGAACGGTTGCATTTCGTGACAAAGTTTCATGTGTTCCTAATAACGTGGGGATTGTTACTACGTGTGGGTGTTCGGGCTTACCATGTCTACTGCACACTCCTATACATTACAGTGCACATGCTAATAAGGCAGTATGCTAAGCTTACCACAGAGCTTTACGAAAACTTTATAACTTTAGTAGTTATATTTTTTACCAGTTTAAAATTACGCATGTCCACACATCCAAATATACTTATGCCTATTTTGTCAGGTTAAGTGCCTAATGCCTTTATCGTGAAGGTTGTTATTGTTAGGGTTTTTTTATTTAACTTCACATTGTATCCCGCATATAGCGGGGTAGGCAGAGGGAACCAGAGAATCTAGTGTTAAGACACTCCATTCTCTTTCAACATTTCCGTTCCCCACTTTCCGCCAAATTGAGGCATTGCGAGTTGAGTGGCGGAACTCAACGCCGCGCTTTGCCTTGTTACCAAACCCAAGAAATGAAAATACTAAATATTACATTTCCTGGAGTGGGAATCGTACCCATAACCTGTCGCGTTTTGAGTCGCACGCTTGTGCCTCTGCGACAGGCGTTATTGTTAGGTATATGGTAATAAATCTTTTTACCCACAAAACAAAATGTTCAAAATATCATATATGTATAAATATTTAATTTCATAATTATCGCATCGCTAAACTAGTATGAACTTATATTTTAGTCATACTTTCTGTGTAACTGGAGAATAGTTAGTACGTTTTATTTTCGAGCGCCCACCACGGCATTGCTAAAGGCTGCCTACATATTCTATATTTGACTGTATATACCAACATCCGGTCGCGCCTGTCTACATCTAATTGCTAAATAAAAAAGGGTTGTACGCTAGTCGGCAACGAACTGCTGTTCATTTTGCTAATTGTAATGGCTTGTTTTATACTTTTTATCCATACTCCTTTGCGCTTCTTTAGTGCATATATTTATTATATAATTGTAATATTGTATTAACCTTTTAAAAGTTGACTTTATTATTGAAAAAGAATTTAAAGCAAGTTTTTCTAACAGTAATTTATTATTATCACGTCCTATTGCTACTATTAATTTCATTCCCGCGTTATAAAAAGGTTACACGGGAGAAATGGCGTCGTTGACATTAAATCGTGTCAACAAATTTAACTCTACATTTACATATTGCCTAAAATGATTGCTATTTTATTTTACTTTTTCTAAGATTTATGATTATTTCTGTCAAGATGGAAATGTTAATTAGTAAAAGCTTTTAGAGTAAATGATATTTAAGAAATATATTTCACAAAAATATTATTTTAAAAATGAAATATGTAAAAATATTATATCTATAATGTTTTTTTATTAATAGATAATGCTTGCCATGTCTTTTCTAGGAATATAAAACAAAGCAAAAAGAACACTTGTTATTTTAAAACAGTTCGTACTTTTTAAAGTTATAACAGAAAGAATTTTTTATGTTTATTGAAAATTAGACAAAATGATTTTTTTAATACGAAGAAGTTTTCACTATCTATGTCATCACTATTACTGTCATATCGTGAATGGTATAATAAAGTTTATATCGGTCCAACGGTCACAGCTCGGAGTGCGAAGCGGACGTTGACTAGTGCCGAGCCCTCAGGGAACCCAGCCCTACCGTTACTCGCGACCTCATAATTCAATATAACAGCTTTTTATTTAAGCCTGCCTATAAACATGAGGAAATTAAGGAAATTGTTGAAATACTATTATGTTTCAGAATTATTTAATTATTACTTAATTGTACTGCATTTGACATATATACACTAGCAAATTTTAGCTAAGCTAAGCTTCTTAAAATTTATTGATGCCTACCTCAAACTGGACTAATTTAAGAAACGTTGTGTCATCCATTAACATTAATTCCATATAATAAATAATTTATAGCACCACATTGTCGTCAACACATGTATAATTATTATAAATGATTTTAACTAAAAAAGGAAATTGACTTTAAATAAAATGCACTACAGAGTAACATTATTACGGATACCTCAAAAACTACTTGTCAAGTTTTCACTTAAATTAAATGGACTACATCAGAAGTACTACCTATCACATAAAAAAAAGAATCATCAAAATTGATTCATCCAGTAAAAAACACATGTTGAGAACCTTTTTCTTTTTTGAAGTCGGTTAAAAATGATCCTATTAGGACATCGCTGTTTAATGTAAGTTGTTTTTTTACATTTTACGTAAAGTATATGGCACGTTCTATTTGCGTTTGAATAACTAATTAGTTGAAGTATTATAGAGTAACGATATTTTTAACTTAATTGGATAATCTATGCAACTGCAGCCAATTTAAATTATATATTTTATTAGTTTCTGCATGATTTTTGGACTTTAGAATGAACGAATAGGGATATTAAAAATTCTATTAATATAAGTTATATGTGTTATGCGTATATTATAAACTCTCTGTGACAAATGCGGTAAAACATTATGCGAAATTAATGAAAATAATGATAATACTTTTTTTATATTAAGATGAATATTTAATATTATAATTTATTCATTTCAAATATGTAATTAATTAAGTAATATCATATAGTCAACTTGTACATATAATATAGATATACAAACACTTTGCAATATACTCAATTTTTTCCAACAACTTGTCGATATTGAAATAGAGCTTAATATTTCATATCCAGACAGCGCTTATGAGATGCGATGAAAAGATAATCTGGTGGCAATGAACTTCAAACTAATTTCAAAACCCGACATGTTACAATCGAGAACAATATAATTGTTTTATGGTGGGCAGCTAAATTAATATTTTACGTAACATACTTGCTTTAACAATGATTCATTATCTACTTATGTTATATTTAAAAAGGCTAATATTGTTTTAAAAAAATATGTATATTTTAAAAGATATATGTATGTCTCGTATGATTTTTGTTAGTTGTCCATTTTGTTAAAATCATCCTTATACTTGATAGTAAACTCATAGCAAAAATCAAACAAAATTATTATTAATTGCTGTATATATATTTTTAAAACCTTGAAAGTTTTCAGCCTTAAAAATGCTAAACTCTGGGTTTATTACAAGCAACTAAAAATATATTCATTGTTTATATCCGGTAGGCATCGAACCCGCGCCAATCAATGGTGCATCGACCTTGCCATGTTTGCCATACCCGTGACATAAAAGGACGACGTGCAGATTTAACGGGATTATAAAATTTTAAAATATTTTTATTACTGGCCCAATGTGTACCGTTATATCTACTGGAACTTGGCATAGTGTATATAATGGAGAAATAATCCCTTTCTTAGAATATATTATAGCTGTCTCGGCTTTATTGCTTCCCGTATTCTTAAAACATTACTCGGTCTGGCCTGGATATTTTTTATGAAAAAGTAACTGCAGAAATAAATAAAAATGATGAAGCTTTACTTTAAAATTGTGCTGTGAGTTATAAATAGACTTTTTAATATATTTTTAAAATTATTTGTTAGTAGATATAATATAGTATTATTAGAAAAATGTCTTTGTACACATTCATCAGTAAATAGGTAATGCTTATTATGTTCTATATTTTAATATTTTTAAATATATTCTTTTTAAAAAAAAACTAAATTAAGCGTACCAGAATATGAGGGTGATGTAATATGTATTTCTTTTTATGTATAAGTTAAATTGTAGTCCGTTTTCAAACTGAACTATCGTGAGTCTAAATCGAGTGATGACAAAGCTTCCAGTTTATGCAAGTCAAATTGCTGATGGGGTTTTTGTTTGATCCTCGTTTTTTGGAGCGCAGTGAACATCAACAGAAAATCAATACATATTTGATTTAACTTATAAATATTTGTGAAATATAATAATATAAGTTTTGTTTGAGCTTTTATATATATTTTTTTTAAATTTATGATTTATGGAAAGAACAATTCGGCGGAAAGTGGGGAACGGAAATGTTGAAAGAGAATGGAGTGTCTTAACACTAGGTTATCTGGTTCCCTCTGCTAGCCTGCTATATGCGGGTTACAGCGTGAAGTTAAAAAAAAAGAACAGATAAATATTATATAGGTATTGCAAAATAATATAACTCAAAGTACATAATGTGTGTTATGAATCTTTTGTATACTTATTATATTAGTCAGTCTTGAAGAACTACTCACTAGTTACATTCAGTAATGTCAAGTTAGTTAAATACTGTAATTCCCAGTAAAGTGTAATTTGTATTAATGAATAGAAATTAAACGTTTTAATAGATATTCATTTATTACAATTTATTTACTAAGTGTCTCAAATGTTTGTATCGTGTTTTGTATCACAGCTATAATGATAGTCGTAAACATTGAAACCAATGATTTGCGGGTTACCACACTATGATGTCAGCTAGTAGTATAAAAAATTAACACACCCAGTCAAATGTTTATGGTCAATGCTTGGCAGCTTGTTATATTTTATTCAGTTTCTATGGCCGAAAATAAGTTTAATGGCAGATTTAGATTTTTTTGACATTTGATTTCTGTCGACACGTGTAAAATAGGTGTAACTTGTACAATACGTTGATTATTTAATCGATAGATTATTAATAATTTCGCAAGAAAATCACATGCTGAAAATATTTTCTTTTTTATTATATTTTTATGATATTCATGATGTTCATTATAAACAAAAGCATTATATAGGCAAGAATATATATAATTTATATTAAGTGCTTGTTAAATACCGCAAAATTAATTTTATCTTCGTCCTTTTGTCCTCTAAGTGTATCGGTCGTCGCTCGTGGATGTTATTCTATACCCGTCAGTTTGCTACGAAATGTTTACAAACCCATTTACCTTTTAAGAGTTGATATATAATAGTCAATAACTCTCTTATATTACTAATAATATTTTATTGAAAAAGTGAACTACAGAAATATATCAATTTGTAAACATATTTGTAATATATGTACATAAACACTTACAATTCCTTTAATGAGCCTATTTCACGGACGGAAATTAAATATATATTGAAAATATTTCTATTTTTACATATAAATCTATCTCTGTATACTTTGTAACTTCACGCTTATTTCGCTGACTCTAGTTTTAAGATATTCTGTTCTCTACTTTCCGCTCGAAATAAAGAATGTTGAATGGCGGAACACGATATAAATATATGACAAAGGATGAACAAAATAATTTGATTTATGTAGCTCTGCATATCTAAAAAAAATCTACTAATTTAATGGCATATATGATCAATGATTCAAAAAAACTTGAAAAATGAATAAAATGCATTATTTTTATACGAGTATGTATTTATGTTATAGAGACAAAAAATAACTACATGCAATATGCTTATCTCCATCTGTAAGATGCATGTGCACATATAATAGAATATATATATTTTTATTACATTCTATTTTAGATTAACAGGATGGGTAATGGATAAACTAATTGCACAAACACTTCCGTTATTGTATATATGCCTCAAAGTGCGACATGCTAAGTCTATTATTGTGCAATACACATTAACCTATATTCGGAGTTTCAAAACCGAGTTCGTGGAGCTACAAGTACAATATTCGTAGTTCTTAACAAATTGACATACATGTGTCAACATGTTTTCATGTAATATCCAATTTATCCTAATTATTATTATTAACCTTCGACTAAAATAGATGGTTTATAAAATTAACTAGTGAATCTTTTCCAAATCAGTTTACCTAGTTCTAGTATGGAACATACAACCCGAATAGTTGTTTGAGAAAAAGCCTATTAAAATGAACAGACGATAAAGATATATAGGTTGTAGTCATCTCCTGGTGACGAAACATAAAGAAAATATAACTTTATTTAATTATTAAATGTAAATACTTATTAATAACTTTACAATTTACATCCAAATCATAATCTGTGACTTTAAAGACAGTAAAATAATTATTGATACATTGTTAAATATTTATCATCATTTGGCCCATCAGGTATGTTAAGAACTGACAGATCGGCTGGACAATTTGAAAATATTTTAATCAGATAAGTTTGACTATGATACCTATTTTGTTGTTGATTCGTTGTGATAAACGGCACGTAGCTAACTAATTTACTTATTGTAAATCGTTACCTGCGGTTAAAGGGATTAACGTGAAACGCCGTGTGCTACGTGTTTTGATACTTACGCAAATAATGCCATTCAAACCTATTTAGAATACAAAGAAGGTGCGTGTCTACTTACGGTAGCTTATTTGTATTTTAGCTGTTTTCTTCAACTTGACGAAAGTCTAAGTAGAAATCGCTTTTCAGAATAAGTTGAACATGTAATGTATTTTTTATTTTGTTAAAAATGTCATGTTAAGTTACATATTCTTTTTTTACATATACTTATATTAGTTTGTAATATGTATATTTAAATCCAAAGGCTCGTATACTTCATTTGTATCATAATATCTTTATAATCAATTCGTATCCAATTAAAAATTAAAATATAAAACGCGTACTTTAAAAGATAATTTCGTTTTTAACTATTAGAGCTGACCTTCATCCCACGGATGACAAGTGTCGTCGACAGAGCCTTCACCATGGCCTTTCGACACATTTAATTAACCATACTCGTTCTTGTACAAAAATAAATATTGATATACAGAGTGTGCGCAGACGGCGTGTCGGTGATGGTCATGGTTGTCGACACCATGACTAATGAAAACATACCTCTGTGTACAGTGCTGTCAATTGTTAAACATTTTTGCCACGACTCACGAGAATTTTGTAATAGCCTCCAACGATTTATTTAATTATATATTTGTATAAATAAAGTCATTTTAAATAAAATATATAAAGGTCAAGCCTTTTTTAAAAATCTTAATTAAAAAAGTTTAAGTCACGCTTCATTTTATCAACCCGATGTTTAATCTCAATCAAGCAATTTTATCGCAGTTATTGGTAAATAGAATAATCATAAAGTGTTGGCTAGTCGGTTTCTTATCTTTTACTGATATGTCATATTTAATATCAAGTAGGTAAATAACATTCATATTAAGTTATTGAATAAGTAACTAAGCGAGTCAGCTCTCATTATAAAAATGTGAATCACAAAGACTCTTACAGACTAGGTTATTGGCCGAAGTGTAAAGAGATCAATAAGTATTTTTATTACTTTAAATAATACTTTTAATATTATCACAAATTATAATTTAATATTGCTTTCTTATAATATGCATTGCTTCATGCAAAATTACTATGAGGTTACTAAATGTGCAAAACATTGAGATAAAGTTGCCCGTGTATGTGAATGGATGTCGCAAGATTCAATGCAGGCCTCCGTGGGAACGCTTTGTGCCTCTCGGTTTATACGACATGTATAGGGGTCATATAGCAGAGTGCTTTGTTGCACACATACTGCATACACTCCCTATTTAAAACACAATTTAGAGTTATTAAGCTTGAAATTAATTACAGCATTTCGCTTCTAAAATGTTATACTTTTATTACGTTTTTTTATGAATAGACGCAACTTATTAAGTTGTTTTAGTAAATAGTTAATTTTGAACTGTTGAGATGACGTGACCATATTACCTATAGCAACCAAGTTTCTTTGTGAAAATAATAGGAATAGTTTAAGAATAGCCGTATAGGAACAATAGAAATAAGCTCCCTTGAGATTGTGACCCGTGGCCTGAGGGCTGCCGCACAATGAACGCTTTACTCGCACAATACCACTGCATCGAAATGATTACTTGGCACGGAACCATCCGCCTGTCTGCTTAAAATATATTTGAATTTTTCATTCAACTAAGTTTTTTCTTGTTTTAGATCATGTGATTTCGAAAACAGACATGGAAGAAGAAAATACCAGTAAAACTGCTCCAGAAGCTACTAACTCCTCACCTTCTGTTTCTGATGTTGACAAAATAGTTCCTAATATTGAAGAAACGGAAATTACACAAAATGACATGAGTGATAATTCAATAGTAACTGTTAAAGAAGAAAGTGGTATTAGTATTGAGAATTTGGAAGAGTGTAAAGTAGATAATATAGATTTTAAAGAGTCGTTTGCAGTAAACGGATCCTGTGAAGCAATTGACGATGTAAGGTCATTAGGTGATCTTGACAGTTTACCGGCGGGTGATGAGCTGGCATTGGGCGCTGCAGGTAGCGATAGTGGTGTGGAGGGATGTGGCCGCGCTCTAAGCAGCGGAGGCGGATCGCGATCTTGTGCATCTAGTGTTGTGTCCTGTGGTTCTGGATGTGGGTCAGAGAGCTCTTCTTTAGCAGGAGCGCCTCCTCGGCCTCGTCGTAGAGTAAATGTGACTGTTACTGAACCAAAAAGAAGTTCACCAATAGGCACTTCAACTCCCCGACCAGTGACTGCACCTCGTGGGCCTAATTTAGCAACGCGAGAACGTGCCAGAAGCCGAGAAAAACCAACGCCGCCCGAAAAACCTCGGCCGCTTACTCCTAAACCACGTATTCGACCGACTACAGATCTTCCAAACTTAATTAGGGAAAGTCCAGCTCTTCGTGCCAAACCTACCAAAACTTCCACTGCAAGATGCAGAACACCAAATTCACCAGTGGACGAGAAGAAATGGCCTACCAATGGCCAACGGATGCCAAGCGCTGCTGATACAAGTGCGACTAGAGTAGCAGCTGACAAATATGGTACTCTTCCACGAAGACGACGAGACATGGATCCAGAATCATCACCGAAGCATGAAAGTACTCCACCGTCTTCTAGAAGGCCAACCGTAACACGTTCCGTATCTTCTCGTACTGCAACTAAGACTCGGGTCAGAATATATGCTGAGAAAATCTCACAGACCGTATTGCTCGGAACTGATATCGAATCAGCACTTGCAGGAATTGTACCCAATATAGAGAGGTAATATTTTTTTTTATTTTACGTAAAGCAAGAATTGTAATTATTAGGAAATGTTATTCTATAGTTTTATTTTAAGTTTTAATAACATATAAAAGTTGTTATTTGCAGCCGGGTAGATATATCGCGATGTCATCGTGGGGTGCAGGCGAGCGCTCGCGACATGGAACTAACCCGGTTGGTAGCCGCAGCGGCAGCAGCAGAGGCGGCGGCGGCGGAGGAAAAAGAAAGGAGATTACATCTTGAAGCGCAGCTAGCCGCAGAACGAGCTGCGAGGCTTGCGGCTATATCAGAACTGGAGAGAAATTCACAACGCTTACTGGAACTTGCTGGTGCTGGTGCGTACTGTATAAAAATAGTACATAAGAAATTACTACATTAAAAAAGGAGATAAAAGCGCTTAAATGTTGAATTTTTCTTTGCAACAATTAACTATCGTCAATCATACCATACCATACAATCAGAATTACTCATAATCTCTGATTCACTTAAAATCCTGTACCAAAGAAGGAAATCTACAGTATACAATAAAATCATAAAACATTGACTTTGTCTGCGCAATTAAATAATACAATAAATCACTTTCACTTTTCAAAGAAATATATTGTTGTCGTTAACAAACAAATATTTTTTAATATTTAAGGCGCCGGCGCAAATGCGGATGGTTGCTTGCGAGCCCTTGAAGAGCAGTTACGGTCAGCCGGCGAGCTCGCGACGAGACAGCGCGGCGAGATCGACGCATTACGGGACCATTGCAACAAGCTACATGCAGTGAGATAATTATTTGTAACAAAAACAGCTTCATGCTTTTTTCAGGATAGCAAATGATAATGAGTAGAAAAAACCTAATGAGGTAGAGAAAACTATGTGTCGAGACATCCTGTTCTCCATTTTGCGCCCTAATTCGGGATATTCGTTGAATGACGCAAGTGAACCACCTCGTTGTATCTTAACAGGGAACGGAAATAATTTAAATAAATTATATTCCTTAGTAGGATCGAACTTACAACAATCATGATTAGAGACGCTGTTCCGTGATTAACTTAATTGTATATTTTGACCGTATTGAAATATATTAGAGATTTAAAAAAAAGGAGGTTTCCATATTTTGATACAAAAACTCTGTTAAAAAAAGCAGGCAATGGAATATTTTAGTTTCCTTATAGTGTTATTTAAACCTGTAAAACTAGGAGCAGCTTTTAAGTTATTTTATTTTGCAGTTACTATCCCTGTATTAATCAACTTTCACATTAAATGACTAATATTGATGTTTCCTTATTGTAGAATCATTGGAAATATTTTATATAGCAAATATTAAAGCTGTTTAATTTGTCTTTTTTCAAATGTTTCTATTACTTAATGTATATAAAACTGTCTTACTTCAAACATCAAAAATATTTTGTTTCTATACTAGAAGTAAATATTTTTTTAACATACCATGAAATAATAAAATATGTACCTTTTTATATATTTAATATTATTCTTATAAAATTATCGAACGTAGTGGGATTTGACACGGAATTTGTTTTCCTGTTTTTATTGCCATATTTTTTTATTTTCTCCCTCGTCTCATTGGGGAAGTGCGAAGAGAACAATTACATTTATATATGATTTACTTAATTTTCAATTCATAATTTTCACAATTTATTAGGTTAGGTTAGTTATTAAGTTAGGTTGTGTGCTGGATAGCATATTAAATGTTTAATTCTATTTAATTGAAGGAAGCATGCAACAGTCGTGAAACATGTCGCGTGCTAGAAGCAAGATTGGCGGAGGCCGAGCGCGAAGCCGCGGAGATGCAAGACTTCCTCGCGGCGGAGACGGGCGCTCTGAGCGACTCTTTGCGTGAAGCGGAGGCCGAGATCGTCAGACTTAGCGCTGATTTGGAACGCAGGTCATTATGTTATATGTCTATTATTTATTTTGAATTAATTTTACTGTAAGTATTTTTAGATATTAGACTACATTTCATTATAACTTTTCCAAACTTTTGCAATGATCGTGATTGAAATAAAATATTAAATTTACAGTCGGATATAATAACCGATATACAATTATAACTTTACGTTTTATAACATATAATAACAAAGCATTTGTCTCAAAGTGACTCCTCAAAACTATAAGAATCACAACCATAGTAATAAAAATAATATAAATTTCCATATAATGAAAATTGTAATTATAATTATGAATCATAAACTTGTTAAATAAGATATTTTAATTATATGAACTTTGATTGCTAATCACATAACTATGTAAATTGAAGACATTTTAAAACGGAAACAGAATGCAAAACCTGTTTGACAGGCCAATCGTTGGGTTTAATTACTTTATTTAAAAAAATAGTTTATTGGCGATGGCATTGAAAATATATTTATTGCTAATGATATATGTATTTTAAATGTTGCTAAAATACGTGTAATTAATTATTTTTATAAATATTATTTAGTTGTCTTTTATAACCATGTTTAACTTTTAATCTAAAAATTTATTATATTAGGTAATACGATGTTTACATCGTTTAAAATGATAATAAATGTTACAGAGAAACCTTTTTAAATTGTAAAAAAATTGTTGATATTGATGAAATATTTTCAATAAATTTAAATTTAATAGATATTAAAGTTGTGCATCGCATGCTTAACATATTTTACACAATAAATTGCTGTTATTTTTTTTTTTGATTCTATGAATATATTTATATTCTACAGATAAAGCGTGAAGCTGCTTTTTGTTATCAAAGTCCACAGCCCCTGAACCATCCAAAACAATTTGTGTAATTTTTAGCGCTGATTTTGTCATCTAGTCCTATTAAGATCAAAACATCATAAAACATAAATTGTCATCCACCAGGCGAGCAGAATGCCGTCAGCTAGTGCGCATGTGCGAGCAGCGGCGGCAGGAGGCGCTGGCGGCGGGCGCACGTGCGCGCGGCGGTGCGGGCGCGGTGGCGGCGCTCGACGCGCTGTCCCGCCGTCTGCGCGCGCTCACCGACGCCGTGCGCGCCGCCTACGCGCTGCCCCCGCACGTCGTGCAGCAGAATGTATACCACAATGAAGTTTATTGCAGGTTAGTGTGGTGGCTCGCTTGTGGTAATAATTACTATATAATAATTTTTAATTACCATATAATAATAACAAAATTTACACATGACAATGATTGTCATGTATAAATTTTGTTGACATTTTTATTTGAATAGATTGACATTTTTTAACAATATTAGGAGATGATGCCTCTGTTTATAAGTTCTCTTATCTATTGTATCACTAATCATAATTAATTTTTAAATTTAATTAAAAAAAATTTTAAGCATCAGCGTGCGATTGCAAACGTGATAGGTTGTGGGTTGGATTCCCACTCCAGTAAATGTAAAATTCAGTTTTTTCATTTCTTGGGTTTGGTAACAAGGCAAAGCGCGGCGTTTAGTTCCGCCACTCAACACGCAATGCCTCAATTCGGCGGAAAGTGGGGAACGAAATTGTTGAAAGAGAATGGAGTGTCTTAACACTAGGTTCTCTGGTTCCCTCTGCCGACTCTGCCGTTCTGCTATATGTGGGATACAGCGTGAAGTTAAAAAAAAAAAGAAAAAAATGTATATTATTAACAATAGAGTTTGAAGAATTTTAATTAACGCTATTAATACTAATATTGAGTAAATCTTCAAATATAATATAGTTTTCATATTAATCAATGAGTATAAATAACCATTTGCAGTCGCAGCGACAGTGGTGAGACCCTGTCCCCAGAAGACGAGACGCGCGGCGGCCTGCTGGGCGCCGTCGCGCGCGCACTGCGCACGGCGGCCGGCACGCCGCTGACACACGCGCCGCACACCCCGCACACCCCGCACACGCCCCACACGCCGCACACGCCGCACACCCCACACGCTGCCGCAGATGACGAGCGCTCCCGCGTGTCTGATGATAACGACAACTCTGCTGATCTGCTGGACTCCGAGACTGAGCCTTGTCTCGTGACGGATCCAGGTTTGTTTTTTTGATTTGTAGTTTAGTGATAGGATGAAAAAAAAGTTGCCTAATAATAATCACCAATTTTGCTTTTGTGTGTTTCTCTAATGCAATCTTTTGTGTAGTATATGATGATTAACGTACATTGTGCTCAGTACTTTAGACTTAAAAATCAAATAGATAGTAGTAGATTGTTTAGCATAACTAAATCTTTATCTAATATAATCTTTATCTCCCTGGTAAGAGAACCTTTCATATTTGAGCCTATAAATAGTTGCTCACATTTCTTTACAAGAAACATCACAATTTTCTTTTTACTTTCCGTTTTTGTAGAAATTTCGAAAAATAATTTCTATGTGCTCTTGTACACTTTCCAAAAAAAACACATGCCAATTTTTATATTTCGTAAACCTCGTAGTTTCAGCTATGCTTTTTCTATTAGTCGCTTGTGAGCTACATAAAAATTACACAATTGAATATTATCACAAATCAATTTTAAACAAGTAAATTTTAAAGGTAGGAAGTTTTTTGTTTTTTAATAACTACTTTACAAATATTAATTATTTTTTAGAATATGCTGAGGAGTGGTGGTCCGGTGCCGAGGGTGCCGGAGCTTGGAGTGGCGAAGAGTTGTCACCCGAGAGAGAATCCTGTGGAGATATCGACAAAGGTAAATAATTCAAAAATATAATTTATATCAATATAACTAATAACTCGATCAAAAATACAATAGATAATCATATAATAATTCATAGAAAATAAAAATATGTTTAAATTCTTTGGACTCACAACTAAAACTTTCCAAGAATATTTCGAGGATACGATAACAACGGTAAGATTAGATTAGAGTACGATTAGTTAGATATACAATGATAATTACTTTTCGGTATCGAGCTATATTCAAAAACATTCTATGACGCCACTATACAGAAGCAGAGGCGTCGGTAGAAGACGTATGCGTAGAAGAATCTCACTGCCCGGACGGTGAGAACTCGACGGAGTGGCCGTCGGAGCGGGAGTCGCTGCGCGCGCTGTCGGCGGCCATCGCGGCGCGCCAGCGCTGGGAGGCGGCGGGCGAGCGCTCGGCGCGCGGCGCGCTGCTCGACCGCGTGCTCGCGCTCGACCTGCGCCTCGCCGAGCTGCTGCGCGCGCTGTCCGCCGCCGCCGCCCCCACCCCCGCGCCGCCCACACCCGCCGCGCCCGACGCCGCCGCCGCCGCGCTCGCGCACGCGCTCAGGTAGGAACGGATTTAAATTATAAAGTTAAAATAACGTTAAATCAAAATCAAATCAAATCAAAATATTCTTTATTCGAGTAGGCCATTACAAGCATTTTCGAATCGTCAATTTACAAAGGTATCAGTCGTGTCAGTCCTGACGAAAGCTACCACCGGCTCGGAAGGCAGTTCTGCTGAGAAGAGCCGGCAACAAACTCAACAGTTGCTCTTTTCAAATTAAATTTAACGTTTTAACATTTTTAACGCTTCTTCTTCTGAAACGACATGGTTCAGTGAAACGGCGTCTGGCTGTAAACGCAATGGTTGTGGGTCGATTTAACTCGAGGAAATAATTATATTTAAGTTATTTCCATTTTACCATTCTGGTGAGACAAGTCTTGAATTCGAGGACGGAGTGTCTTGACAATAAGTTCCCTCTGCTTACCCTGCTATGTCAGATAAAGCGAAAACCTAAAAAAAATATTATTATTACAGAGACAAATTAGAAGTGACAGAGAAAAACGTAGCAGATGTTGTAGTAAAGAAGCTGGCTGAACTAGAGGCCTGCAAAACCCTAATGGAAGAATACCAACAGTCAATAGAAGTAAGTTGCACTTATTCTTCAACTGGATAATAAATTAATATTGTATATTTGAAAAATATCCTACTAATTGTTTTATTCCTTTTAATCAAATTGTTTTGTGTTTCATTGTTTTAAATTCAAATATTATTAAATTATTTAATATATAAATAATAATAATAAATATAAAATTAACGAGTGAGTGAGTATAGTCACTGGTAGAGTAGTGTTAGTGCCGTTAACTGGTTGAATGTGAACAGGTATTTACACCATTCAGGGCCCGCTTGGCGATCTCGAGTCAAGAATAAAGCGACAAGGTTATTACACTATTATACGCTTCACGCACTTATCTATGTCAAGTGTGATCTCTCTCTCTTTCTTTCTCTCTCTCTGTCTCTCTGTCTCCTTCTTATATATATTGATTAACACAGAGTTTCTCATATATGATAAAACCTATATATTAGTTTTTTGTATATTCATAAATTATGGAACTTTAATAAAGTATGTAATATTTTATTAAACTAAATAACCTATACAAAAAGAAGTCAAAGCACTATTAGGTTGTTGTATTTGATTAATAATGCATTTTTTAATGAATAATAATAAAAAAAACACATATATTTTGAGAAACTCTGTCTTTTTTATCTAGTTAACTGTCCATACTTTTTTCATCATAACTTAGTCATTACTTAGAACTAAACCTACATAATTAATTACACAGATATAGTTTCTGTCTCCTTAAAATAGTATTTTTGACGTAGTATAACATATATTTAATTTTTATGTTCAGTTTAGTGCTAATGGAAAATTATTTTATCTAACTTTTTAAAGTACTGTAAGCTTCATGTTGAAGGTTCTCTTTTCATTTTCTTTCTTCTTTTCTTCTTTTTCTTTTTACTTCATATTTATTACTTAGCTTCTATTTAACATTATATTATAGTTTATAATTAATTATTATTCACTTATTATTGTACAATAATATATTATATATGATATTTATACATTTTTGAGGGATTGGAATTATGTAAGTATAATGATAAATATTATATTGAGAGAGAACACACAGACGTCACAACGCTTATGTATTCGCGTTGACTCGCGACCTCCACCTTGTATATAGACACGGGCAATGTACATAATTGTTGGTACATGGAATTGGAAATAACACTTTATTTTTAAATTTATATAAAAAATATTGGAAATGTGAGTCTAATAGTTTAACATTTTATTAAAATTGAAAAAAGTATAAAGTATGGCTCGAAGGACCATATTTTTTTATCATTATCAATTATAATAGCTCTCATTATCTTTGATTCAGCTTTTATGAGCTTTATATGTAGAGTTATACAATACTGTGATAAATAATAGATATGATAATTTTATTTATAGTACAATTAAATATTATATAATTACACAGTAGCGCATATTTTAGCTTACAAAATACAAAACAAAGCAAAGCAACAAAACAATGCTTCAATTAATAAACTATATCTGTAGTTGAAATAGAAATAACTGAGGAAATCAGAACACGTATATAAATACATAGTATGAATAAATTTGTAGACTTTAGCGCAACTTTATTTGGTGCTTAAGCTTGCTAATTGCCACAATTTGTGATTATATTCTATTTCATTTGTTTCTATAGGCATTAAAAAATCAGCTAGCTCTAAACAGTGAAGAAGATGACATCAAACTAATAGAACAGGTAAATAATAATTTTTGAAATACTATTATAACACAAACATGATAACATGATTAGCTAAATGGATGTATATGGAAAGAAAGATGTATGGGAATAAAGAGATAAAAATGTATTGTTTCATAAATATCACATTAAATCATACATTCATGTATTTTTCAATTTATTTTAATAGAAAGGCTATAATTCATATGTTTTTCCTATTTTTTGGTTTGTACATCACGTAAACCTACAACCTTCCTATTCCAGTTGATTTATGATATAAACATTTAATAAAATCCTAATCACAATTCCAGGAATTACAATCATGTGACGATATAACGCGTGCTCGGCGTACAGAGGCGCTGCGGGGAGCTCTGACCGCGGTGGCGGACTGCCCCCTTCTGATGCAACGGCTGCAGCGCCTCGCGGCCGCACTCGAGGTGGCGCCCCCCTCCCCCGCCGCCGCCGCCCCCTCGCCCGTCGCCGCCCCCGCACCCGCACCCGCTGCCGCATGCACATAAGACATACTACTGGTACTAACCTATGAAATGTGTGAACAAATATTCTAATTTTAAATTGTGTCAATGAAGTTCCAAATTTAAATTATAATTCATGTTAACAGGAAAAGGACAACTTTATAAACATTATAGTACTAGATGTGAGTGTACTTATCAGATAGTTGTTAAAAGCACTAAAAATATTTTTTTCTAAATTATCATCTGTACGTAGTTTATGTTTATAAATCTTATCATAATTTAAAAGATTCTTAACAAAACTACACAAATCTCTTGATCATTATCTATAAACAATTTTTACTCTTAATAATATAATTCTATGACAAAATTATATATTTTTCACACTCACATTTGCCATATTTAAAACACAAACATCCGAAACTATCACATAATACTTCAATGTAAACCCTCTCTATCTCTAAGTTACTAAATATAGTAACTGTTTTACATGTAAAGATTAATTATTTTTTATATATTATGTAAAAATTAATTATTTTTTACTACTGCAAAAAATCTTAATATCAAATCTTTACATACCAAAACATATTATTGAACAGAATACATACTGAAGTAATATCGAATTTACAAGGCGTAGTTTTCCGGGATATCTTCGATACACCTAGAAGTCCTCCCTTTTTGCTGAAAGTCCTCATTAATATCTACGAATAATATGGTTATGAAAAAAAAAGTGCTTAACCGCCAAAACGTTTGGCGAGAACTATAGTCTAACAAGTCAATTGCAAGGATATGAAACTTTATTATAGACTACTATTAGAATATGATGACATTTAGTTAAGATTAAATTATGAAACGTGTACTTGAAAATGTTCTCACCAAATCCTTAGATCGTAAATAATAATTGTTGTATTTTCCTCCAGTATTAGGTTTTCTATCAATTAAATGCAGTTCTAACGGTTATTTATAATTAAAAAAAATATCTCTAAATTTTATGCATTTTATGATACTAATATAAATTAAATGACACTTAAGTATTTTTAGCTTAGCCTCTTACTTATTGGTTTTACTAATATGTCCATTATTAAGTGAAATAAATAATACAGGTGCTTAGTTTACGAAATAACGATTATTACAAATAAAAAAAAACATCCTCTGTATCTAGCAAATACTTTTCCTTAGAATTGTGTACTGTCGAAGATATTATATTAATTAAACTACAAAGTGCCAATAGCATTGTTACTCTAAAATTGCCAAAATAACACAAAAACACAATATAACCAATTGAAGCAATCACACGCCGCTTTTTAGAAGCATAGGCTTTTTAGATATAGCTGAAATATAATTTAACTAATTATTAAGAAATGCGACGGTACTAATTTTATTATACGAAATATAAGGACCTTATTCATATTTAAAAGAAATATTTTGCTAAAAATTGTTGATTTTGACAACGCAATCCATGCCATTACACTCGTCCGTCCCGCGCACTGCTTGCCGTTGGAAGACAAATAATTTTAACTAGAAAATTATTCGGAAACTTATACGTAAATGGAGTATTGGAACAAAATAGATAGGTAATTGATGTTGAATTGTTAACAACTGTTGATTGTTACTGTGGAAAGTAATGTGGATTGATATTTTTTTAAGAAGTTAATAATTTTTTTAAATATAAAATATGATATGTAGTTACTTAGGCATAAAAATAAACATGCAAAATTATTAAAACCTATATCATAATATAAAAATTACTCGAAAACATATTTTTTTAATATTAAACATTCTTTTCAAGTAAACTCTTATGGCAAGAGATTGTTTTTGAGAACCTTCAATTTACTAAATCGTGATTAAATTTTCTTAAAATAAATCTTAAAACAAATTTACGTATAATATATATATATATAATATCACATATTACTTTCCTCAGTAATGGTATAGTGTTTTTGAATGTTTGAAGTAGTGACTACATGTTGGTAGGAAAATGAGGTAGCGTCTAGTTTGGTGTAGATTAGATGTAATGGCGGTGTACGTTTAACAAAATAACACGCGTATTTCGTTAATGATTAATAGCTTCATAATAAATACAGAGAAAATATTCAAAATATTGAATTATTTCATTCCAGAGGTGGCGTTTATTATGATAATTTTATGTTACTTCTTTTCCGTTCAACTAACTTAAATTATGTTGTTATGTTCTGCATCTGCTCTAATAAATTTTGATGGTAAATTTATGGCTAATGGATTAAAATAATATTTTATGTAGCAGAATTTGAACTAGCGTAGGTTATGCGTACGCGGCTTCAAACCTGCTTCACAATTTTTATATGTGATTTCAATTTATTTTTGTAAATATCAAGTTATATTGAGTATACATAACATACGTCACAGATTTACGTTTTTGTTTTGTGTTTGTTTTCACTTTAACATACCTACTTTTATAGTTATTGTCTTTATACTATTGATCAAACCCTGATTGAGACAAAAAGTTTTATGACTAAAATATGCTTTTTAAACAAAAAAAATATCAAATAACGTTATTGTAATAAAAACAATTGTTTGTGTGTGCCATTAAAGTTAAGATATAAACCAAGTATTGATTATTATGCTCTCAGAAGCGTGTTGTATAGCAATACCATGAATAGTTGTAAATATTGTGCTGAAAAATTATGGTGTTTGTTGTAATAGTCTAGTCAATAACAATTGTCGAATGAAAGAAAAGAAAATTTATAAATTCCGACATATAAACATACATATCTATATTGCAAATTTTGATCTTTTCCGATATCGAAACCTACGCGTTGCTGTATTTTAATTAATTTTAAATCACAGCAATTGCCTCGCATTTCATACTTTCCATTGATTGTTATCTTTATATACCGTAGTATATAAATTCAATTATAAGTTTTAATTTGCAGTTACAGACGTATGAGACTGAAGTTGTATTTATGTTGACTTTCACAGCCATGGAATGATTTATTAATGTATTCTACATATATTTTCCGTTTGTGTAATATTATTATAAAATTGTAATAAAGAATTATTAACATTTGAAAGTACAATTACACGCTTTTGCCATTCATATCGCTTGCTTTAGGAGCTAGCACGTTTATTGTATGAATACGTTAAGCAAATTATTTAGATAATAACATTATTATGAGTATTATAATACGATTTAATTGTCACTTTGTGATGTAAAAATGTAAATAAAATGATGATGATAAATATACTTATTTTGTTTTATTTTTAAGTAATCACACTTTTCTATACTATAGTGTTTATAATAACGATATTATATTAATTTAAATATTTACATGTAAAGTATATAAGATTAGTTTTTGGTGCTTCCTAACAAAATAAGAAAAAAACTTCAAATATATGCGATATGCGCTAAAAAACGGAGTGGGACAGCGTCTGACTATAAATTTAAGTGGTTGTGGGTTCAATTTCCACTCGGCGAACGGTTATATTTAAATAATTTTTATTACTCCACTCTGGCAATACAGAGCGTAGCGTTAAGTTCCCTTCACTCAAATCGCAATGTCTCGAAGTTGGGCGGATAGTGAAAAGCGTAAAACTGAAAATATAAGAAAAGACCCTCAAAAACTACACGTTAGATCTTAATTAAATTTAAATATGACTACAAAAGAAGCTATCATATAAAAAATCTGTAACATTGGTTTATCATCATCAGGCATAGAGATTGCTAAGAAAATGCGTATCTTACGCATCCATTGAAGCGGCTAGTATTAATCAGCAAGAGCATTATTTTTATTTTCTTTAGCTTCACGCTTTACCCCTAACGAGGTAGTCAGAGCGAATGAAGCGTCAAATGCTACACACTTTTCTCGTCCACAGTCATTAGCTTTTCCATGCCCTCAACACCCCTCATGTCCGACGTCCAAACTACCCAAAAGCAAGTTCTTCTTTATTCAATATATTTTCTTTCAGTGCTAATTCTGTCACTAAATAAAACACAACATACGTGTTTGAAACATTTATTCCATAATCTATTTAAATTAATATTACATTACATAAGATATACACAGTTTGAGTGAATCACGTCGCCTCAGCCTCTAAAATTTGCGACTTCATTAAAATTGAACGAAAAACAACGTCGAGGAATATTAAAGATTTTGCCTACTTATATTATTAACATGAATATATTATTTAAAGTGAGAAAACATTTATGAACGACGTGTCAAAAAAAGCTTAAGTTTGTTGAAATACAAATATCGCTCACACAACATTGCAAAACTGACAACACAAAATTATATTGTGACATATTTAATCAACCAAATATGTTAAAGGAATCAATATTATTATATTTTCTTATAAAAGTATCAAAGTCAAAAATTCAATTATTTAAATTCTGGCAATCTTGCAATAAGATGAGTGCTCGATTATCGCTCATCACGACTTAATAATACAAAAGGCTGAGGGTAAATGTACAGGATTTATGTTGATAATGCGTGTAACAAAATTATTCTATTAAAATAAATTCGAATCTAACACTGCCACTGAACAATAGACACATTTTCACACCACCATTGTAAGTGCGTAATGAAAAGTAAACAATTAGTTGATGTATTCCAAACTTAGAAACGTATTGAGATTACAAGTGACAGTGAATGCGATGTAACCCAATGAGAGTTAAGCCTAAATATAAATATATCAGTCAGTGGGCTGTCGTTAGTCTATTTGCCTATCTACAATATTGAACTACCTCAGTATGGGCGAAACTGACACCGAATTGTAAATTGCAAAGGGTTATTTCTTAAAATAATAATATAGAACCAATACTAGCAGTTGTGAGTGTCGTAGCTTATAATTATTTCCCCGCTCCTTAACCAACATAAACATTGGCGTTAAATATTTAAAAAAATAAACCTATTAATAATAATATCTTCATGCTCATATTTTCACATAACACAGAGCTACTGAATATCCTGAGCGCTTTGCTCATCGCCCATACTAAGGTGGTACATCTAAATACATTACAAACTAAACGAAGATAAACAACTTGTTCGATTTCATGTAATTCTCAATATACAATAAACTCGTATGCGACATACAGATTTGCAAAATGCACTTTGAATTCTTAAATTTAATGATTGCGTGTATAATTCATAATTAAATACATGGAAAGTTTCATTATAACTTAAGGAATGAATGATAAGCTGATAAATGGTCGCGCCATTTGCACGCTTGTGTCACGTGGCCGGCTCGTATGCTACAATTGATCTATAACAAGCTATAAATTATATATTTAATACGACATGCGTATACTCTTGTCATTATCAGTATCTATCGTTGGGCATTCTACACCAATTATACTAAAAACATACTAAGCTTCGAGTTGATGAAAGTGTAGGTTCAAATAAGTTAATAAATAAATAAACATAGCAATCTAAATTTTAATAACATAACTTCTTGCATACGATCCGGCCGCAAATAATGTCATATTTAACATTGTATATATATTGTTTCTACTTACAGGATGTACAAAGAACGTGTTAAAGATATACTTTGTTCTACATTTAATATTTCCAATGTTCAACAAACAGATTTAAGACTATAATACTCAAAAGCGAATAAATTTATTTAATAATAATGTACAAGCCACATATCTAACATCAATATAGAAATATCGATAAACAATTCGTAAACCAAGCAGAATTGAAAATTTAATATGTCCTATATTTATATATGAGTCTATTACTATTATCATATATTGTTTTGTTTAAACAATCGTGGTATTACTATTTGTAATAATTTTATTCTTTATTCTACAGAGAATACGAATTGTAGCCATTTTTGCTTTATTATAGATATAATAATAATCAATGTAACCAATCAATCAACAGATCACAAAATCTATTGACATCAATCTATTTCACTCACAACCCTATCACACAAGTGATAAAACCCATGTTTCAATACTGTTTGAGAGCCATTACTTTAGTATAGTACGGCGCCGCTGGCGTGTGAGATTATTTGAAAACATTTTTACAACTTTTATAAATTTTGAAACTGCAAAAAGTTTAAAGTGACAAAGCTTATATAATCATCAGGATTTAAACGGAAGCATGTTAATCTTTTTTAAAACATTTTTTTTTATTTTATGAATTTATTATCTCATGCACGAGTGACGCCATGTCTGCCGCTGACAACTCGCATAAAGTAAACATACCTAAAATGCAAACCATGATAAATTATTGTGGTTATAACTTCATTGTTGACTACAATAAGCGAATGATCGTGTATGTAAGCTGATCTCGCTAAATATAAAAAAAAAAACAATATAAATGTCAGTATTGCCATGAGATCCCTTTCAAAATTACTAATTATAATTTTTCAATTGGCAACATCGTGTCAGCTTAGTAGTAGTGACTGAAATACACATCTACAATTAATAATATAAAAACATCATTTCCTAATGTGATACAAAATTATTTTCTACATAATCAATGTGTGAACAATTAAATTTTTGAAGCACAAAGGTGTCATAATAAAATTAATAATTAATATTATAAGTTACCTACGCCCACATTAAATACAACTGTCAATATTTTTTTTCGCAGCGACGCCTGCCATAGGATCGCATCGCAAGTCGCTTGGAAGAAACAATAAAAACTTTTTCAGATTGTGTTTATCATAAATTTCAACATTTATGAATAAAAAGTTTTGTTATAATATCTTTCTCTCTCTTTTATTACCTCTATAAATTTATTAACACTTTACTTAAATAATTTTACAAAACCAAACAATGGTTTTCGTGGCAAAAAGCATTTTAATTTTAAAGTGATTAATAAATATTTGCCATGTTTGCTATTATTTTATGACAATTATATTTTTTTTATTTTTTTTAAATGCAATAATTATCATTAATAGGTAATTGTTTTCTTATTTAACATACCTAGTAGATTAAAAGAAGAATATTTTGTACTTATACAAGTACTAGGGCAAAAAACTGTCAAAATATATGCCAAATTATATGGTCATAGGCTCATAGTAGGTAAATATACTAGGATAACATGCGCATATAGGAGCTCTATTTGTTGTGTATAGATTTTCAGTACCAGGAGTGCATAAGTTATTGAAAGTAATCAATCATGAAGTGAGTTGAAAAGTTAAAAAAAAAATAGAAAAGATTTAATCAAGAACATGTACCAGGGCAGTATAAACAGCAAGCAACTACATCTGTCCTTAATACATTTCCTTATGAAATAGGCATAAGTACCAGGAGAGCATAATCCTGTGTGCAGTAAGCAAGTGAAGGTAAACAAGAGTAGCGACGATACGATGCGAGTACCAGGGCAGCATAGCCAGCAGCGGGTGTCCTTAGGTAGACAAGTAGAGGCGGTGGTAGTCGTTGGCGCCGAACGCCGCGTTGCACTTGGGACACTTGCGCTGGCGCGTCTCGTAGCGCGTGCGCAGACAGTCCCAGCAGAACACGTGGAAACACTTCGTCAGTACCGCGTCTTTGCGTTTCACCTGTTCAATTAATGGTACATATTGTAATATTTTGTGATCAGCATACATTTTTATCCAGTTGTTACTTCATAACAAATATTATTATTTATATAATTGTTTGATCGCCTGTCGTGGCGCAGAGGCACAAGCGTGCGACTGTAAATGCGACAGGTTATGGGTTCGATTCCCACTCCAGGAAATATAAGTTTAGCATTTTCATTTTCTGGGTTTGGTAATAAGGCAAAGCGCGGCGTTGAGTTCCGCCACTCAACACGCAATGCCTCGATCTGGCGGAAAGTGGGGAACGGAATTGTTGAAAAAGAACGGAGTGTCTTAACACTAGGTTCTCAGGTTCCCTCTGCCTACCCTGCTATATGCGGGATACAGCGTGATGTTAAAAAAAAAAATAATAATAATTGATTGATATCGTAAAACAAAAGCCACTATATTTTTAACCTTAAGATTAAGTATTACACATCTCATAAGCCAATTTATATAAGTCACTTTAAAGTAGGATGCAGCAATAAAGTTTAACCAATTTTAAATAATTTTAGCAACAGAATAGATAATTCTAATTTTATCAGTGTCTGCACAGTAATAATTCATCCTATTTGAATCTATGATACTAGTACTACGTTACCTCTACTAATGAATATCAATTATTTTTTAAGACAGTATTTGCTTGTTACAAACATAATTAAAATTAATCATAAAAAATATACAGTCTCTACTATAACCGCGATGGTTGTTGGTTCGGTTCCCACAGGGCGAAATGATTATATCTAAAAGTAAAAGTTCCCCGCTCTGGGGCGACCAAGCACAATATTGAGTTCCGCTACTTTACAAGCAATATTTCGAATTCGGACGGAAGACGGAGAAAGGAGTGGCTTGACATTAGGTTCTCTCTGTTTACCTCATTATGCGTATAGTCGTAAAATAATAAATAAAAAATAACTACAGAACCTTGCATGATGGGCACGTGAGGGTCTCCTTATACTCGCGGATCTCCTCTAGCAGCACCTCGTCCATGCTGCTGCCGGCTTGCTCCATCTTCTTCATGCGCTCCGCTTTACGCCTCAACACTGCAAGCTCCTCCTGTCAAACCAAATATTTTATAATTGTTAACAGACAGTTAGTAAAGTTAAAAATATTTAAAAATTATAAATCGTATAAATGAAGTCAGTATTCATATTGGTCTTTCTAATAAGAATAAAATTTATATATACATAACAGTTTAGTCACAAAAAAACAATGTACAATCATTTTAAGTTAAATAATATTAATTTAGCAATTATATAAACTCACATGCAACCGCTTGGTTTTGTATGCTTCTGCCTCGAGCGCACTCGTCTTCTCTGCCACAACTTGTTGCGCCTCTTTCATTTGCGCGTGATATTTTTCTGTATTTACATAGAAACATATAAATTAATTTATTAAATTTAACAATAAAGAAAATAGGATCTAGCAAATGCTAAAAAAGCAAATACTTTTTTCAAATATAATCAACATAAATATGTATTTCAATATTTTAATTTGTAACATGAATGTCTTTAGTTGGTTCTCAAAAAAAAAACCATAAAAGATATAAATAGCATACCAAGATGCAATTTCAAGTCGGCAGCCGATTGCGCAGATTCGATAGCTTTACGCTTGTGCATTTCCATGGCTTGCTGACGAAGAAGCAGTTCCTTCTCCACCGCCGACAGCGTGTTCTGTAACAGCCTTTCTTTCTCCTCGAGGCGGCGCGCTACTAACCCCATTGATTCTATTTGTTGGTCTCGAGTTACCACCTGAAAGTATGTAATTAAAATTTTAAAATCAACTTCAAATAAGATGCACTAAAACGTAAAAATAACAAAAAGTACTAAATGGTACTACACTAGAAGCATTGCAAGCATTATATAAAAAAAGAAAATCATCATAGTTAGTTCCACCCAGTGAAAACTTATGAGATAACACACATAAAAACAGTTGAATAGATATTATAGCTCACAGCTATGTTTGCCTGGATTACAAAAGGTATTTATTTCCACTTTCCGTAAGAATTTTGGGAAATCCTCTCTTAGTGCTCCTCTACATTCCCCAAGGTATTTTAGCTTCCTACTGCCAGTAGTTCCAGTTGTACTTTGTCTATTGGTCACTCAGTAACAAGTAGAAATAGAATCTAAGTAGATTCTATTAAAACGCATATTTGAGTATATTTCTTCTGAACGAAATTTAATTTATAATAATAATATAAGTAATGAATCAAACAATTCTACAATTACAGTTGTACTATATGATAAAATCTATATTTCACTTCCACGAACCTGTTCCTGCAACAACTGTTTCTCTTCTCTCAGCAATTTATGAAGGGAGTTAGCTTTAATACGTTCAGACATGAGCTTGAAGTTGGCGTCGTCCTTCTCCCTCAACTGCTGTATGAGCCGAGAGTTCTGTTCTTGCATGTCTTCAAATGCTTGTCCTGTTACTTCCATTTCATTGAGAAGTGCTTCTTCTTCCTATTTGAGAAAAAAATTGACATTATCAAAATTATCATGTTTTCAAACTGCATAATAATATTTTCAAAAGTTGACTACTGTCATAATTTGATATTTTTTTCGTTATCGCGCGTTTCTTTTTTTATAATATAATATTAAAAATATTTTAATAATTAATTAGGAGAGGATCATTATTACTACATACTTCTTCCATGAACCATCCAATATTCTGAAAATGATTTTTACTTTAATCTATCTTGTTTATTGATAGTTAAAATGTGATGAAAAATGTATTATTCAGTCACTAAGGAGAAGAAAAATATTTAGAAATATAAGTGTTGGATGTAGCAGAATTCGAACCTGCGCTTCTTGGGGTTTATCCAAGAGCTATATAACATAAAGATTTACATTTTTATCAAGTCATTTCGTAAATATTATAATCTTTTTTTTTTCATTAATTTTTGTCAAATTTTTGCTACGTAAGAATAAGCATTTAGAAAATACATTACATATACAAAATTTTCATAAAAAATATGCCTAAAATTACAAAACCAACGAAAAAAATGTACCTGAGAGCCAGCAAATGGCCTAGAGAAAGCATGTAGAGGGTCGGCGTTTGGTCGCGCACAAGACAGCTGCTTTTGTAGTTCATACTTCTGTTCTTCTAATTGTTTAATCTTTCTTAACGCGTCCTCATCTGCCAACCGCCTCTCACGTTTACTTTCCTGTAAAAGTAAAAAAAAAAAACATGAAACAGCCGCAGGACCGACACAGAGAACCTTGAGTCAAGACTTCGAAATGAGATGGAGATGGTGGATATTAACACCGTGCTCTGTCTTACAAGAGTGAAAATTAAAAATTTAAATGTAATCATTCTTCTCGGAATGGGAATCAAAACACACCACAACCAATCACATTCTCAGAGGCTGTCCCGTATAGTGCTTTCAAAATATTATATAATTGTAACGTCAGCCTCACTATATGCTAAGACTGCCACCACAAAGCAACTGAAAGTGAGCCTTTGTATACTCTTGATAATTAATTATTTAAACGAATTCAATTAATACAATTTATTTGGCGGAGGCGATCAATTGATGCAATATGGATATAGATTGTCCATTGACTTTGTTTTTGATTAACAATTGTTGGGAGCAAGACCAAGTAGTTTAAATAGAAGGCCACCTGCGCCATTTTGGCTTTCTGTCGATGGTCCTCCAGCTCCTGCCTCGCTTTCCTCTCCGCCGCCATCAGCTGCACCTTGTCGCGCTGCTCCTTGCCGAGACCCTTGTACATGTCCAGCAACAGCTTTAATTCCTTCTGCTCGTTCACTGCCTTTCTATCGACATTATGTTATACTTAGTATTTGTTATTTACTTTAGAACTTATAAATATTTTTTTTTTCATGTAAAAGACCATATAAAAGCAAAAACAAAATATATTCAACCTGAACTAAGAAATATACAGTTTTGCACTAGAAATGAGCATTGATATTATAATAATATGTAAAAATAGCTATGTACTAAGTGTGTATAAATATTTTTTTATTATAAATAACATTGTTTAGTTTTGATAAATTTGGTTACATATTTTAATTACACTTGTTATATAAAAAACAATGAGGAACATTAAAAAAATACCCTATATTATAAAGAACAGATTTTCACATATAATAAATTAATTATATCAGCATACTTTAGCTGCTGTTTGAGATCCTTGATGAGTAGGTCCTGTTCCTGCAGCTTGAGGCGGCCATGCTCCTTGCCCTTCATCTCGCCGCCGCTGCACGCGCCGCTAGCGCCTTCCTCACCCTGTAACATTTATATAAACACTAGTTATTATTATTATTGAATCGCAAATCGAATCGCGTTTCGTTGGGAAGAATCATAAAATCAAATCATGTAGCAATAACTAAACCTGTACCTTAAAGAAACATCACCAAGAGAATCTACAATTTACTGCTACCCCCTTGTAGGGGGATATTGTTCAAGTAAATTAAATCCAATACTATTAAAAACTGTCAGGTTTCACTATACTAGAGATTTTAATTATATTTGTGTATAATTGCATAAAAAAAGAACACAACAGCTTTAAACTTATAATGTGAATAGTTGCTAACCTCAGGATCAGGCTCCTCCTTCTTGACCACGAGCGGCTTCTCGTCGGGCTGGTCCGCGCTGACGCCGCCGCGGGAACTCGCTTCCTCCAACTCTTTGCGTACCTTACATATTATTATTACATTATTAAACTTGCTATTGAAACATTACTCTGTATGAAATTCAAAATTATAAAAAATTTCGGTCTTCCATCTTTATATAGGTAAATTGTAAATATATGCGGTTTCCCTATACAAAAATAATGTTTAATTGCCTTTCACAGGACACGGAAAATGTATAAATATTTTTTTCAAATAATGATAATATAGCAATGAACAAATATTATTAAAAATCATATTTATAAATAAAAATAATATATACATACATAAAATCTAGGTAACAATAGTATAATAAAAACCTAAATAATCTAAGTAATACAAGTAAATTTATGAAACTACTAGCTTTCCGCCCGCGGCTTCGCCCGCGTGAAATTCGGTTATATCGCGCGATATGATAAGGAGTATCCTATAGTCTTTCCCAAGGTCTAGATTATTTGTCAAAATTGGTTAAGTGGTTTATGTGTCAAAGTTGTAAACAGTTAAACAATCTTACATGATTTCATGTTTGACAATAAGGAACTTCCATACAAACTTTCATCCCCTATTTCAACCCCCTCTATCATTTTTTTTTGCGATAAAAAGTATCCTATGTCCTTTCCCAAGTTCAGTTCCATTTGATTAGGCGTAGTTCCAGTGGATTAGGCGTGAAAGCGTAACAGACAGACAGACAGACAGATTTACTTTCGAATCTATAGTATTAGTAAGGATTACAAAATAATCAATAAAACACAAATGTATACCTTATTTAATTCTTGACTAGTGTCTTTATATTTCCGCTTATACCGATGCACTTCACCCTTCAACTGTTGGTTATGATTCTGTAGCGACGTTATAAGATGCCTCATCTCCCTATTGATGGGTCCAGTCTGTTCGTTGGCAGCGAGATTCTGTTCAAACTCTATTCGTAACATTTCATACTCTTTGCGCAATTGACCGAGGACATCTTCAAGCTGGATCATTTCAGCTCTTAATGCTTTCTGTCTTGCTAATTCTTCACTCTAAAATGAAATACATATATTTTAATATATGGTCATTTTCCTTACAGAGATACTAATACCTAAAATAAGTTGTAATTAGTATATAAGAATTTCGTAGTAACGACAAGAACTATATAGCTTAATTGACTAGAACACTTACAGGGTTACCTTGAAACCTTTAATATTTATATTTTTATATTTTTATATCCTATAATATTTTAATATTTTTAATATTTTTCTTATCCCAAGTATATCAGTGTAAAAAAGCACTAAATATTAAAAAAGATGAAGATGTGGTTACATATAACTAGATTCGAATTTTATTAGAAAATAATGAAAATAAATAAACATCTCTTACCAAAAATATTATAAAGAGATATTGCATTAAAATATATAGTAATAATTTTCACTGTAAGCTTTGTATACAAATAAAGATAAAATATATTTTGCAGAAAAATAAAATAAAAATATATATTTTTAATATAAGCTCACCTCCATCATCTCAATCTGTCGCATATGCAGGTTCTTAGCACTTTGCAGCTGCAGTCTGGTCTCGTCCAGTGCAGTTTTCATCTGCATAGACTCATTGTACAGTACTGAAAACTGACTTTGCAGACATTTGTACTCAGTCGTTTCCACTATAACAGACTCAGGAAGCTGACGGATCTGTAAGAAATAATATATTTACACTAAAGGCAAGTTCAGCTCCATTAAATAGAACTTTTTTTAATTATTTTGAATTATAGTTCTTTTTCAGCTTTATCCTTTATTTGACATAGTAAGGCAGGCCGAGGGAACATGGTGTCAAGGCACTCCGTTCACAGCTGTCTGCTCAAATTCAAGTTCTTACCAGAATATGTTAATAATTTAAATATGATTATGTTTTCGAGTGGGATACAAACCCACAATAGTGTTTAAAGACAGATAATTTTCCATTGCGTCATGGACGGCTTGGAATATTTTTAGATACAAAATCATTATTATAACAAGTATCGATATTAGTAATTTTCTCAACAAATATATATTATAGATAAATAACATAGAGCTCTAATAAAAAAAAAAGATAGTAGTACAAAATCTGTAACAACATTTATATTCTTCACAGAGAATTCTAGCACACATTCTTAATTCCCATAAATCATAAAAAACCAATCAACTTACATCCATTTTAAGTTTCTCCAATTCCTTTAATGTATCCCTATGTTGTCTGTGCAGGCGGTCCAGTTCAGCGAGCCTATTGTTAGCGAGTTCCCTCTGCTCTTCTAGTTCCGCCGCCACGTCCTCCAGCTTGGCGCTTGCTGCAGAATGAGGAGCACATGCTGTGCTCGTTGATGGTCCCGCACTGGCACCTCCCGATTGATGATAACTCTTCAGCTTCTCTATTGCTTCGGCTAAGTGGTTTTCTAGTTTATCATTCCTTGATCTGACCTAGTGAATCAGCAAGAATCTTGGTATTGTGTGTGCTGTTCTTTATTTATGTTTTAATTAACTATTAGAAATAATTAAATAATTTGTTTTATCTTGGATTTATTATTTTGTGGGTATAAAAAATCATCACATTTTCAATAATAAAATTTGACTACATTTAGTAATTTTACTATATTAGTCAAATTTTATACTAATTGTTTCTTTTTTACATTTATCATTAAATTTCACAAAATATAACTGTTCTTTAATAAATTTATAATTGTATATTAATTTTATAAAATTCATTTAAAAAATGATACCTTCATCAATTCATACTGAAGATCATCAATCTGGTTCTTTAGTTCAGCATTCTCTGTGTCTCGGCTATTAACAGCGTCTTGCAGTTGCGCCACTCGTAGAGTCATGGCGTGGTGACTTTCATGTAACGTCGTACAGAGTGCTTGCAGCCGGCGGTTCTCAGCGGTCACCTCGGAATTTGTGCCTCGGATCACTTCATCCAATGCTGGTGCTGGAGTACCCTCTTTAATTAAATTTGTTTTTGTGAAAATGTTATGAAAAAGTGCATTAGAATTCATTAGTTATAGACATGGAAATGCAATTGTTAGGAAAAAATACGAACATGTAATATTTTTTGCTACCAAATATCTTTAATTCTGTTTTTTACAAGCATGTCCATATAGGACAAGTTATATAAGCCCATGTAATCTATAGAAGAATCCAGAATTACATTGAATGCTATTGTCATATTAATAACTTTTTAGTGAAATAATAGATTCCTATATAACCTTTAGCACTTCATACATCATATTGTATTAAAAAGAAAGTAAATATGGCACTCCATGCTTTTGCTTAAGTGTATTCATCTGTTTCTAAGCTGTTATAATTGCTATCATATTTTTTTATAAAATGATTATATAATTATGGTTCATTTAAGTATAAATAGTTTATCTTGACTTTTTACTGAAAAAGATATTACCTATATTATTATATGCCACAAAACTAAACAATTAAAATGATTACCTTCTCCTTCTCCCTTAATAGCTCTCCAAATCTTGTCATTTCTTTGTTGTAATCTGTCAAATGCTTGTAAAACTTTGGCGACAGCTCGCTTACTGACTTGCACTCTGTTTGCAAGTTGGGCGTCCAACTCCTCCTTATCCCAAGTAGAGAGCTGCATAAGGAATGAAGTTGTTGCTTCATTCTCATCTATAACATGCAAAGTCGGGTTCAAATACTGAAATAAATATTAAATTATGTGTACATCTTATTACCTAAGATATTTTGCTATTTTTTTTAACTATATTTGAAAGTAATTCTTACATTTAATTAGAAGCTTTAGCATTTATTCTATACATAATTGTGTTCTAAACGTTACTATTTTCTCATATGCAAGAATATTAATAACTAAATAAATTTTAAAATAGAAATTTGAATAGAATAATAAATCTATTGAAATTACTTTTATTTTCTGATTCATCTGCTGTTTCTGCATCAAAGCGCTGTAACAACACTCTTATATCTTCATTCAACAAATTCCAGTATCTATTGACAACACACAGAACAGCATCATCTTGAGTTTGTCTTTTCTCTAATTGTTCAATTCTAGCACGCAATTCTGCTTCACATCTATGACGTTGTTCTATCCTCTAAAAAATTATTACCTTGTTTCAATATGCTTAAGATTGTTTAATTTTAAAATGAGTTAAATTTAAGTGCAATATAATTGTGATGATTTTAAAAGACACCATAAACTTATTTTATTGTCTAATACATTGATTCATAGGTTTCATTGACATAATTTTGTTTAAAGAACATTTTTAGGTCCTAGAAACTAAGAAAAATACTGAAGTCCATTAACTCCATTAAAATATTTTTCTTTAGAAAAAAGTATATGCATAACTAGAAGATATGTTAAACCATTATTATGTAAAATATAAATCACAACTTTAAGATAATATAATGATGATTGTTGTATTAGGTGAACAACAGAAAGATACATAGCTAGTGACCAACAGCTGATTCTGACATTGTGTTTGGAGTTAATTAGTAGTTAGGTATTTAAATAGAGCTTATAAGTTTAATGAATTCATTATACCTGAGCTAACTTTTTATTTTGGAATTGAAGGACTTTTATATCCATTTCTTCAAGGGTGGATACTGGTCCGATAAGGTGGGGCTCAAAGTGAACCTTTTTAATCGGCGGTTGGTTGCTGCCATTGCTTGCATCGTCTGCTGTACGCTTAGACATCTTGATCTGAAAATAGAAATGAATTATTTGTAGTTTGTACAGAAAACTGTACTATTGATTAGAATTACCCTGACAAATAATAAAGTATGTTGGGTGTGGGAGATTCAGCATTAAACATGCGTATTAAAATTTGTCGCATATAATACATACCTGCTTGTCAATATTGACAATTTTGAATTTTTTGTTCTAAGGTAAATCTATATTAATAGAGAATTTACGCGAAAAAAGTACAATATGAGTTCTCATTTTCTAAAAACTTTATTCATTTGAGGTCGAATGAATTCATAAAACAATATTCAATTACAATACCCATACCACCTCAGCCGACCTAACTTTACCACAGATTATAATAAAATTTTAAGAAACGATGTCAAACATTATTGCAAGCGTCTTAATATTATAGGTGGCACCACAAAACAAGTAAACTGTATAAGTAATATATTAACAACTCCTTAATTTGTTTCTAAAATGTGAAATATTAGATTGTATGAACTAACACAATTTTTGAAAATATTTTTGAAAATTTTATATAGTTACTACATAAAATTTTCAGAAAAATATCAGTTACATAATAAAAAATAAATATGTTACCGAAAAGACAGTAATATTACTTAATATAACCCCCGCAGGTATTGAACCCACAATCTTCAGAACCTGTCCCACTAATTTTAAAATATGTAGTGCTTATAATTTTGTTTTATTTTCTGGCACTGGCTACTGTTATAGTCAAGTTGACCTCAATGTCGGAACTTAAATTCTAACTTTAGCACGTTAAGATAGTCTTATATCATCTAATTGCTATACATTTTTTCCTATTATAAAAAGGGCTGAGGAGGTTAAACTTAAAGAAGCCATATTTTGTTGAGATCCAGCTCAACGTTGTTCTCAAGTGTTATTATTGTTCGTCGAGTGGTTGCGTATGCCATAAAGTATCGCTAGTAAAAATATCACTTTAGAGACATTCGAGACAATTTCAAGTCTTAAAAATAGATTTAACCTTAAAGAAGCGGGCCCATTTTAGTAGGCAGCAACCGAATTCATAGACCATGAGCGAATGCCTGATGAGCCTTGACTCTTTTTTTTTTACTACATTGAAGTCGAGTGAGCAAATTTAGGCAGGCGACTGCCTATGCTGATGGTTATGTTAAGAATACTTATTAATTTTTTTTAATTATTGTTTACTAAGCGTTCAGTGTTCACTCGCCGCATATTTATAAATCAAATTTTGTATAACTTTCGTATTAATGAAGTTAATAGCTAAAGAAAAGCAAATTAAGCATTAAAAAACCAGATAATGTGGTTTGCAGGGGTAGATAAAATAAAATACAATTTTTTTTCAAATAATTGACTTTATTGTGCGCAAGATAAACATTTAATAGGAATAATATATGTATAAAAGAATAAAAATAAATTCGCCTATATAGCTGACTTTACTTACATTAGCTGTTCATTATATTCCTATAATTAATCTGATCTTGGTACATTTTAAGGAAGACTTTATATTTTTTATCATGGAATGATTTAACTTCTTTGACTGGATGTACGACATCTGCTGTACCTCCCATGTTTTGTATAGCAGCTTGCACATTATTGTAATATCTTGAAGCACAAGCTCCTAAAATGGCAACACCAACTAATACAGATTCTTTTTCATGTGGTTTTAACACTGGCAAGCCTACTGAATCAGCTTGAATTTGAATAAATAAAGGATCCTTGGTAATTCCTCCACACACTGGCAAAGATTTAAATGGTGCATATCCTTCTTTCAATAAGGCATCTATTATGTGTCTTGTACCATACTGCAAAAAATGTATATTATTTAACATCAATGATATGTTATATCTTAATTATTACCACAATTATTAAAAACTTACAGAAAGAGCCTGTAATGTAGCCAAATATAGCAATGCCAAATTTTCTTCATTATTATTTAAAGACAATCCAACAATTGAGCCTCTCATAGTAGGATCAGCTAAAGGTGATCGATTGCCATGAAAATCTGGCCACATATGAATGTCCTTAGCTAACAAGCTCACATCATTGAGACCCTGATCATTTGCCATTCTTGATAACAATTTTCGTAAGTGAGCTCTGACCCTAAAAATAATTGAAAGTAAAATAATAGATATGTTAAAAAGTTTCAATGGATACACCACTCAATATTTGATTTTGTTCATAAATTTAAAATAACAGTATTTGGAATAGAGTAAATATTTAAAATAATGATTATTTAATTTTAGCAATTGCTTACATTAGTTTTAAATATTAAAAATATTACATACTCTCCATTGCTTTCATTATTTAGTAATTTTACACCAGCAGGATGACTTGCGATGATGTGATCTAAAAGCATCCCAGAAGCACTTTGACCTGCTTCATTTAGCCACATATTGGGGACCATAGCACTGAAATAAGGCCCCCAAATGCCTTTTACCATTATAGGATTCACACTTATAGCCATGTGACATGTGGAGGTGCCACATATTAAACTTAATCTGGTAGACATTTCATCATCAATATCTTTTCCCTTCACTCCAACCATGCCTAGGCCTCCTGCGTGAGCATCTATAATTGAAGTAGCTACAGCTGTGCCAGGCAGCAGATCAAGCAATTTAGCTGCCTCATTTGTAAGACCTCCACAAAAATCTCCTGGCATCAAAACTCTCTTGCCAATTTTTAGGTAATCATTATTACATAAGTCTTCAAGACCAATTTGTTTAAGAAAGTCAACATTCCAACGATGCCTTGCATCTGTTGTACATTCATAATTCCATTTACAAACCAATGAACATAATGACCGACTTAATGACCCTGTAGCTTTCCAAGTTAGAAAATCTGGAAGATCAAAAAAGATTCCATAATCTGGCCAAGTTTCAGGTAAGTTTTTCTTAAGCCAAAGAAGTTTAGGCATTTCCATTTCTAAGCTTACTTTGCCCCCAACATATTTTAAAATTTCATGTTCAGTTTTGTTTATAAAATCTGCTTCTGCTTGTGCTCTGTGATCCATCCACATTATAATGTTCTGTTCATCATCACCTGAATTGTTAATTGCTTTTGGATTACCATTTTTATCTAATGCGACAAGAGAACAGGTAGCATCAAACCCTATTCCCTTGATTTTTATAGGATTTATGTTATGAACAACATCCTGAAATATAACAATTTATTTATTTTGTATAATAGACTAAAACTTGTCAATATGGTATCAAAATACAAAGCAAACCTTAATAACACATTCACAGCAGTGCCACACATCATTTGAAGATTGTTCATAGTAGTCAGGTTTAGGTTTCCATGTTTGCAAATTTTTAACAGATGTTTTTACAACATGACCTTTTTCATCGACTAGCGCCGCCCGGACACTGCCTGAACCGACATCAACACCTATAAAATATATTGCCTCCATGTTTTAAGAAAGCACTTTTGTACTGAAAATAATATTTGCAAAATGTGAATTATGTTGATGAACACATTCTCTAATAAATTAAATTAATAATAACGAGAATTTAAAAAGATAATTAATAAAACAGGTAATGCTCACTAAAAATCAGCTTTTACATACCTCGAACAGTTCAAGCATTACAATCATTAAAGTATTGTAATTATCAATAAACAAGTAATAAACTTAGTCGACCTTGGTTTGTATAAGATAAGACAAGTTGAACGCGTCTATCTTTAGTGCTCCTTGAACTTTCGCATTAGTTTAATTACATAGTATAAGAGTTTTTACTATTTTTTGTAAGGGTACTAAATATAAATACATTTTATTTAAGTCAAGCATTTGGAAAAAAATATTTCATATTTTTTACATGGCTATGTTCATCTACCAAGACAATTATTGAATATTTATCCACTGAAGTTTTATATAACTAAATATAATAGTTTACATACAAGTTATATATGTATATTACTTATCATCCCTTATCGAAATTTTCTAATACCTATTTATAATACTATGTTATTGTTTACTGATTACCAATTTTTTTCGGTAGCAACACTAAATATAAAAGTTTGAAATTTAGTTTTACTACTGTTACATCTATATGTGATAAAATTACTCCAATTTTTCTTCAGTTTAATATTTTATATAATTTATTTTTACTCATTATATTGAATTTCAAAATATATTACTACTAAATTAATCTACAATCTACAATATACATTTCTAGAAAAAAAAATTGTATTGTTGTTTATGGCGTTTAGGCGAGTCAGTTAATAATAATTTACTTCACCAATGTTACGAAGAATGAGGAATATGATGGAAAATGGTCGGTTAGGTCCTAAGAAAAAATTAGCAATTAAAATATAAGGCCTCCACTAATATTTTTCATTAACTAAAGACAATATGACATGACAAATAATATTTCTAAATAAGCGATTTGTATTAGTTTTCACATAACGCAAGCGCCATAATGCACCGCATATGTCATATGTCAATAAATGTCAATTGTCATTTACCATCCACATTGTATTTTGGATTTTAATGTAAATTTAAATTGCACGTTAGAAGCGCCATAATAAAAGAACTGATTGAATGTATTATTTTGTAACGTTAACATATTATTAGCAAATAATCTCCTTTCATGTGCTCTCTGTACAAAGTTAAATTGGTAAAGTGATTTGTACTCAACAGGCTCACTTGAAATGCCAAATGTAAAAAAAATAAACAACTTGTAAACAATACTGTTTTGTTATTAGCAATACTACATTATAATTCAAACACTTGAAATCTTCATAGCTTATTAACTCAATATACCTACTGGATATATAATATAATGGTTAGATTTAAGAATAGGTAATGTATTATTATAGTGTCATAAATATTTAAAAAAATGTGAACTACATGTTGATAATGTTGATAAATATGGTGTTTTATATTTTTAGGTATATAACAGTAGAAATACAAGCACCAAGTATTCCTGAATTTAGACCTTTCACTTTAAAATCACACTTATTTTATGATATTATCATTGAAAAAATTCAACAACTACATGGAGACTTTGGTGTGGCGGCAGTCAAAACTGGATTTGTAGCCAAATATTGTAATGAGAATACAAGAATAGCTATCTTGAGATCCAGACATGGTCCACACAAATTTGTTACCAGTAGTTTACCCTTTATAACAAAAATAGGAAAGCTTGATATTAATATAAGAACTCTTCATGTGGGTGCTACAATGAAACACAGTTTTAAATTCATACAAAGATATCAAAGATCATATTTGGATACTATGTGGGCTAAGTTAAAAACAAATGAAGAAAGAAAAGCTTTTGAATTAGCTGCAATGGATTTTAATAAAAAGGATGTATCATTAACTATTGAGAGTATTGGTAAATAGCCAGATATTCTTTATATTTGTAATGTATTAATACAAAATAATTGTTGTTTATGACAAAAATAAATAAACATTAAATTATTATAACTTGAAAATTTCAATTATTATCTATTTTTTAAAGTGATATTAGTTAACTGTTAGGTGTTTTTATAAAAAAGAGAAATCGTAGATATATCTTTATTAATTTCTATCTTCAAATAATCAATAGCTTATTTGTCTATACAAATAAACTTCCCTTTCTTTCTGAATTAGTAAGTAATGAATGACTTGTAGTACATATTTGTCTTCTATTAGATTAGTATCTAGACAAGTTTTTACAAAAATATTTTTCGGTGTATTTTAGTGTTCTTAAATATATTATGTTCAATTTCACTTATTACAATTCTAACTATTAGAAATGTACTATTCTAATATATTTCCTGAAATAAAAATGATTGTTATACAATGATTATTTAATACTGTTTTTAATGATACAATTTGCTTAGTATAAGAAATTAAAATATGTCAAAAAACTTGGATATGCATAATTTTGGATATACATGTCACACAATACACTGACATACGAGGTGTGTTCAAAAAGTAAGGTGACTTTGTATTTTTAATTTTTTTACGACGATGCTTGGGCGTCCAGGCGAGGAAGCTCGTCATTGGCATCTTCCGGCCATCTTGGAAGGTTTACCACTTGTAAACATTTTTTTACTCAGAACGATTTCACCGTATGCCACTGTCAACATTTTAAGCTCGGAGCCACTTTATTTTTATTTTTACACAAAATTTGATGCAAATCCTTTGATCCCGCCATATTTTCGATAGCAGCAAAAATCGCCGAAACTACGCAAAGCTTACTTATAACCTTTTACGCCTCTCCCATAACCAAACAAAAAATGCTTTATACACACTTGAAACTTGGTACAGATGTTTCGGGAAGAGTGGCGCAGCAACAAAATAAAAAATCGATAATCGAAAATTTGCGTTGCCATATAGCAAATTTGAATCCACCTTACTTTTTTACCTGTATATGTTATGAAAATTTGCCAACACTTTTTGTAGCATTAGAATGTAAATAAATGCATTTAAATAGATTACATTATACAATCTGATTTAGAGTTTACATAAAAGTTATGTTGAAAAATTATAAAGAATTGAAAGTTATATGCACATTGCAGTTATCCAGCAAGATATTATTTATATTTTTAATTTATAAAGAATATACCAATTAAAAATATATTTTTCTACATATCGGCATATTACAAATGTTTATGCTTTCAATTAACAAAAAAATCTAACCATTTAAATTATTGACTTTTTTAGCTTTTTTCATTATTATCTCGATATTTTACCTAGGATTTTTTTCGATTTACGTAAGCGATCGGCGAAATAAGCTGTGATTATAACACGCCTAAAGGCCACAAAGTAAGAACAAATTATAGACGTTCGATGTCAAATTCATTCGCTTATATTGACATGAATCAAAATTCATGAATAAAAACAAATATTTAAAAATTAAAATTACATTTATAGAAATTGATATTATAATTTTTGAAGTAACTTTTTTGATATGAAATTATGTCTGTAACAAAAACAGATGTTTTAAGATTGTATAAAAACTTAATGTTATATTCTAAAAGCCTTAAATTTACCGAGGTTTCATATTATAAAAAAAGAATAACCTGTGAATTTAAGCGAAATAAAGATCTTGATAAACCTGAAGACATTGCATACGCTTACAAGGTAATAATTGAATTGATGTGTACTGTATGTAATTATAACCTAATAAAATATTAAAATTTCCAAACATACTCCGAATACAAATACTTTTCAAGTCACAACTTTAAAAGATTTTATATTTATATAATACATTAGTATTACATAATTTAGTAAATAACTTATCGTTTTTAATTTTTTAAGTAACTTATTAATTATATAATCCTATTTATTATAATACATTTTTTACTTGAATCCTTATGAAGGCCTTGTATTTTTATTAGGTAAACGTTTTTCATACAAACCTCTGAATTTATTTTCTGTGTTTTTTTTTATTTAATTGACAATGATTTCTTATAATACTAAATTTTTTTATTTCTACATCTTTCTCTGAACATCAATTGTTGATAAAGTTACACATAAATATTTAATTATATATATAATTTATTATAATTAAATTTTTTGGCTATTTTCAGAAAGGAGAAGCTTTATTACAAAGAGGCTCAATTGTTTAAAATGTTTAAATCTAGAAACATATCCTTATTTGGTAGATACATAAATCCATTTGCCAAAACATATGCATCAAAACATACAATAGATTATACACTAGTGCCTAAAATTAATGAATGTGACCTAGTGGAGAACTTTGTAAGAGGGTCAGGGCCTGGTGGGTCGGCTGTCAACAAAAATTCTAACTGTGTAGTTCTCACTCATGTGCCTACAGGTAATACAAATTGTATGTTATTTATATATATTGCTAAGTTTAACTTCACATATGAGCTTCGTTTTAATATAATTTCTTTCTTTACTAAGTAAAGGAAGGTATAATAAAAATTCTTTCATACAAACAAAATGTACCAAAACCAAGCACCATTTACAAGAATTGTTTGCATATTATATAATGCTAACATCTTAGTTGGTTGCTGTAGGCTTTTTAGTTTAAAGTGCAATGTCACTACTCAGTACCTCAGCATTCTAGATACCTCTTTCAAGATCTCTATATCTTGAAACAAGTATGTATAATGCTTTAGACAAACACATATAAACTTTATTTAAAAATAAAATCAACACCATTTAAAAAAAAGGATTTTATTTATTCATATAGGTTATCTTTCATATTTCCAGGTATTGTTGTAAAATGCCACACAAGCCGATGTCAGGATGATAATAGAAAAGCTGCTCGTGAAATGTTGGTGTCAAAACTAGATGAAATAGTCAATGGCGACAATAGTGTTGCAGCTCAAAGAAAGAGGATAGAAGAACAAAAATATAAAAAAACTGAGTATAAAAAGAAAAAAAGGGCTGAATTGAAAGAAGAATGGAAGAAACGAGAAGGCTTGCTTTAGTAAATTTGTATAAGATGCTTAAATATTATTACATTGTAAATTGAAGATATGAATGGAATAAGGTGATATAATGCATCATTGAATTATTGTTGACAATAAACATATAAACAAATAAAAGCCTTAACCTGAATTTTTTTTTAAACTTAGTTTTTTACTACTTTCTATCTTATTGCTATCCTAATTTTCATTGCTAAAAAAAGAGTTTTTGTAATAACATACTAAATACTTCATTAATTTATTTAATATCTCTGATTTTTATAAAAATATTCAACAGCTTAAGTCATTTAACACACTAAAATATTTTGATGCAGAACTTTGAAATCAATTATGTAAATAAAGTATTTTGCAACATGTCATTTTCTTTCATACATTTAATTCTCTTCAATTAACACAAATAAATCTTAAAATAGTACAAATGTTGAACAAATGTTTTGTCTCTATTTCATAGTTTTGTAGTGGAATGATTAAGTAGAAAATTTTAGTCTATAATATTTTGATATTGTTAAAAAGATCCTATATAATATAGATTTAGTAATAGTAAAATGGTTAAAAAGGCTTGATTTTTATTTCATCATATTTTCTTATTTTTAGGCACTGGACATGTTGATGAATAAAATACCCTATGCCTTTATTTTTAAACGCTTATAAATATATTACAAATGCATATGAATCGGTGAGTGCAAAAACGAAAAAAGTCACAAAAAATTCAAAAAATCGTAATCAATTTAAACTAACTTAGAAAGCTAGCTTATACACTTTTTTCTCCCTCCTGTAAATTTGAAAATCCGGATTTACGTTGTTTCTGCGCTCACCGATTCATATGTAATGTTTATGATATTTATTTGCTTGTTGTATTTTTATTAAAAAAATCTGCACTGCTTTCTGCACTGTCTCCATATAAACTTTAAGTATTTTTAAAGTTTTCCCTTTGCTTATAAATTTATAATATGTAAGTTAGTGTCATGTCTTAACCACATAGCGTCAATAATAATAGGAACCATTTTTTTTTATTGGGTAAGTTCATATAAGTTAATGAATGAGGAGGGAAATAAAATATTCTACATTGTCGTGACGTTGTGGGACGTGCCTGACGTTACTGAGTTTCAATCTATATTGAGGGTTGAGTTTAGTATTACTTAAAAACTTTTTACTTACATTAAAAGATGATGATACAGTATTCAAACTATGTTACAGTCGGTATAATTGGCATTAACAGTTTTTATAAGGGGTTCTCAAAGCTTATGCATTTCGTATAATATCTACATTGGCTACGTTACATATAAAGTTACGTGTATTATCCCTAAGGGTGTACTTCGTAATGGAGTAATATTTAAACAATAGTAGTTTGCCATATTCGTAGGACGATCCTTTCACGTGCCTGTCAATTGTGGAATGGCCTACCTGCGGCGGTGTTTCCAGGTCGACGCGTTGTGGTACCTTTTATGGTATATTTCCCTGTGTGGAGACGGGGTTAGATTACAATTCCACTCCGCCGCTGGGTAGCGTCCCGTAAGAGCGGGTATCCCAGCAGTTAGGTTCGCGACCACTATCATGTCAAAGACGAACTGCCAAATATCTAACGATGTGTTCCGGTTCGATGGCATGCAAGCCAGGTTTTCCACTTTCCCACTCACCCGTTCCCCAAAATGTAGTGGTTCTGATAGCGTACTACTACATTGTCCCCCCGTTCTATCTGTATCCTCTAGAGCGGCAACGCATCTACAACATCTCTGGTGTTGTAGATGTCCTTGCGCGAAGGTAACCACTTTCCATCAGGTGGTCCTTCTGCTCGTTTGCCATCCGTTATCCATTAAAAAAAAACCTTTAAAATGCCGACTATCTCTACCTTAAGAGTCGGCAACGCACCTGTAGCTCCACTGATGTTACACGGAGCCGTGGGCGGCGGTGACCCCTTAACATCAGGTGAAAGCGAAAGCTAGTTTACGGTGGGTATCCGTAACGGACTTCCTCACGTAAACGTAACGTAAAGAGAACCTAGTGACGAGACACCGCGTGCTTCATTTTCCGCTGAATTCTGAATTCGAGACATTGTGTGTTGAGTGGCAGAGCTCAACGCCGCGCTTTTCCTTACCAAAAACGGAAAAATAACAATAATTATAATATAATCATTATCTCGAGTGTGAATTGAACCCACGGCCTATTCCATTTAACTATTAAAGTTGCCTTAAAGTTTATCCTCCATTGCCTGGTTGTAGTTTGACCTCTGAGTCCCTAATTAATGAGGATACCGGTGACCTTGCATAAAGATGAGTTGTCAACTTGTCACCTTGTTAGTATTATATTTACTTAGTCTTTTGTTGGCCGTAACTACCGGTGTTTGAATAACAACCAAAATGCCTACTAAGGTCGTTTAATTGCGCGACAAAATTGAACGGCCGTAGTTATAATAACTTCAGAGTTCAAAGTATCAATTATTTCTTAAGTGCAACGTTGGTGTCACAAATAGTTGGCAAGATGGTTTTTGACACGTGGAAAATCAAACCCGTTACTGCTGCCTACAAGACTCGACCCGGGTACCGCGCTAACACACATTAACGCTAAACGTAAATATATATAATAACATATTTATTTACTGCAATTCAAACACTTTTCGAACAAAATCTCTATCTAAGCATAAGGTACCTACTTGCTTGTTTTTATTCCCCAACAACAAAGTAATTTATACAAAGTACATGAATAGTTAATCAATTCGAGGAATTTCTAAGCATTTCAATTAAGGTTTATTAGATGAAAGTTGGGTCGGCTTCTGAAGTAAAGTGAGGCAGTATATATATCCAAGGGCGGCCAACTTTGACATGTCTTTGTGAAGGTAGACTCGGTTTAACCGTAAAGTTATTGCTGTCTTGCACAGTGTAATTGTATTCAGTGGTTATTAAATACCTACCTGTATATGAGAATATCACTAGAAATTTAGGAAATAAAAATATATATACCTATTTCAATATAGTTAGGTTTTTAATATCTATATATAAAATATATAGATATTAAAAATAATATATAAAATATATAGATATTATAAATATAATATCATATTAATATATGTGTATATTAAACGCTTGTGTTACTAAGTGACTGACGGACAACGTACCGACGAAACTACTAGCCATAGAAAGCTGAAATTTGACATGCAGGTTCCTTGAGGAGTGTAAGGTAGCACTAAGCGAAAGAAGCGGTAGGAGATTTCTCGAAATCTTTTTGTGCTACGATAAATGAAAAAAAAACTGAAATTTTAAGTTGAATTGTACACACTATGCAGAAAAGAGCCTCGAATTCGGGCGAAAAATGGTTTGATTGGTGTCTTGACTGGTTCTCTCTAACTACGCTGCTATACTGGATAAAGCTTAAAGGTACTATAGTCGCGTAGACTATAAACTGAACTGAAACGACTATAAACGCAACTGAAGTCGCGGGATACAGATAGTCTTGAAAAAGATCTAAGCACGAGGTTAACCATTATATTTACAAAAACACTCTGTAGAGAACATTAAAAATGTTAACCGTGTACTTTTGAATGTTAAAATTGAAATTGTTCGGGACCCACGAAGAATTAAGTGAGTAATAGGTACATAAATAATTAAGTACCTAAACCTCATTTTGACTGTACTTAAAACTGAACTTTTAAAAGGTTTTAATTAATCTGTTCAAGAGTGCGAGAATCACGGATTTTATATATAAACATTAGAAGTTTAAATTGAAACAGTAGACGTCGCAACCCACCTGAGCGTCTCTGGGGTCTGGACAAAGTGATTGCGTATTGCTTCAGGCTATATTTTAAATAAACATTATTGATAATATTATTTATAACTACATCTTTCTATTGATATTCAAAAAATGTAGCAAAAAAGATTTTAAAATAATGATAATAGAATATATTATGTTGAAGTACGTAATAAAGAAATGTGGAAAGTTATATTCTGGATTTGGAGCTGAATCTAGCGCAATGAGATACCATCTTGACTGTAAACGTGATACTCGTGGTTAGGATTTTTACTCGGAGGATTAGCCATACTTAAAGTATTTTCATTTCCTCATAGTGGCAAGGCAAAAGAGTAACTTTTTCAGCAAGAGCTCGTGGGTTCGGTCCGAATTCAAAGCAGATATTCGTGTGGTGAGCGTGCGTATTAATTCGGTATATATTAATGTTTGTATATAATTATTTTATATAATATAGTTCTGAAACTAATTCTACTCCCATAAATATTTTAATGCATAGACATTTTTGAAATTACCTATACCTATTACAGAAATATAAAATAATAAATGAATAGCGTCACGCAAACAGAAACCAATAAATTATCATCAGAGGGAATGAATTAACGGGCCTACTCTTAATAATTGCACGTAGACCGGTGGCTTGTTCGACCTTGACCCAAATATCGAGTTCTCTGTGCCCTACAATATTCCCGGCTCCGATTCAAAATGCGATTGGAGCTTAAAGAGGGTAATTACGGTAAAACGTTGTTGTCTCTGCATACGATCCTTTTCACTGACAGTTTGGTAGTTGAAAACACAAAAGACTATATTAATGCTATGGGCTCAAGCTTATGGTACCCGTTATACATATATTCTAAATAAATATATGCGGCAAGTTGCGGATTTTGTGTTCGAATATAGATTTTTTTAATGTAGGTATACTAGTGAACGCGTTTGGCTCTATTTTACTCTCAACTAGTTCAAGTTATACAAAAATATTTCTTTACGTTCTACATAAATTCCACTTTATTTGACTATCAGTCGTTACTAGATTGATAAATAGATTTGTGTAAATATTTTTTTAAATACTAATATACATATTTATGTGCAGAGGCAAAAGCGTGCGACTGTAAACGCGACAGGTTGTGGGTTCGATTCCCACTCCAGGAAATGGAATTTTTCATTTCCTGAGTTTGGTAACAAGGCAAAGCGCGGCGTTGATTTCCGTCACTCAGCACGCAATGCCTCAATTCGGCGGGAAGTGTGGAACGGAGTGTCTTAACACTAGGTTCTCTCTGCTTTCCCTGCTATATGCGGGATCCAGCGTAAAGCTATATATGTACATATTTTTCAAATTCCATTACAATGTTTCATTTTTAGGGTTGCACAAACGCCTTAATTAGAAAAAAATAAGCAAGACAAACTTTTTTGACATACAAAAGGTAACTTAAAATTGCCTGCCCTGTAAAGATATTAACATTTTCGAGATATCTACATATTTACGATACGTATATAAAGTCAAAGTTCTAAAGAAGTAGCCTGAAAGTCTTAAAGACTTTTCTAATTTAGAAGTATCTATTAATCACTTCACTAGTTACCTTCGAGTACCTATAATTTACGAGTAAGTGCTATGAGGAAACATATGTATGGTACATTTATTTGGTTTCATAATGCAAAGATTTTTGCTATTTTGTGTGGTATGAAAAATTCAAGTTACGGGATAGTCTTGGGACTCGTGTATCCCTATTCCATTGTGTCTAATATTTCGCATTATGAATTATTTATTATTATGACCCCTGACGTATATAAAGCTTTCATTTTCTTGCTCTGTTTGAAATATTGCCCCCTCAGGTTATTTGTTAAGAATATGGATTAATTATTTTACCTACATATTAATATATTTATATAATGTTAAATTTACTATACATTACTGATTGTGTAGCATTGTGTAGGATCAATTGATTATTACTGACTTATATACCTACTTGTATATTGGTGTTTTCATTTAGTTATTTTAAAATTTTAATAATATTTTATTTAAAGACAATCTACTCGCGTTCTCAATGTCAGTTTCGTCGCTTAGTACAAAAATAACCTTAAGTTAGTATAAAAATAAATACAAAGGAAACTGAAGAAAGCTTCTAAAAATAAGTTTTCACTGCGACAACATTGTACTGACAAGGATTACTGTATTCTTGATATTACAGCGTAACTTGGTATTAGTTCTTAACTTCTTAGGAAATATTATAGATAGTAGTAGCCTAATTGACGTGAACAACACAAAGTTGCCTTAGCAAAGACTACACCACTTTTTTATTCAAAAGTGTATGTCAAACTTATTGTAGTGTGAATAATATTTACTGTATAGATAATTTAGTATATTTCTGACACGTTATAAGAAATATTGGTTTTTTAACGCCCTCTCCATTTTCATTATATGTATGCCAATTTTCATATTCTTCCGTCTGCATCTAAAGTCTTGCCTTCACGTCTTAGTATAGTGGTGTTAGTAGTTTTGCTTTCAATACACGAGGACTGTAGTATTTATATATTTTTTTGTGTTTACTTGATAAATTAGCTGTGACGTTTGATAGAACTATCTAACATATAATATTATGAAACTATGACATGATTAAGCAAAAAAATATTTAAAAATAGACATCCATGACACAATTATAAATAAAATGAAGTAGGGACTTCCAACATTTTGTGCGTATTTGAAATATTGGTTCTCTTAAGAAGCTGATATGGGTACCATTTTAAAAAAATCACAAAAACTTTATAAACTAAAAACACTCTTTTAAATACGACTCATAGTCGTCTTAGTAAAGACATCGCTATGAAAATATGGGATTATCATCAGACCCTGACATAGGTATATAAAAATGTTTCAAGTAAATCTAACGGCATGAAGTGAGCCAAAATAGTGTGGCAAGATTTCTTCAAATTGATAGAGCAGGTGAAGCTAATAAAATCGTGTTAAGGATACTTCTTACTGTGTAATTTATAATGCAACGTGTGATTTAATATAAAAAGTTTAATAATAAACGATTGTCGTGACACAGAGGCACAAGCGTGCGACTGTATACGCGACAGGTTGTGGGTTCGATTTCCACTCCAGGAAATGGATTTTTTCATTTCCTGGGTTTGTTAACAAGGTAATTATTATATAGATAATTATTCCGCCCCTCAGCACGCAATGCGTCAATTCGGAGAAAAATGGGGAACGGAGTGTCTTGACACTAGGTTCTCATGTTCCCTCCTACCTTACTATGTGCGGGATACAGCGTGAAGCTAAAAAAAAAGTATAATAATTCAGTGTGAACATAAAAGAGGTAGAGGGATTTCTCACAATATCTATATTTCGCAAATCATGGACTATGTTATAATAACAAAAATACTAAAGTTGTGTTTTGCAATAACATTTTGCTATTTCATTTGAAATTTCTATTATTCACCCTATATATAATATTACAATAATATTGCTCTATAACAAACTAGTTGAAAGTTATCCCAATCAGCTCTACAAAGTATTTGATTACCACAGTTTGTGTTTTACAATGATTGCTTAGTAGATTTATTTTCTATGAAACTTTCAATGTTGTTAATTTATCTGAAAATTTACTTACACAATATATAACCTGTGAGTTTACTTGTGTTTATATTTATTTATACAATTGTATAATTATATAATTATAATTGAACAGGAGAGAATTCCCTTATTTTTTTTTATTATTTTAGCTTCCCGCTAAATCCCGCACGTCGCAGGGTAGGCAGAGGGAACCTGAGAACCCAGTCTTAAGACACTAATCTCTTTTTAAAGAAACAACAACACAACACCACAAAGAAAATAATCCCTTAATCATATTGTTTACTGTCATCGGCTTGAAAAATGTTTTTTTTTTGTTTAATAAATATTTTTTTTCAAAAACGCCAATAAAGGTGCACCTTAACTGAGGCATATAAAAACGTAAAATATCGTAATAAAATTAATGAAAGTTAATCCTTTAAAATAAATTTCATGTAATGGGCCCATTATTACCTATATTTACAAAATGCTTGTCTCATGTGTTTTTTTTATAATTAAACGTATATTGCTTTTTAGTCTTACGATATATGTATATAATATATGCTTTATAAACTAAACTAAATAGCAGTTCAATTCAGTTCATGAAGAATTTTATATATCAAATAACGTTTACTGAATTCTTTTAATATCTTGTTACCTGTAGTTTATGATAAAAGTTTTCTTTTTACAGTCGTGAGAATTAAAATCTTTCAGAAAACTTCGAGTAGCTACTTTGCTGAATTAGCTTACTTTTAATATTAAAAAGATTCATTAAAATGTTTTTCATTTAAATGTTTCCCTTTCTGGGTTAACTAGGCAAAGCGCGGCGTTGAGTTCCGCCACTCTGCACGCGATGCCTCAACTCGGCGGAAAGTGGGGAACGGAGTGTCTTAACACTAGGTTCTCGGGTTCCCTCTGCCTACCCTGCTAAATGAGGGACACAGCGCGAAGCTAAAAAAAAATTTCTCATTTTAAAATAATTAACTGATTTTTTGTCATTTTAGATATAACTTCTATTATAACTATTATATGAGAAATAACTTGAGATCCTTCAAACACAAATATGTGGATAGATAGCATCATGGATTTTATCCGATTTACGGATCGGCCATTCTTCTAGCTGAGAGCTTTGGTTTGCTACAATATTGCAATTCGTTTTAAGCTTATTGGAAATTCGCTTATGCTTCGGCGAGATTTAGCTTTTAACTTACAATGTCTGTGCCTCTGCGGTATACTCGTATATACTTAAGTATAATAAGACGGAGGAATATAGATGTCGTTGTGGCGCAGTAACATGTCTCACTGTAATTGTTTGAGGGTTCGATTCAACTCGGGGGAAAGATTGTAGTAAATTATTTTTTTTATCCACTCTGGTAAGACTAAGCGCGGTGGTTGAGTTCTCAATGCAATGAGTTGATTTTGGGCAGAGAGCGGAGAACGGAGTGTCTTGACACAGTTTCTTTCTTACTACCCTGCTTTGCAGGATGAAACGTAAAGCTGAAAAAAATCTTAAGTATATCAATTTGTAAAACTATAGTTTTGCTTATTGTTTTGTTACCATTAATTTGTTAATGGTGATAATATTCAAGTGAGCGCCCCCCATACGCATTCGTTCCAAATTTCGGCCGAGAGTTGTGTCTGATGAGTTACAAACTCACTCTAAATTTCAACCTTATAGCTGCACTTGGAACAAAGATAAAAATACACGTAATACGAGTATATTTTTTGGAGAACATTTTTTTTCTCAGGATCTACTAGAATCATGAAAAAAATATATGTTGTGAATATATTCGAAGCAATTTACAGAAAAAATCTAGACCCCAATCTCACAAACGGAACTGCTACAATTACCAGTTTTCATCAATTAGACAGTCAGATCTCTTTTTACAACATATATTTTTTGAAAGCGGAGAGTAGAGACTCTAAGCCAGCGGAGAGTTAAGTCACTACGCACACGGAGAATTGAGATACTAAGCCAGCGAAGAGTTGAGTCACTACGCATGCGGAGTATTGAGACACTGAGCAAGTGGAGAACCGAGACACTAAGCAAGCGGAGAGATGATTCATGAAGCAAGGGGAGAGTTGAGACATTAAGCAAGCACGGCACATTTAAGGCATTAAACAAGTGGAGAGTTGATATCTCTGTATCTATTACATATGATTAACTCAACTCAACACGCACGTCAAGAATTCGTGCGGAAGGCGGATAGTGGAGTGTCTTAACACTCTGTCCTCTCAGAAAGCGGAGCGCAGAGTGTCATATTAATCCGTCCTCTGGATAAGCGGAGAGTGCAATGTCTTAACACTCCGTCCCCTTGGAAAGTGGAGTGTCTTAACACTCTGTCCACTTAAAAAGAAAAACAACAAACAACAAAAGTCAAAGAAGCGTAGAGCGGAGTGCCTGAACTCTACTTCGTCTCGGAAAGCAGAGTGTCTTAACACTCTGTCCACTTAAAAAAGCGTAGAGCGGAGTGTCTTAACTCTCCGTCCTCTCGGAAAGCGGAGTGTTTTAACACTTCGTCCTCTGGGAAAGCGGAGAGCGGTGTGTCTCTTAAAACTCTGTCCCTTGGGTAAGCGGTGAGTGCAGTGTCTTAACACTCCGTCTTCAATTCAAGAAAGCCGGTAATTTCAGTAGAAAAAAAATAGCAATTTTGGGTACCGATAACGGTAATTGTGTTAGGTTTTTTGTACTTATTACAGAAGAATAATTAAGCTGAGCGGTGTTATTATATTTGACTTATCTTTTTTTAAATATAAATAAAAAATATAATTCAATATTTTAAACATGAAAACGAGTATTTCTAGAAACTCAGAATAATAATCAAAAAACATTAAAAATTGTTAGGGCGCTACAATAAAACGCTAAAATTGGTTATACAAAATATATATTGATATAAACGTGAATCTGTACTAACATGGAGCAAATACGCGTATCGAATTCGAGAAAGGAAACATAATTTCTAGGAATACGGTATCGAGGTGGAAATTGAGCACGAAAAACAATATTTGCAGTGTACGAGTATTTCTGAAAAGCTACGCTTTCAGAGTTGTTATGCATATTACTGGAATTTGTAAACATAAACAACTACCTATTCAAACTTGTGAAGTTTTTTTTTTTTTTTTTTTTATGGATACCGGATGGCAAACGAGCAGAAGGACCGCCTGATGGTAAGTGGTTACCTTCGCCCATGAACATCTACAACACAAGAGATGTACTAGATGCGTTGCTAACCTAGAGGATACAGATGGAAAGGGAGGATAATGTAGTAGTCCGCTATCGGAACCACCACATTTTGGGGAAAGGATGGGTGGGAAAGGGGAAAACCTGGCTTACATGCCATCGAACCGGAACACATCATAAGATATTTGGCGGTTCGTCTTTGACATGATAGTGGTCGCGAGCCAGACGGAGGACGAACCTCCTACCACCAAACAAAGAATATGTGACAGTGAATATTTCCGTAGTATACCGTTTAAAAGTCTCCGTGAGAGAATTATTTATTTCTAAAATTATGTTGGTATAATTGCGGCACATGGTAACAGTATTTACAGTATTTTTGTAAGGAAATTTCGACGTCGCTTCGCCAGATATGAACGGTAACGGTTTTGATATAATTCAGGCTTAAAGACTTATATAATATACAAGAAACATCCATCGTTAATCTGTCGAGATTAAATATGAAATATGAAACAAAATTCAAATTCATTGACTTCAAAAACTTTGTTCATGTATTTACCATTAAAACCTTTTTAAAGCTTTAATTATTCCAAACTTTTTCGATCTAATTTTCGGTAAAATTTGACACAGTTATAATTTGACAAACTTTGTAATGGCTGTCCACGGAATTAATGTGTTGCATGATGTTAAATGGATGAAGCTACTCTAAACTTGATAAAAGTTGAATAAAGCTATTAAAATTTTATTTCAAAATATTGAGCATTCTATTCTATATCCTTAAATAATTATTCGTAACTTTTTAGCATTTCGATTATACTGTTATGTTAAGAATATGCCTGTATTCATTGCATAAAACCTAGTATAATTTTCTTTACCAAGCTGAATTACGTAATCCATGTTTGCATAAAAAAATATTATCATTCTTAATTTAAAGCAAGCTCTGCCCGAGGCTAATTGGGTTTGTTTCATTAGAATTGCGACTTTATGAATAATTATTACATTATTAAGAAGTTAAAGTATCAACGTGCCCTTGTGATGAAGTTGCTTGTGTTTGTTCTTGTGTTCCGTGAGTGTAGGTTCTATTCTGCTAAAGCGCTTAAACTGAAATCAGAACCTGGGAGCTCCTGATCCAGATCCTGTTCGTTATTTCTTTTGAGTTTATATAATCTCAAAAGTCAAAATAATAAATTTTAATATTATATAAGTAATAGTTATTTAATTGAAGAGTTACTGACAATGGCTTGTTCAAATGAACAGAAATCTGTTGACTTCACTATTGTCATTTACTAACATTATTTTAACACCACCCGTTGTCATCCGAAACAGGACTTACCATTTTACCACCTTCACGTAATTGTGATAGACAGATTACAAATAATGAATTCAGAAAATGACGATCCCATTCAATCTGTTTTTATCATATATCAAATAGTCCCGGTCTTGATTTTTAAGTTTTTAGTCAAAATAAAATGCTCATGAGGCTGAATAGATATCGTTAAGGCGTCAATTTTTATATTTTGCAGTATTGACAGTCTCTTAGACTTTTACACAAGATTTCCGAAGCTTTTCTATATGTCAATTGAAATTGCACATCATACTAAAATGCTTACATCGCGCAAAGTATGTTTTTGTGAATATATAAAATGTACAGATACACGTGTTCGCTTTTTTATTATAGGACAGTGTTTTGTAAACACAATAATGAGATAAAAATAAACACAAAATGCAGTGGTCATTTTTTTCATAACATTTTTGTTTTAGATTTTATTGTACTAACGTTTATATATATTAAATGAAAATATTTTAACCGGATTAATCGCGTATATTTAAGACAGGACCTACCTGTGACAACGGACTACTGTAAAGTTTTCGAAACGGGTTTCCAAAAATGTATTTTCGAATACTATACGCGATAATAATAATATACGCGATTAATCCGGTTAAAATAGTTTCATTTCATATGTGTAATATTCGCGATCAAAGAGCTTATAACGTTAGTACAAAATCAGCCATCACAATTCTTTTTCTTCTTGAATTTATTTTACTGTTATTTATGAGGAATATTTGAGGTCGTTTCTGGCAACAATGTTTTTGTTAAGCAAGGTGAGGCTTTAGGCGTAGTATTAAGATAACAAAGATCGATTTTCCACAAATGCCTGCTGGGTTTACTGTAATTTATTCACAGACAATTTGGCTTTAACCCTTTGGTACTAAAACACAATATCGATTGACAATACGAAATGAGATCTGATTAATTATTAGTAATTTTATGTAAATATTTATATTATGACCCTTTTATGGATTATTAACACTAAAATTATAAAGAGATTATTATATATTTTTGATAAAAATATTAAAATAGTTCTGTGTTTTATTTAGCTAACATAAAGTAAACTTTTACGTGAAACGAAATGCATTATTTGACTGGCATATATAAACTGCTGAAATTTGAATGGTTATTTGAAATTACATAGAACAAGAAAAACATATTTTTCATTAAGTTTGTATGAAACAAGCTTTGTTGGAAGCAAGAAAGTACTCCATTTTTTTTATCTTCACGCTGTATCCCGCATATAGCAGGCAGGCAGAGGGAACCTGAGAACCTAGTGTTAAGCCATTCCGTTCCCCACTTTCCGCCGAATTGAGGCATTGCGTGCTGAATGGCGAAACTCAACGCCCCGCTTAACCTTGTTACCAAACCCAGGAAATGAAAATACTAAACTTTTACATTTTCTGGAGTGGGAATCGAACCCACAACCTGTCGCGTTTACAGTAACACGCTTGTGCCTCTGCGCCACTACTCTAATATTTATATAATAAATTGTGTACAAAACAAAAAGCTTTCCGCAGATCCGCAAGATCCTACGTGTAAATAAATTTAACTGACCCCACGATACAATTAAACACATAATTGAATTGTAGAATCCAGGGTTAGGAGGGCGTGCGTCCACTCTCACTGACCTATTTTTGAAATCTAAAGATTACTCTTAGTGGTATTATTAAAGAAAGTAAGCATGTAAACGAGGTGGAAATTGATATACTTATTTATCATACAGCGAATTTGAAATATGTTTTTATAAATTTAATTCTAATATAATATAAAAATGATAATTTTAAATACAAGTATGTACAACCTTTGCACTTTTACGAAATTATAAATGAAAAACCCGTGTGTCAGACTGGCCTGAAAGGTTTCATATTTTTCTATTGACATCAAAATCTTAATTCTTACATGTATGAAATCTCTTCTTTTTAATGTATGGATTTTGTTGAAATTTCCTAAAGTATATTTAAGGTGATTCATAGAATCTATTCGGCGTCCAGTCCCGCTTTATCCGCATACAGTGAGCGATGAATGCGGCTGTATATAACGACGTAGATTTATTATTTTGAAAAACTATAAAAGGTACCTAGAGAGATATATATTTATGTCTCTTCGTGCCTTGTAATAGACACATATTTTGCTTTCAATAGAAAATAGGACTAATTTATTTAATTTTTCAATTACTTGTTATATTTCACACAGTATTATATTGTTTTTTTTTATTTTAAACAGTTTTAGTTTAAACCAGTAATAATCTCATAATATAAATATTAACGCACGTTCCAATAGAATTATCATTAAATCTAAAGCAATTAATTGCAGTGCATATACGAATATAGATATATACATACATAATTCAGGCTTACAAATATATTGCAGATTAAAACGAAATGTAATCATCGTCGTGTAATTGATATATTTAGACCAACAAAAAAAATTGTATAAATCAATAAAGTGTTCTATGAATAAATAAATATCATTATATTAATGCGCAAAAAACCCTTTGGACTGCTTTTTAAGAAAATTATGAGGACGATAGAGTATGAAGATTGGCAAACTTAAAGTTAATGTGGAGAAGAATTTCAGAATATCATTTTCTTATGATAATTTAAATAAGAAATACACCAATAAAATAACTATTACATACGTGTTTGAAATATAAGTACTTTTGTAAAAACTGACACTGACATTGTTAATATAGGGTGTCCCAAAATTAACGCAAGATTTGACTTTGCCGCCATTTTTGCAGTGAAGTGTTGGCAACCCTGAAAAAAAAGCAATTTGACAGCTAACAGTATAGGGTTATTAAAAATGGAGCGTTACACGATAGAACAACGTGTGTTCATTATTAAAGAATATTTCAAAAATAGTGAAAGCTTAGCGTTTAGGGTTGCCGACACTTCACTGCACAAATGGCGGCAAAGTCAAATCTTGCGTTAATTTTGGGACACCTTTACAACGCATATCTCTACGCGTTAACGTTAATTTTAAAATTAGTTCTTCATATACTCGTATATCTCCTGTACATTGTGATATGACAGACAAAACACTGTGATACGACACCGTGTCCACCACTTGTTGATTTGCATTAAAGAAAGCTTAGCTGGCACTTATTGCCTGATCACCCAGACAATGTGCCACAGAGTTGCAATACGATTATGTAGTTTCACATATATATGTAAAATATTTTGTGTAGCAGGTTTTGTAGCATAATTTAATCCGCGACAGCGTGGGAATTACGAGCTATAAACCTAAAAGTACTAGTCATTGAACAGCGAGAGGTCGTATATTTGAGTCGTTTGATACGTTTCATGGCGTCACAGTGGCTATTCTATTCAATAATAACAAGTGATGTACTGAAATGATGTTAATATACAGTAATAGGTTCATACGTTATGATGTTTTATTTGACGTCCCCTACTCACTCTGTATACTACAGTCATACGTCTGTAATGGAGAAGGCAATGCTACCTTATTTATTCAATTGTTTTTTTTGACACCGTGAAAGCTCTCACCTGAAAAAACGACAATATATCAAACTACATATACCCATATCTCATTAATATGCAGATCATAGCGTAGCGATTTCGTTGTCTCATTTTTAAAATGTAAGGAGCACAAATGCTATTTCATCGACGATTTACATTTGTGAAAAGAAAGACCCTTTGGTAAAATTTGTAACATAAGCCTATAAAGGAATAATATAAATATGTGCGAAAAACAAGAAAGTGAGACATATTTACGTGAAAAAATGGCACAGTTAATAAAAGCAAGACATTAAAAGTAACCTTAAGTATGAAGAAAATAATCAGCAATTAGGGACCATATGAAAAAGCAATAGATTCTAGCACGTCATGGAAAAAGTGTGAGGACTCTGCGTAGGTCTGAAGTGATTGATGACATTGGAACTTTGAAGAGGCGAAAATATATATTCTGATCATACGAGTAGCACTTAGCCGCAGTGTACTATATAAATTTTGTATATATTGGTAGATCTCTAAATTATAATTATTTAACTGGTGATGTGTGGCTTTATCACACAGTGCCTAAGCTGTTATGATATGATGGTTACAAGTTCATATCCCGCGCCACGGCTATAATAATTTTAAATAATGATATATATAAATATTTTCGCTCCCTACCTACTCAGAAACCTTCGTGGGCTCATGCATCACAACATTGCTAAAGATCATCACATGATCAATTGCGTGGTTCACGATTCTATAAAGGACATACAGACAAACATTTATTGTTATATATAAAGATAATAGATATAAGTCTAATAGATAAGTATGAAGACGTCTTAACAATATTATTTATGAAGAATAATATTGTTTAATAAAAATGAATAGCCCATCCATTAATAGCGAAATATGCCAAGCAAACTAACTATAACAGAACTTCCAAGGATGAAGGTGTTAATGGATTTTGTTTAGCTCAACTAATTACTTAAGCTTTATATCTCTTGGCGCTTGCAGAGTTTGAAATTAAGCGATATAACTAAATAGTGGAATGGTGAAAGGGTGGTAAAATAGATACCTTTTCCAGAGCAAATTTTATTTCTCATTAATGCATTTATAACATATTTATAAATATTAAATAATATTTGGTATTTTCATTTCGTCGCTCTGGTAACAAACCAAAACGCAGCGTTGAGTTCCACCATTTAGCATGCAATGGCTCGATTTGGCGGAAAGTGGGGGACAGAAACTTTAAAAGAGAACGGAGTGTCTTAACACTAGGTTCTCTGGTTACCTCTGCCTAACCTGCTATATGCGGATAGTACTTCTACACGTAAAAAAATATATGTTTCTAAATATTTCCTTATCTTAGTGTGTTTGAACATAGTTAAAGTTTGAACTGATAAAATTTATCTATAATAATATATAAGTACATTTTTTCGGTCCAAGCTTCATTTCCTGTTAACTGAAAATCCTTTAGTATATAATTACTTTTAGTTCATAACATTTTTTGCGAGAAAGACTAACGAAAATCTGCCATTAATAAACGTTGATGGGAATTTGGTTTAGTACGCATTTAGAAAGATTAATTATATAATATAATAATAGGAATTGTCGATACGTGAGCTTAAATACTAATTTGTTCGCCATTAAATGTATTGAATTAACCAACATTGAGCTTCAGCCAATAATGATTATTCGCCGTTCAAAGGCTTTTGGTTAGTTAGATAACTTTAGGAATTATTGCCGGATTCTAAAACATTATCGTAGGATTGAGTGGTTAAACATGGCTTACACCAGTTTGCATTTTCGAATAAGTTATTAAATAAGTCATCATTAATTATAAGGAAGCATGCTTAAATGAATATTTAATATTGAAATTGATCTCTACTATTAACTGTCGTTGATATTTTTCATAAGGATTTTTAAAATATCTTAGATCAGATTCAGAGCTTCAGATAATTACTTTTTGAATTATAGTATAAATACTTTTAAGTTTGTAATATTAAGGTTTATTTGCTCTTTATAAAGCTGAGAACTACGAGTTCGAGCGTTGCGTCCTTCGCGGACGCTGACCTCCAGGACAAAAGGTCAACGTACCTTCAGAATTCAGATCAAATACTAGAAACATATGCCTACGTTAGTATAAGACTTTAAATATATTTTCTTATTTGGTTGCCATGAAAGCTTAATTTATAAAATAATATACATTTTATACCATTAATAATTTATCAAAGTCTTTTTATTCTCTCACAAATGAAATACGAAATTGAGATCAATTTTACGTGACGTTTTAATGTTCATTTCGCATTCATTGAGTACCAGCTGGGTCGCTCGTTGCCGTAGGAACTATGTAGTATTCATATAATTGCTTAGTGCCTGCATATATTTTTAATGTTTACTGTAAGAGAAGATATATGAATGGTATATTGTATTATTGTTATGTTAGTGAAATTACACTTTATTAGAGATACGTGCCGTATGCCGTGCTTTGCTTTGTTACCAAGCCCAGGAAATGAAAAATTCCATTTCTTAGGATGGGGATCGAACCCACAATCTTTATATTATATCAAAATTACATATATTTTTTTTATAAATTGCAGCTTATGTGTTATTTTATCATGTATCAAGAAATATTACTGTAAAGTTTCATCTAGATGTGTTCAGCAGTTTTGGCGTGAAAGAGTAAAAACTATCCATCCATCCCTTTATTTTGATAATAAGTATACTTAATATATAATCAAGTTCTCTATAGCAAAGTGTTCATTATTTTTAAGCAAAATATTAACTAACATTTGAAAAAAAATAAGCAAATAAAAATTATAGCAACTGGTTAATGAGAAGATATTATTATCCACTATAACATTAAGTTTTAATTATGAAAATAAAATAAACGTCTATATGTTTTATGATTGTTTGTTTAATTAAATTCTCATAAATAATCTTACAACTTCGTTATAAAAATACAGCTTTGAACCCAACGTTTCGGACACTTTATAGAGGTCTATGGTCAAGAGTAAGCTATTATAGGGCATAATATATACGTTTGAGGCTATTGCGGCTGGGACAGCATCTTACTGTAAACAGGATTAGCTGTGGGTTCAATTTCGCCACTCAATAAACATTGATAAGGGAAGGAAAATGGAGTATCTTGACGTTATGAACTCTCTGACTACACTTTGCGGTAAAAACGTTAAGCTAGTAGTAAGTTGTTAACAAAGATCGAAATTATAAAATAAGTTTAACATAAATCTCAGAAAACGGTTTCTAAAAACCCCGTAAGCTATTTCTTTTCCATTTCAAGTCCACGTGGAGTGGCATACGAAGGTTATACCATAAGCTACGCTATGAGCTTATGTTACTATGTGTCGGATGCGCCTTGACCCAGATCATCTGAATGCATTAGATCTTTGTCAGATGAGCTTTCAAGAGTTTTAAATATACATAAGAGTAACATTGAAATTGAATTTTCGTTATTGTTATCAATATACTGACTTTGGTCTGTTATAAAACTTTTTTTAACAAAAATATTGACATTCGCTTTTGAAATTGAAAATTTTATGCTTTACATTTTCAAAATATTCATAATAAAGTAATTTAATTATATTATATACATGGCAATATTAACTCTATCAAGCTGCTTATGATATGCCTTGAAACATAAATTAGTTTTCTCTTTGTTTGAAAGCAAGTCCAATTATAAAATTTAATATTATTTTTGTTATAAAAGAAAAGAAAGCGATTAAACTATTTTCTTAAAGTTAATGTGGTGAAATGGACTATCTTATTATACTAGTATAAACTTTCATTGCGAAATGGAAATTGTATTAAGCTTCTTTCTAGTGGATGGACAAAATCATTATTAAATATTCCGAGTAGTGAAATATTTTTTTAAGAAAAAATAAACCTGCATTATGCTTCACCAGCACATACATAGCTTCACGATGTATCCCGCATATAGCAGGGTAGGCAGAGGGCACCTAGTGTTAAGACGTTAGACTCCGTTCCCCACTTTCAGCTGAATTGAAGCATTGCGTGCTGAGTGGCGGAACTCAACGCCGCGCTTTGCCTTGTTATGAAAGAAATGAAAAATTCCATTTCTGGAGTGGGAATCGAACCCACAACCTGTCGCGTTTACAGTCGCACGCTTGTGCCTCTGTGTCACGACAGGCGTTATTCATAAATATTATTTTTTGATACAAACTTCAATATTCATCGATTCATCGGGGATTTAAATAGTGAAACATATTTTGTATTTGTATAAGAAATATGTATGTAGATTTTCGATATTTATTGTGAAATTTTTGTTAAAATAAATTTGTTGTCGTATGTGTTGTAAATATTATTGAAAAATTATTTTTCCAAAATTTCAATAAATATTGTCTGGATGCTCTTACTATAGGTCTTTTAGGTTTATCTCTATTTCATTAGTGGTTTCTCTTGTACCGCTAATCTAATTAACTTAATCATATCAAATGAAACTGCTGTCAATACCAAATACTATTATATAATGGAATTTGTAACTTAATAGAAACTGTAATTGAATTCAAAATAAATAAAAGCTCCTTCATCGACTGTTAATTACTTTATAATTGTCCCAAAATTATATTGTAAAACTTTACAGAAATAATTTCAATTACAATATGACTTAATGTAATTGTTTAGTACTTAGCATGGTAAAGTTTTCGAGACAAGAAATCCAAGTTTCTTTTAAAATTGTTCGATTAAGGTTCCATATTATGAAAACGCTAGCGGGCTCGGCTCGACAACGGGATTAATTAACTAAATTTAATATCATAATTTCTTTCAATTTTCTATATAATTGAAAAATGTAAATTAGTAGGTTAATTATTGACTATTTAAACACGATTTTATTACGCTTTACCTACTAATCTATTTGCCTATCTATTAATGATGTAAGAAAATCTTAGAATGCTATTTTGACCAATTTTTTCTCTTCTAATTTGCTGAAATGAATATAATTTATATATAATTGCACTGCCAAGTGGGAATCGACCAAATAACCATCATGTTTATAATTAGACGCTGTCCCATTGTTGCTACGGCCTCAATTGGTTAAAATCGATTTATAAATCGTTTATAACTTAAAATACCGCCTTATGTTAATACAGTAGGTAGCGTGAGGTTACGATCAGACAGAAAATATTGAAGTGCTGGCCATTAAGCTGTAAGGGGTGTTAATATACGGCTCGTATATCGAAAGCCGCTTCGAAGACTTTAATATGCGCTCCTGTGGCTCTTCCACTTTATTATATACCAGCAATGGCTGTCACATGAAGAATAAACCTTATTTATGCTTATATGTCGTAGACGCTAGTCTATAGCTCACCACTCTAACTTATTATTTTTTTTTATTGATTTATGAATTTTATGCCTGACTGTTCACTGAATCTTCCTAATCGAAGCTGAAAGTTTCCCAGTAATCTTTTAGCGGCTTTTTTTTAACTTTCGGTGAGTATAATACATGTTTAATAATGTCATGGTATGCTAAATTATTATCCCGTTCTGTAAGATAAAGCGCGGCGTTGAACGTCGACACTCAAAACGCAATGTTTTAAATTCAGGAGAAAAACTGGAAACTAAGTGTCTTGACACTAGGTTCTCTAGTGCTTACACTGCTATGAGGAAATAAGAGACGTTGCTTTTTTAACTTTTATAATATCTAAAAAATGTATCTAATAAAGCTTTAATAAGTAAATATAATTTGTTATAATTGATTTCAATTAATTAGCTATTATTATTTATATGATTAAATATTTAAGATATGACTTTTGATTATTTCATGCTTAATATTAAAAAAAGCCAAGTAGGTGCCTTTTAGAATGAATATTTTATTTATTTTTATTTCTTATTTAATTAACTGTGGCACTGTGTAAATGTTTAGTACTTAGCATGGTAAAGTTATCGCGAGCTACAAGAAATCCAAGTTTCTTTTAAAATTGTTCGATTAAGGCTCCATATTATGTAAACGCTAGCGGGCTCGGCTCGACAACAAGATTAATTAACTAAATTTAATATCATAATGTCTTTCAATTATCTATATAATTGAAAAAAGTAAATCAATAGGTGTCATGAATTATTGATTATTTAAATATGATTTTATTACGCTTTACCTATTTATATATCTATCTATTAATGATGTAAGAAATTCTTAGAATACTATTTTAAGCAACATTCTCTTTTCTAACAACTTCGGGTGGAAAGTGGGCAACGAAGTGTTATGATTCTAGATTTTTTCAGGCTACCTTGCTATGTGCAAAAATCTGTAAAGTTAAAAAAATACTTATACTTATTATTATAGGCCTAGCTGAAGTTGAAAAAAAATCTATTATTAATATGATAGGGATGGATAACGCGTTTGAAAAAATATGAAAAACGATCACATTTTCCAAGAATACAGAAATAAAATATTATAAGATGGCTATATAAACGTATATACTTTTTAATATCATCTAAAAGTCATATTTATTTCTAACGTAAACAACAAAGTATTTATTTAATAATATTAATTTCTTTTATGTTTAACTAATTATTAGATAAAAGTAATTAAACATATTTCAGCTAATGGATGTTTCATATAATTTTAATGGCACTTTAAAATTCTTTTATCTGTTTATCTTAAAAAAGTCCGACAGACCAACTAAGTTTTAGCATTAATATTACTAAAGGCCAAAAAAAATGAAATTGATTTTTATTAATGATACTTTTACTTTAACTGCTAGTTTTTTATATTTAGCTTAATCAATAAAGTTATTAAGTAAAGGTGACAGTATGAAATTTACATATAATTAGGAATCATCTTATCTCCGCTTTACTTTCTTTTTTTTTTCCCCTTGCCTATGTAATCTTATTTTCCCGCCATTTATAGGGCATTTGACATAAGAGATTGTCGCTATTTGATTTTCGCATAGGAAATTATGTTCGATGCAACTTGTTTTCTAATTTTTGTTTGTATTTAGTTGTTTTAGTGTTAATTATAAAATGTGCTGTTATAGTTAATTCTGAGTAAGTAGTTATGATTTGTTAAAATGTAACTGGTATTTTATTTTTCTTATTATTTGCTTTATTAATAAATTGTGTGTTTTGTAAGCTCTATGGTATTTCTTTTATATGTAACGCTTTTGAAACTTAATTATATTTATATATTCTTTTCATAATGCCTTAAGCTTTTTTAACTTGAGCTAAATGATATAAAATAAAATGTTATTGGGAAGGTTCATTTACGAGTTTTATTCTCGCATATCATTGTTGTTGTTAATAACAAAAATGGACTGGAGGGTGAATAGATTTAGTTTTTTATCTAAGATTTTCTTAAGGTTCCTTAAAGCAAACTTAACTAAAACGTACTAGCAAAAAATTATCATCACGCTACGCTGGTTACATTATAATAGTTTCAGCGTCTTTTAGTAGTTGCGGACGTTTATGCCTTAAAAGTCACTCCAAACCTCATAATTGTTGCCTCTGAAAGTAATTAGAGTAACGACTCAAGTCCATTTGCAACGCATTTAAATTTGCGAGAAATGTACCTTGAAACGGCAGTAGACTGAAATTAGAAGAACTTCAAAAAGGAGTTTCAACTATTCTTGGACAAGTTATTGCGGTGAATATTTTCTGTTACGTTATATAGAATATATTTCGAATGTTAAATACTCATAATTCAGTTTAATTCATACACATTCGTTTTTAATTTTATTAATTTATTAATAGAGTCACGTGCTTGTGGTGCACCCACAGTATTTATACCAGATGGCATTTTTTTTTTTTATACCACGCAATGGCAACAAGGCACACGGCCCACCTGATGGTAAGTGGTTACCGTGGCCTATGGACGCTTGCAATACCAGGGGCATCACTTACGCGTTGCCGACCCTTCAAAAACCTATTTATTCCCCTTTTGAAGAACCCCATATTGTAGCCCTCTGGGAAAACCTCGGCAGGGAGATCATTCCACAATTGGAGAGTCCACGGAAGAAAGTTCCTTTGAAATCGAACTGTTCGGGACCATTTAGGCTCCAAAGTGTGAGCATGAACTCCCATCCCCCATCATTTACTATTACGAAGATGACTTTTCATTAAATAATGCAATAAAAAGCAATCTTCTGAAATTATTTATATTTTGTACACATATTTACCTACATCCAAGACTAAAATCTGCTTACCGAAAGCGGTTTTTCTTTAAATACAAAATTTACCATTTGAAAAGATTGCTGAATATTTGTATGTATTCGCAGGTATAATAGATAGATATTGCATTTGCTCTTAGTCACTAAATAAAGCAGATTCACCCACGTTGAGGTTTGAAGGTTAACCATCAAATTTACTTCGAAAAGGGTATTGTTAACTTGTCAAACACTACGAGTTACATCAATATTTGATTCGCCTTCGAGGAAGCGAATTCAACAAATGAATTGGCTAATTTGATTAATACGGGGTTTTGTTAGCTTGTGTTGTTAACAAGATATATACAATAATTAAATTGATTTAAACTGTAATATAAGTTTATTTTTTCATAGTCATAGTCTATTCAAAAGTAATGATCTATTTTGTAACTTTATTTTAATCCAAATAAACAATATTCTACTATTCTATCTCAGAGCAAAATATTGCTTATTTTGATTTGTTTACTTTATAAACTCTAAAGTAACTTTTGAGTTTAACTTGTTAGCCCAGAACTATAAATCATTTTGTTTTTCCTCCTTATAACGATGCACCACATGTCCTTACCTAACGCCACACTATGTTTTACCGCATCGTGACTACAATTTTTATCACATGTATCCTCACCGTATCCAATTTAGCTGAATCTTTTTGCTACACGTGTCTTGCGATATAGCATATGCTTATACATAATAAAGGTGTCCCAAAATTAACGCAAGATTTGACTTTGCCGCCATTTGCTATTATATTCATTATTCATTCGCTATAAAAGACTAAAAATGGCATTTTCTATTTAATTCAAATCTTGCGTTAATTTTGGGACACCCTATATTTGGGTAACAAATATTAAAATCGACAATCATAATAATTGCATATTTGAAACCTATATACGAGTATATATCCTTCATTGAGAAAAATAAATATGAATATTAGGTAGTCCTCGGCTGGGATTAGGAAGAGTAGCGTTAGGTTTTATGATCTGAGATCGACCTATATTGTCTAGTTGTTAAGTGTGTTTAGTTTGTTAAGTGGGGAAGGGATTGCTTTATCACAAAATTCTCCCCGTGAATACCTCAAAAATTGTGTGATTCTAAATATTTATACATAAATATACGAAATAAAAGTGAGTTTAATTTTCCTTTGACAAAAAAGGAAGCTTTTAGGCAAAGTAAGAAGTAACAGTTTTCACTAATATAAGTCGATAGTCAGCGAAATCAAGTTAAATAATCAATTCATATCTCTCAGTGATAGTCGTAACGAAGGGAGCCTTTCTATATAATTGTCAAAGCAAGAAAAATTAGGGGCAGACGTGACACTGAGTAGGAAAGGCATAGCGGTATAAAACTTATCTATTTCATAAGAATTATGCGGTTTTTACGTGACATTATTTCAGTCATTAAAAGGATATTATAAATGAATTTCAATGAAAATATATTTGTTAAATGAAGAAATATTTCCACAATGAATATGAATAAGGTGGTTTAGATGTTTTACATTCAAAAGATATCCTCAATTTCATTTTGCTATGACCGCCGGAATGGCGGGATAAGAGCCCAATCCTGACTTTCAATTAAAATTGAGATTGGTTGTTCAGATGCGGTATTACAGGTCTTATTTACTGTGTTTAGAAAATAATTGGAATACTTTTATTTTTAAGAGAGAAAAAAGATCATATTTGTAGAAAAATGTTAATCATACTCGATGGTATTTGATGTTTGGGGATCGGGGCGTGCTTAGAGTGCCCTTCACCTTAAAAGGGCCACCCTTGTTTGACCTCTTCACGCTCTAATGATTTTGCCGTTTTTGGAGGCAAGGAACGACAAAAGCAAAAGACCTTTTTGATAATAATTTTAAACGAAAAGAGTGTTGCGTACCTACATATTTTATTTTAAAATTTACTTTTGAGACGACAAAAAACTCTTTCGCTTTTTTGAAGTGTAATGGTACCGGATATATAAACTTTATACTATATATTATATTTACTTATATACATTACAACTAGAAATTAATTACAATATCATACAAGTAAGTTCATGGCCGATATTAACTAGTGCTCTCCATTATTCCATATTTCTAAACCACTGACGCGGGACCATTAGCTTGTAATGTGGCGGAAAATTTAACGACCTGACGACCGACGCTTATCGATTTCTGACCAGAGGATGTTGGGAGAAGTAGGTACAATGTTAGCAATCTTGATCCGCCTATAAATATTTGTCTACCCATAATTTTCAAAAAAATTAAATACACCCAATCTGTATGAATCACACATAGATTAATATTACAAATAAAAGTTTTTGCACTTAAAATGAAGGGTGGCAAGTTAAGTTCAATTGAGCAACAGGCAGCGTTTTTTTTACACGCTTTTTTTTTCTCTAAGTATCTTTGAGTTCTTTTATGTACTTATCAGAACAAATGCAAAAAACACATACTGACGTAAAAATAAAGAAGTATATTAGCTTCAGTTTGTCACAAATATTTTTTCCAAATTTTGATAAAAAAAATGTTAAATGATTGATTTTCATGTAAACAGTCTTCGGTTCAATAATATTCAAACAGTTTATGGGTTTTCATCCAATACAGAGAAATAGCATGTTCGGTAGTGAAACTTAACGCCGCATTTGCGTAACCATCGCGAAAACCAAAGAAAAATATGAATATCGCCTATTGTGGAAAGTGAACCCACGAACGGGGAAGTAGGTAAACTTCCTATTTGAATTATCGCGTTTGATCGTTATAACGATCTATACACAAATAAATGGATTTAAAAAAACCTAATACGTTAAAAGAAGGAGAAATAATATCTGAGCAATAAATGAAGAAATTATATAATTAAAAAGAAACTTGTAATAAAAAAGGCAGAACAGAATTTCAAAAATCCTTATTTCACTTGGGCTTAAATTTATGAATGCTTTGGTAACAAATTAAATCTTCTTTTAATTAGCAAGCAGCTTCGTGTCCATTTATTTTCATTCAATGCACAGTCACTGCGTAATTTTAATCCTACTTCATATTGGGGCCGAACTGTAATATTAAATTAACTTAATCGAATTTTAACACGTTATGCTTAATAACTGATACATTCTGGCAATAAATTTAAACACCTAGTTTAACCAATTTCATTTAAATAAAAAAAAAGTGTGTTACTTTATAATCAAAATGATTAGTATACTATTTCTTGAACATTTTTTTGTATTTTTTTTATTTATTTATTTAGTATTTTAAAGGTGTACATGTTTTGGCTTTGAATATAACTAAAGTTAGGTAACGAGTTGTGTGATATCCGAACTAGCAACCAGCCTATATTTCAGATATCATATCTTCAACCACCGGTGCAATAGGTATACTAATTTAACACGTACGATGTTACTTAAGTATATTATTATGCTAGTATGCTTTAATAGCTTACTATGCAGTGAGGCAGAGAAGCAGTAGCTTGAGTGATAAGTCACTATTGGTTTCATATTCGGAGCGCTTTCGAAATATTGTGTGTTAGATGACAATACAACACGCAGCACTTAATTTAATAAATAAGGAAAATAAAAATATTTCAAATATGATTCAACTTTTTTTGAAATTTTAACACACTTAGGAAACGAAAAACATATTAAGAAAAACGTACAAAGATTTGAACGCAGCAGGCCTCGAACCCGCGCCTCTTGGAATCCGTCCAAGCGCTCAGTTACAACAAAAAAAAAATTGTAACAAGCGTATAAGAATTTCGACGCACCCGGATATAGAACGCATGGCTTAGTAGTCAGAGCGCTTGGACCGTTTCCAAGAGGCGCGGGTTCAAGTCCCGCTGCGCTCAATTTTTTATACGTTTTCAAATATATGATTAAACTTATTATCACTGTACCTATCATGCATTTAAAGCAATTCGTACGGTATGTAGAGTAGGGTAGTAGAGTGGATAAGGTACGAACTACCTATCCAAATTTCTTATATAAAAATATATGATATATACCTTTATTTATCATTCTTCTATATAAATATATTATTTTACATGAAGAAATCGAAGCCACATTTTAAATAAAAAAATCTAGTTGTAAAGATCAAATATTCTATAATAGCACTAGAAGATTTATGAGAAGGCTTCTCAGATACGTTATTTATTGTGACTTCCAAACGTTTACATTTTCTGATTGCGTTCCTAAATAAATAAATCTTATTTCTATATTAAAACGGGTACGCTTTTTCTAAAATACATATATATTGATATATCTAAATAATAGGTGAAGTGAGGTTCGACCTGTATATATTTGTACTAAAAAAAATAAAGTCCGTGGTCACAGTCAGACCACGGAATACTGTTAAGTGTTCGAAACGTCGGGTTTCCAAAAATGTATTTCCGAATACTAAAATATACGCGATTAATCCGGGTAAAATAGTTTCATTAGCTTAATAATTATTTTATTTTCTTTTTACACTTTTTTTTGCTCTTTAATTATGCCAGAAATTAAAAAAAAAAACGAAATTGATGCGAAAATGACAAAAAAAGTTATGTTCCACATATTATACATACATATATATTCACGCTGTATCCCGCATATGGCAGGGTAGGCAAAGGGAACCTAGTGTTAAGACACTCTATTCCCCACTCTCCGCCGAATTATCTACATATTATTTTGCATTATATTCTTCATGAAATGTTTCATTTTATTCTGAATCAAAAAAAAAAATGAAATTCATATCTCTAAATAATAGTATTCTTACTTAACTAACTGAAAATAAATGTGATTTTTATCAAATATTTTGCTTGTGTATAAATAAATAGCATATATTGTATATTTCTGTAAACACCACAAGTTGTGAGTTCGATCCCCACTCCAGGAAATGGAATATTTCATTTCCTGGGTTCGGTAGCAAGGCAAAGCGCGGCGTTGAGTTTCGCCACTCAGCACGCAATGCCTCAATTCGACGGAAAGTGGGGAACGGAGTGTCTTAACACTAGGTTTCCTCTGCCTACCCTGCCATATGTGGGATATAGCGTGAAGCTATATATGTATGTATGTATATTGCTATATAAAATAAACAATCTACAAAAAGCGTACGTATAAAAAATTCATGACGCTACGTATAAGAATATAAAATATTTATAAATCATAAACATGGCAGAACGTTGTAATATCTTTGGCATATATTTTCACTGCCTTTGTATATTATTTATTAAAATTAGAATAATTGTGATAGACTATGTGAAAACATGTGTTTTTGACGTATAATCTTATCTAACACTACCTAAAGCTACCTAACACTAAGCTAATAAAAACAAGGCATTGAGCTGCGCTATACGACAATCTCTGTTTCAAATTCTTGCGGAGAACTAAGACACAACAAAATCTAGTGGTCATCAGGTTCTCTCTTCCCAGCATACTCAGCGTTAGTAAAAGCGCATGCTTCATATTTACCTAAAAAAAATCTGTTAGTTATAAGCAATCTGAATAATATTATCATATCTAAATAATAAATATCAAATAACTTTATAAAATAAATATAAAATAGGAGATCTGTTGTTGACACGCTTGTGTCTACAAGCGTGTACACGCGGCAGGATGTGGGTTCGTTTCCCACGTCGAATATGTATGAATCGAAGTCGAATATGTCGAAATGAAAATATTAAATTATTTTTAATGTTTTCATTACCTCGCTCTGGTAATAAGGCAAAGCGCGGCGTTGAGTTCTGTCACTCAGAACGCAATGCCTCAATTTGGCGAAAAGTTGGGAACGGAAATGTTAAAAGAGAACGGAGTGTCTTAACACTAGATTCTCTGGTTCCCTCTGCATATTCTGCTACGTGCGGAATACACCGTGAAGCTTAAAAAAAAAGAAAAGAGGAAAAAAATCTTAAACTACTTTATAATTTATTATTATATAGGATATTTTTTTTCCATTATTTTCCATTTTATTAAAATCCTAAACTGACGAGTATATAAAATTCAATAGATCGATAAAATAATATACATTACTTTCAAAATGAAATAAGTCTTAATACACTTTGGTATCTGTTTATTTACTGAGTCATATAGCACGAATATAATGATTGATTGACGCTGTTTACTCGTAGTCATCGACGAGACGCAATGTGCTTACAAAACGTATATATAATAAAAGAGTAGAGTCTGGAAATAGTATTTATAAAATGTAATGAGATGAAATTAAATTTATATTCTATGCATATTAGGCCTGTTTAAGACCGAATTTTCAATTAATTTCAGCACCAAACTAAATTTGATTTAAATTATTTATTGATATGCATTAATTTTAGGTTAAAAAGACGCCTGTCGTGGCGCAGAGGCACAAGGGTGCGACTGTTAACGCGACAGATCGTGGGTTCGATTCCCACTCCACGAAATGTAAAAGTTTAGTTTTTTCATTTCCTAGGTTTGGTAACAAGGCAAAGCTCGACGTTGAGTTCCGCCAATCAGCACGCAATGCCTCTATTCGGCAGTAAGCGGGGAACCTAGCGTCTGATACGAAGTTCTCAGGTTCCTTCTGCCTACCCTGCTGTATGCGGGATACAGCGTGAAGCTAAAAAAAAAAAATAAGTTAAAGTTCTGACGTATTTACGAACAAATATTTTGTTAGGTGTTTTAAATTTTGATTGCCTTTAATTTGAAAATTTTCACCGTTCTGTTTATTGAAATATGATAGGTAGAATCTACGCTATCGTGACGTAGTTAAGTCCCGCTGCGCCTTGATGGTTTCAAACGTTTGATGTTTACAAGGATATCTAATTAACTAAAATTAAATAAAGTAGAATAATGTAGTTAGTTTTTTTAGGTGGTAGGAGGTTCGTCCTCCGACTGGCTCGCGACCACTATCATGTCAAAGACGAACCGCCAAATATCTAATGATGTGTTCCGGTTCGATGGCATGTAAGCCAGATTTTCCCCTTTCCCACCCATCCTTTCCCCAAAATGTGGTGGTTCTGATAGCGGACTACTACATTGTCCCCCCTTCCATCAGTATCCTCTAGGTTGGCAAAGCATCTACAACATCTCTGGTGTTGTAGATGTCTATGGGCGAAGGTAACCACTTACCATCAGGTGGTCCTTCTGCTCGTTTGCCGTCCGTTATCAATAAAAAAAAAAAAAAAGTTAGTTATATTTAATAGACATACAAATTCAATAATAATTTAACTATGAAATTGTTTATATCGCTATTGGAAACCTACGATGTAGGTTTTATGTTTCAATATCCTGTTTTAAAATTAATATTAGTGTACTAATATCATATTGTTTTACAAAAATATAGAGGAATATGTGTAAAAATATAAAGGTATGTACGTAAAACAAACTACGTGTAATGTGAAGTTAAAACTAATTTCAATAAAATCCAGCTGACTCTCGTCTTTAAAATTTCCAAATATTTGTATGTATCGATATTTAATCATTGGTGTGCCAGAACACTCCAAATGCTTAAGTGCTTATAGCATGCTTTAAACGTAGCAAGAACATACAGTTATAAACTTCGCACCTTCTCGCTTTATCCATAGCAGGGTAGCCAGAGAGAACCTAGTGTTAAGACACACTGTTTGCCGCTTTCCTCTCGAATTTGAGATACTGCGTGTTGAGTGGCGGAACTCAACGA
>JAKGSA010000206.1:312470-323079 GCA_033558755.1 Philaethria dido | reverse complement strand
ACCTTTCCATAGAAATATTACTTAATTATAATATCGAGAAACGTCGTAAAAGAGGTTTCAAGTTAAATTACATCAAAGTCAATCATCAATAGCATTAATAATTTAATACTTGTTACTTTAAATTACATAAACACAATAAATGACAGGTCTCTAAGGAAATTTTGCTCTACGTTCCCTCACAATCATCCATTTTTACTATTTTTCCTAATAAGCTTTGGAGACAAAGGCTGATTAAATGTTCCTCAGCGCTCAGCGGCTTTGCGTCTTTGTTCTAGACTGAAAGATTACAAAAATTGACTGGTGCTATTTTCTAATATATTTACAATATTAACGATTTTTTGTATATATTGATATCATATATTTTAAATGTATTGATTGATATATTATGCATTGAGTGGGTGTAAAACTATAACTATGTGAAATTTCATACTCTCTGACTGCATAATTTTAATAGTTTTTTCTTGACTTATTAATAAATAGGTTAAATTTTACTAGAAGAACTTGAGGAGGCTAAACAATATTATGTTAATGTATCCTGAACTTTAGTTGTACATAAGACGGTAGCATCGAAAGTTGAAAAAAGTTCAAAAAATTCAAACTTTTCTGCTCTTTGCCTTTTTGAAGCTAAATTAAGAAAAGCTTAATAAAAAAGCTTGATATAAACTGTACACAAGATTGGCTTATTATGATAATAATTTTAAAGCTGTAACACAATTTTATAAATATGAAAATTAAAATAAATAGACGTATTATGAAAATATTTACCGTTGGTGAAAAGGCTGATGTGAAAATGAGATTATGAGCGTTTTCATAATATTGCTCATACGATACGTCTACAAGATAAAACGGAAGCAATATTTTCGCAAACACATTCTCAATTTTCATTACAAGTTCTTGTAGAATTTTAAGTAGCAAGCAAAAAATGTATCAGTATTATTTAGTGCTTAAGGAAATTAATTATTACTGTTATATGTTGATGACGATTCAAAATGAGAAACGACAATTCGTTCTTAAGGCAGAACAAATATTTGTGCACATATAAAGTGATTTAAGTCATTAAATTATAATTATATTCACATTATGACAAATACTTCATGAACCTATCTTGTAAATATGTTATTAACATAAATAGATACTAAAAAAAACTAAATCGATATACAACGATTTTTCTAAAAACACTTATATAAATATGACCCGTGGTTCCGCAAAATTATTTTTAAATTATGGAGTAAAATTTGCAAATATTATAGGTACAGACTAAAATATAAATTACGAAGACCGAAAATATAAAAATGTGTGTATTATATGCACTATAGGTTTACTATTAATGCAAACCGCATAGTCTATTATACGGCTATCACATTGAAATATACTCGTAAACCATGCAGACAAGGTGGAATACCTTTCAATTCAGCAGAAATCGTCTTTGCGTGCTTTGCATGGACACGAGAATTAAGAGCATTCCATTGTACTGTACTGCTAATGTTTCCTGGATTCCAACATGAAATTAATATTTATACCATAGATTGTTTAGATATATTTGTAATAAAGATATAATTGTAATATATTTGTGTCTATTTTAGTTCAATTTAATACAGCTCTATATCGTTTTTTTTAGTAAAGTAGCAAAAATGTGGACACTTCAAAGTACTTTATCAATATGAATAACACGAGACTTTTTGTTCTAAATTAATATTTAATTAAGTTTTCGTGGATGTGGAATCGATTAATCTATATAAATAAAAATGAATCACCAAATGTGTAGCTAAGTGTAAAACTCGAGTATACGGCTCGCCACACAGCTATTACTATATTATTCAGTACAAAGTTTTATATGAGTAGTACTGATTTCAGATTATTGTACTAATTTAAAAAGATTTTCAAAACTTTTTTATTTACCAAATCCTTATTCAATTTTTTTTAATTCTACACCTTTTTTCAAAGGGTGACTGTAATGTGAGCAAAATTTGTTCGTGAATAACCTACCGAGTAGAGTATATTAAAAAAAATGAATGTAATATAATGTGGTTTTCACATCTCACATCAAGTGCTCATGTTATTATAATAAAAGCAATTTGTGTAAGTAGGTTATGTTGAATATTAGTGTTAATTTTACAAAGTCGTCTTTAGCCTGCTTTTGAGTTAGCTCTGACAATATATACAAAATGAAATACCTAGATTACCTATTTGTATAATTATATTATGAGTTTAATAACGTTTTCATCTTATTTATATTTCATATATAAAATATAATTTCAGCTTCGCTTTTTTCATAGTACGGTCGGCAGAGAGAGTCTAGTTTCAAACACTTTCATCACTTTCCACTTCGAATTCTAGATTCCTCGATTATATGTTTAGTGGTGGAACTCAATGTTGCGTTCTATGGAAATAAAAATAATTTAAATATAATCATTCCATTGAAAAGGGATCAAAGCCACGACCATCGCATTCACAGCTAGATGCTATATTGGCCATGACATGATAAACGCGAAATTCTTTTTAGAATATTATTTTTTGTTTCTTTTTACAACATTTAAAAATCACCCTATAATGTTTGTTTTCCAATTATAATTTTCATATATTTTATATAAACCCATTTTGTATTTGAATAAAATGTGTATCTAAAAATATTTAGTATAACTCAATTACTGTTAATGCGGTAAGCTTTCAATTTTGTCTACCGCTGTGCCACGACGACGCTCAAAGCCTAATAGCGTTTAAAGTGCTGATGCCGACCAATAATTGAGGCCGTCATTTCTAAAACGCCCTCGTTCTAAAATGATTTTTGCGTTTAAAGCAAATGTATAATAAAATTTATGGTTTTATTTTAATTATAATTTATATTTTTACTTCACTTTTAACACATCGTGTTTACTGACTCATTGGTTATGAATTCGATCCTCACTCAAAGTAATGATCATATTTAGTTTATATTTATTTTCTCGCTATAGTAAGAGCGTGGCGTTGAGTTCCGCCATTCAACACACAGTCTCAAATTCGTACAGAAAATTGAAACCAATCTTATCTTGACAATAGATTTCCTTTAACTAGTTAGTTAAATCAGAGTTAGTTCGTAAATCAATAAGCAGTACTTCTATTGTAGTCATGGCAGGAAAATTTCATTCGATCGAAGATTCAATCGAGAAATTTCTACTAAGAGAAGTTATTCTCCTCTTAGAACATTGAAACTTGTCGTAAGGTTTCGATATCCTTCATATAATCTTCTTAGAGGTAAAAGAAGTATATATCTTTATAGATTTATATAAAAGAACAACATTCGACTTCTTTAAACGATAATTATGAGGACGAAGTGCTATGAAAAATGACATAGTTAAATTTTAATGGAAAAAAAAATCAGGAAAACCATTGTTTTTTTACATAATTCATTATAAAGCATATTAAATTATTAAAACAAATATGGCACACACTACTAGCATGTTTAAAAACGTATTTTTAACCGCCGAAACCTTAACACGTAGTCAGGCGTCGTATTAATTAATTAGTAGTGAGTAAAATTATATTAAGGCCACATATGGCACACCCTTCGTCGGTAACAGTTTATAATTAAGACATGTAAGGTAAGTATGTAAAACTATATGATAATTTAGTAAATGTGCTATTAATTAGTACTATATATATTATTATTATTAATTAGTACTAATAATATTTTATTTTTGTTTTTTTTTGTAATTTAAATTGTTTGTTTCTTTTGTTTTAAATATAATTAAATATTAGTATTGTAGGTGTGAGATTTGTATGCCGTCATCACCTACAATTGCAGCGGCATTTTGTAATTATTTTAAGGCTATTGTTTTTTTTTAATATGTGTTAATGTTCGCTGTGTTGGTGATCCAAATAAATAAATAAATAAAATATTATAAACGAATAGTTATTATTAATAAAATAATAAGTATTCAACTGTAAAACTTTAGATCATAATTTAGTTGAAATGATCCTGGAGATAACTGCACTGGTTATTAAACAGAGTTACTTGTCATTAAGTTATGTCGTAAAGTGTGAAGGGCGAAAAATCTATATTATAAAAGATATTGTGCCTACATTTTTTTCGAATATGTACCTATATTAATTTTAATTTTAATGGAGTGTCTTAACACTAGGTTCTCTGGTTCCCTCTGCCTACCCTGCTATATGCGGAATACAGCGCGAAGTTAAAAAAAAAAAAAATAATAACAAAATCTAAATTTATTTACTAAGTTTCGTAGTTAGACTCTCAAAAGAGCTTTAATAGTTATTTATGACTATAAATAATATTTTTTTTAAATAATATTCCGGCTATTATTATACTAGTAGTATAATAATAGCCATCAAATATATCTCTTATACGTAAAATTCGTGAGTAAATTTACTATACAATATCCTCTTAAATAAGCCAATTTCAATAGGAGTGTAATCTCGTAGCGGCTACGAGCTACGAGCTACGGGACTTAGCCATGGCTGTAGCTTTTAGTTTAAAAAATATGTAACAAATAACACTATATATTTTATATTTTTGTTTTTTGTTCTGAAAATTTGATTCCATTTTTCTAATTCATTTTAAAAATGATACAGTCGTCCTCCGTCTGGCTCGCGACCACTATCATGTCAAAGACGAACCGCCAAATATCCAATGATGTGTTCCGGTTCGATGGCATGTAAGCCAGATTTTCCCCTTTCCCACCCATCCTTTCCTTAAAATGTTGTGGTTCTGATAGCGGACTACTACATTGTCCCCCCTACCAACAGTATCCTCTAGGTTGGCAACGCATCTACAACATCTCTGGTGTTGTAGATGTCTATGGGCGAAGGTAACCACTTACCATCAGGTGGTCCTTCTGCTCGTTTGCCGTCCGTTATCAATAAAAAAAAAAAAGTCAAGTAACGAATAATATAAAGGTCCATCGTGGCGAAGTGGGACAGCGTCTAACTGTTCTACTGTATGTACATAGGTATTTTTGTATGTATGTATTTATGTAATTTTATTTTGTATTTATAAGGCTCCTTTTCGATCTAAAGGTTGTTTGGAAGAAATGGCTACTTAGACATAAAACCGCCTTTTGTACATGTTTTATATATTAAGTTTGTTATCTTTTATTCTTTGTGGTGTGCAAATAAAATAATAGTAACTGTAAAAGCGATTAATTGTGAGTTCGATTTCCACTCGCGGTTCTAATTATATTTAAATTATTTTCAGTTTTCCGCTCTGGTAAGATAAAGTAGACGTTGAGTTCCGTCATTCATCAAGTAATATCTCAAATTCAGGCGAAAAGAGGAGAACGGAGTGTCTTATATTACGTTCCTTCTGCCTACCCTGCTATGCGGATAAATCGTGAAGCACATAACGAATACGATATAATTTTATACAATTTTCTATATATTCAGAGAACTTATGTTCTCTAATAATTATTTATTATGTCTTCAAAACAAATATCAAAATATTATTTATTCGAATAGAAATATTAAAAGCACTTTCAATCGTGATTTGAAGAGAAAATGTCAGTATTGACAGTTCTACAAGAAGCTAGCCAGAAATAGCTAGGTTTACTAAAAAGAGTCGGCGATAAATTCAAGGGAGGTAAGACTCATCTAAAATATTATTTAACAATAAGCTTAAAACAAATATTAGCTTTCCGCGTCAGCATCCAGAGCAATAATTCGCCACAATAACATTATATTGATGATATGCTTACATTGCTTAATAATATGTACTTAATTCAATTGGAAGAACAGAATTCATTGCATGTATATCCTGTGTATTTATTAATTGCATATATTAAATAGTGTTTCTTATTCTAAGTGTATGATTAACACTTTAAAATATTTGAAATATTTATTAACTTGTTGAAGATTAAAACGACGAATAACCATTTGTTTTTATTTTTTGTATTCACATACTCTGATGCTAAAACTTTTCCCAAAGATTTCTGAGTTTTTATGCTGTAAGTAGTCGCTCTGCTTTGCTCTTTTTTAATGTATAAATATTAATTAAGTATCTGAAATATTATCCCAATGTAATAAGAATAAGACAACATTTTGTGAAAATAATTTACATAAACAAGTCAACATGTATTCGTGTAACGTAAAAGCTGTCTAATTTTTCTAACTGCAGAAGAAGCAGCACTCAGTCTTCTAAAGTATTAAATCCACAGTTAGTCTGAGAACTTATTTTTATTATTTTAAATATCTTTCTAAATTGTCATCTCACTCACCATATTTACCTACCAATACAATTTAGATAATAATTACAATTTATGTATGGGATGTTTCTACTGAAAGCAGTGATATACGCACATCCTGAGTCGCTATAAATAATTTATGTATATTTAAGACCCTTCAAGCAACAAGCCTTGGCGAGAATAAATTAAATTACTGATAGCTAACTACCCGCTATCATAAGCCTATGACGGCATCGTACGCCTCTAGCACTTTGGTCTAATGAATAGTCATAATATTCATAATGTACTTTGTTCTGGTATATTTACTTTAATAGACGCATTTAGTAAATTAGTAATGGTCGACACGTATACGTAACAATATCACATATTGTTTAATTGGTCAAGTAGTGTTTTAGCTTATATTTAAAATAACTTATAAATTTATAGATATATTTGTGATATAAACTAGGATTGATTTCATTGACGTGACGAAAATACAGGTTTCCTTAACAATTTGTATTGTGTGTATATATTTTAAGTTATTCAAAACTGTATGTCTAAAATATGGTTTTTTATTTTATTAATTTAATATTAGTTTTCTGCACTTAGAATACTGCCAATTTTCATGCTCTACGCATAGCCTTCATAAAAAGGGATCCAAAGTTTTTCCTCCGCGTATTAATATGATGATTTACTATGATACTACAGAAATGTGGCCTATACCCTTTTTTGTAGTTACTGTCGTAATGGTTATTTAGAACAAAGGCTAAGTGATGTCTAAGCGATTTTCTCTGTTACAGTTACGAAGTCAGAGGTATGTATGTACATGATTTTTAGCAGATTCATCTATTTATACAATTTGTAAATATATTTTAAAGGGATTTTTTTATTTTAAGCCTATAAATTACATTTACTGTTTTAATTTATTAAATTAATTTTATATTTTTATTTGCATAAAAATATTATACATTACATAAAAAATATATGTATGTATTTATATCGAAAACTTTAGTCATACATTTCTCGTACAGCAAAACATATATTAAATGGAATGTGTAATAACCTCTGCGATATTTGATTATAACGTATAAGGGTATATATATCTATATGAAGGGTATTATCATTAATATGTAATATTGTAAGGGTCCCATAACCATCGAATTCATATGAATGCTTGTAAATTATGTAGATATCATATCACAATAATCCTTACTAATATTATAAATGCGAAAGTAACTCTGTCTGTCTGTCTGTTACGCTTTCACGCCTAAACCACTGAACCGATTTTGATGAAATTCGGTTTGAAGATAGAACTAAACTTGGGAAAGGACATAGGATACTTTTTATCGCGAAAAAAATGATAGAGGGGGTTGAAATAGGGGATGAAAGTTTGTATGGAAGTTCCTTATTGTCAAACATAAAATCATGTAAGATTGTTTAACTGTTTACAACTTCACCACTTAACCAATTTTGACAAATAGTCTAGACCTTGGGAAATATTATAGGATACTCCTTATCATATCGCGCGATATAACCGAATTTCACGCGGGCGAAGCCGCGGGCGGAAAACTAGTACTATATATAGACTACCTACCGCTTCTAATGGTGCTTCGAATGTGCGTGTGACTTGGGAATTGTCTTAATACAAGCACGTAGCGATATACTCGTCGGTCTAAATCTTATTTTAATCTATTAATATAGTTATTTTAAGGCCAATTTGGCGTCATGGCACATGGTGTAGCTGTAAACATGGCCGGTCGCAAGTTCCATCCCCGCTCGGAGGAATGACTATACGATTTGGAATTGAAACTAAAGAACGCATAGTTTTGACGTTGGCGCTGTCTGGGAAAAAAATGAAGCTAAAAAAATATGAAGACAGATTTAAAAAAGATTTTATTTAATATTAACAAATATTTTTCACCTAAAGTCTCTACTACCTTTAACGTGTTTGCATAGTGATATATCTTGATATCAACTAACGCCTGTCGTGGCGCAGAGGCATAAGCGTGCGACTGTAAATGCGACAGGTAGAGCGTTCAATTCCCACTCCAGGAAATGGAATTTTTCATTTCTTGGGTTTGGTAACAAGGCAAAGCGCGACGTTGAGTTCCGCCACTCAGCACGCAATGCCTCAATTCGGTGGAAAGTGGGGAACGGAGTGTTTTAACTCTAGTTTCCCTCTGCCTACCCTGCTATATGCGGGATATAGCGTGGCTATGTATGTATGTATGTGACTAACACATTTTCTATAATTTATATACTACGTTACGAGACTTTGGTACTCGGTCACCATTAGCGTCGTGATTCAATAAATATAAAATTTAAATTCGTTTTAAGCAGTTGTATAATAAAATTTGTATTATTTTATCATTTATCAAACCGCTTAATTTATTTCGTCGCGATTTGATTTATACGAATATGTAAACGAGGAGGAATGAAATTGAAATAAATTTCAAAGGTATAAAATTATTAAATAATCGTATAAATTATTTTGTACTTTTAAGAGTAATTTTATTGAACGTTTTGTATAATAAATATAAAAGTTTTTACATTTTTATTTTTACATGTTAAATGTTCAAAAAGATACCTATAATATTTCTAAGCATGCAAAAATAGACACACTCCAATTGCGCTACGATGTAGTCATGTACGAGTATGCGATATATAAAGTAAAATATGACTATAAAACAAATGTAGGTACGAGTATATAATATCTTAGAGTGTTATTTGCCATCTGCTTACCTATCAACTTAACAACTTTACTGTGAATAAAAGTGTTACGGTATGGGATCGTAAAGATTACTTAATACAATTGGAAATTATGGATGAATCATACACAATTTTTAATGCAAATTAGTATTTAGCTTGATCATGATATTCGGCGTATATAGCACACGAAATATATCCTTACATATGAAAATATTAAGCAATAGCGCAGTTAATAAATTTTCATTTCTACAAGCTGATTATTGCGGCGTTAGGTTGCGCCACCTAACACATTAAGACGCAACGTGTTTAGAACAAACGGAAAACGTAGAATAAAGTTCTTAGCATTATATTCTCTGAGTCTAACCTGCTATATGCAGGGAATTCAAACATAAGTAAATTTAAGAAGATACGAACGCCACAGGCACAAACGAGATTCGTCTAATAGGGTTATAATTCTCGGAAATGCCTTCCGATTATCAGATTAAGATCTTACAATATTTTATTCGAAATTATAAAAATGTACTGTATAAAAAGCAGCGTACTTCTACCTATATTCAAATTTATATAAATAAATGTATAACAAGGATAAACCATGCATGTTTTTTTATGCAAATTTACCTCGAGCAAGATAATACTCAGCGTACATGGCATATTCTCATATGCCATATCATGGCATATTCTTATATGCTTATATCTCAGTATGTAACGTATAGAAGTTGGTAGGTAGACTAGTTACCATTATGAAATTGTTTTCATTTGTCTGCTCTAGTAAAACAAAGCGTAACTTTGAATTTAGCCATTCAGAAAGTGAAGAACTTAAAATAAGGTTTTCTTTATTTACCCTGTTATGTGAAAAGAAACAGAAAGCAAAAAATACTTATTCAATTATATAATGTAACAATAGCTAATGTAAGTAATTATGTTTTTGATCAAACGGTTAGTCTAAATTACAGTGAATAAAATTACAATGATACCAATTTTATATGGCTTTTAAATTTATTACACAACTGATAACGTCGTCATTACCCTATTTTCAGTTCTATCTTTCGTAGTTTCGACTATATCCTGTAAAATCTTGTTTTTTCCGTTCCTATGAGAATTGCAGGATATACTTTTTTGCTTCTCTACACACCCCCAGGAGTCACTCACATGCAAAATTCCAGTTTTTTTGGCCTAGTTTCCGCCATGCGTTCACTTAGTGAGCAAAGTTCTATTATATTTACAATTTAAAATATAATTAACCAATGGGAGTCACTTCTTACAATAAGTAACGCATAAGTAAACTCGATTATAAGTCAATCCTTCGTAACCAAAATTGTTAAAAGCTTCTCAGCTTTAATTGGGTTTCAAATCTTGGAATCTGTTTAACAGTCGAGATAGGAAATAAATCTTATTTGCAAGCTCATTTAAGCAATAAACATGGATTTTGTAGCAAAAAATATTTTCAATCTATTTAATGCTTATAACTTTGTAATCTCGTAGCTGCTACGAGCTACGCCGCTGTTTCAACTTTTAATTAAAATATGGTATTCAAAATACACTGAAATTAATTTATCTTTATACAATATAGAATTTTATTATTTATAATATTTGATAAGTATGTATATATTAATAAATTTGACATTTTCTCCGATGTTTTGAACTAAATACTTTCACAGTTTTTTTTTTTTTTTGGAGAACGGATGGCAAACGAGCAGAAGGACCGCCTGATGGTAAGTGGTTACCTTCGCCCATGAACATCTACAACA
>JAKGSA010000206.1:281975-309467 GCA_033558755.1 Philaethria dido | reverse complement strand
ATTTAATATAACTAAATTGAATGCATGTTTTTTACTGTTTTCGTCATTCATTTTCTTTGTGCATAAATAATTTGACAACTTATATACTCACATATGTAATCAAATATATGAACATAAAAAGAGAATCGACTTTAAATAAAATGTATTAAAAAGTAAAATTATTACGAATAACTCAAAAACGTCTTATCAGATCTTCACTAAATTTAAATGTAACCACATCAAAAGCACTAGCTATCATTTAAAAAAGAATCATATAAATTACTTTACCAAAAATAGAGTCGAATCGAGAACCTCCTCTTATTTTTGAAGTCGGTTACAAATATAATAGTATTAAAAATCGCTCTATCAAGGCAAAGCGCGGCGTTGAGTTCTGCCACTCAGCACGCAATGCCTCAGTTTCAGTAGAAAGTGGGGAACGAAAATGTTAAAAGCGATCGGAGTGTCTTAACACTAGGTTCTATGGTTCCTTCTGCTTATTCTGCTACCTGCGGGATACAGCGTCGCCAAGCTAAAAAAATGGATGGATTTGTAGCTTAAAAGTATAGCAGCACCTGTCCTGGAAAAATCGGTCGGTAGACAATTACGCCGAAACTTCAATACAAACGAAATGTAAGTAACTGGTACATTTAGAATGAAATATATTTGTGTTGTTATACGAGCAAGCTTTTTTAGATTACAAGATAGATTAACATATTAAAAAATAGAACCGATACAATAACATTTATTATATTGAAAATTATATAATATCCTGTCATATCAGATATCATGAAATCGAAAATGGAATATATTTAGGGTCGACATTACTAAGTTGAAGTGTTATCTGTAAATTCTAATTTTATGATATTTAAATACTTTTTTTTAGATGAATCTGTTTATTTAGCTTAATAAAATATATCTAGTAATTAATTCATCGTATAAATAAAGCATTAATACTTTTTATTATTTAAAAAATGTACCTGCAAGTCGACTTATCTATCTATTCACCGCTGGTACGAATATAATATAGGACTTATGGTAGTCAGTCACATTTCACATTAGACATTCTAACTATCTTTTTGATTTGCATTTAATTTTCCATTTTGCACTACATACAGGAGTGTTCATTTATCACTTCAATCACGTTAAATCAGTTCATACAAGCAAACATATGTACATTTGTACCGATTGACTGCCAGTTAAAAGCTGACATTTCTGATTGCGGCTGTCAGTAACATTGCGTGCTACTGAGGAAATTCAATGCTTTAATCAGATCAAAGAAATAAAATTTTAGGTAATCTAATTAATAATATGTGACATGAAAATAGTAGCTTATTTAATATATGCATTTTCAAAATAATTAGAAAAAGGTAAGCGAAAGTATACTTAATAGTGATAAGAGTGCCTCACATTTGACTTGTTTGTTTTTTTTTTTATATAAATGTGGTATGCATTTAAGTATAGAAATAAAAATATATATTGTATTGAAAAGTTTAGGGAACGGAGTGTCTTAACACTTGGTTGTTAGGTTCCGTATGCCTACCCTGCTTGCTATATGTGGGGTACAGCGTGAAGCGAAAAAAAATGTAATTGATGATCAGGTGATTAAAATATTTCTTTGCTGCTCGAATATGTCCTTCCACTTTCAAATCAAGCATTAATATTCTTATATTTTTGTATATATTATAACTACTTTAACTTTTTCAAATTCTTAAAATTCTTACTTAAGATAAATTTTTCTGAGTATTTATTTCCTATACCTACTCTTGTTATCTGTTTTTTTTTACTAAGTATATTATTGTAAGATATTATAAAAATCACCATTACTCAAACACTATGGTTTACAAGACAAGAAGAGCGGAGCAGCCAAATACAAGCATTTCTTTGCTTAAATGGAGGATCCAGCATTGTTAATGAAATTGTACACTTTTTGGAACAATAAAGTTTAAAAATATCTTAAATTATTATAATAACGACTTTTGATATCTGCTATTTCTGCAATGATTCTTGGATGAAATTTATTTTTATTGAAATTCAACAAAGTTTAACTATGATTAATAATTGTGGATTCTAGTGAGATCAAATGAAAATTCAAAATCAGCCTAGAAAATTCACAGAATACAATGCTTATAATTATTTAATAAAAAATAAATATAATTGCTATAAAACGGGATTTAAACCCAGTCCTCCTAGATATCAGCGTCTCATTGCATCTTCTTGTAATATATGTATATAATAAATTACCTAAATATAATATGAATAAGGTATGACAAACAATAAAACACAAAAATATATCTGGTTTTAATTTTATTTTCGTAATATTCAACTGTTGACAGATAACAAATGATCTTACAATATCCAATTTGTACATAATGACTTAAGAAAATATGGCAACACTCATATTTTAACAATAAATACGTAATGATATTCTGGTGTTACTTTAACGTTTAAAATATTAAGACATGAAAAATTACTAGATTAGAATTTCTCGCCAACTTTAAATTTAAATATTTCTTTAAAAAAGATTTCATATTATTATTACATCGACCAGTGTTGCTGTTGAGGCCACTAGGGCCAACAGCATACACACAGTCGGAAAAAAATCTTTTAGAAACACTTAACAATAACCGCGAGCTATCGGTGACGAACGAGATGTAATTCACATATAAGACGCAATACAACTACTATTATGCCACAATAACCATAAATTGTCTTTTTATTAATAAAATTGAGGTTTTACTCCTAAAAATACATTAAAACTTGTGAATAAGCGATTGTAAATCTTTAAAGAGAAACAATTATCGAAACTGTACAAACAGGCTACTTTCAAAGTTCCGTAACGATGTAATGGCGTTACTATTGCGATAACATGCCAATGTTATCAGTTTTTAGTGTCTTGATAATTTCTATCAAATAGCTGTGTAAAAGGTAATCGCACATATGACGGTATTTCATCGCAATCGTAACCCATAAAACGCTTAAGGCAAAGCGTTTGTCATAAAAACATACAACAAGGCGATTCGGTGACTTAGTCTTACGCCGATCATGTATACACAATGTGTCACTTCAACCAAGACTGCAATTCTTTATAATTGTAAAAAATATTGAATAAATTACATATTTTTTCCTTCCATGTAAATAATATAATACACAAATGATAAACAGTATTTTCGAATACTTTGATATTATTGCAGTCTTAAATAGGCAGCACAACATCAATATAATAAACCTTTAAATACGATACAACAGACGTCCCAAGAATTAATAAGAATTTAGAGACTAAACTTTTTAAATGATTACGCTAAATTTTAAGACAATCATTTCATATGCTCCCAAAAATACAATTAGCGAATATTGCCACGTCACCATGTGAGACATAGACGGCAGTCTCGAAAATGTGATCGTCATTAGTTAAAGGCTATCGAAAATAGCTAGGAGCTACATTACTGTAAAATGTTTCACATATGATGAAGGTACCGCCTATGGCACAAATATAATTAACTTTGTCATGTACCCTTAGATTTCTTTAACATTTTCTCTTTTAACAACCAGCTTTGTTAAATGTAAGGATAATTTTTCAAATAACGACAAACAATACTGGCGAGTTCAGTTTGCCACATCGATAGCTATTAATTCCGAAACAATCACAGTCACGAAGCCGACTAGACCGTATCAAACATTTCACAAACAAATAAACGGAATAAAAACACCACAAACTGCATATTATAGTCAACGAGGCAACTGAAGATTCGTTAAAAAACTCGCTAAACACGCACAATTTTATAATGATGATAATATCAACTGCTATTTAAAACATCTGATATGAAGACTATTCTAATATCATATTGTGCGCGAATGTAAATACAAGGAAGACGAGAATTATTGAAAGCGTTCATAGTGAACGAGTTTTTTAAGGAACGCTGCAGAGAACTCGGGACAGTTATGGAAGATTAATGAGAAATAAGTGCTTGAAATTCGTCGATTGACATTTCCAAAATAGATATTAATTCGAAATGTAAAATACATACATTTACACTCTTAACCGTCTCGATCTCAACAATGATCGCAAGTAACCGCGATTCTAAACAAGTATCGCTATTTCTAACATTTTTTAACAACATTATCGTTATACAATCGTCATCTTGTCCATAGAAATATACCTTTGAACAAAAACTAGCGTGTCGTGTAAGCTAGTAGTAGTATAAGTCAATATAGTAACAGCATATGAATATCTCACATGTTCTCTCTCTAAACAGTACATAACTATCTATTCCTAGTTTTGAGGATTTTAAGTTATATAACATGTTTTAATTACGGGTGTTGACTCATTTTTGAATGAATGAATGAATGAAAAGTATAGAGCAAAAAGCTAAGTAATAAAAAGTTATATTTTAATATTAACACAGAGAGCGCTAACGAACCGTGACGTCACAAGGCATGAGTGCCATATTACTTTTAAGTATATAGACATTTCAAACACTATATCATTTTATAATTTTGCTGTAAAAAATATTTAATGCAGCTCTGTCGCTATGAGATGTTCATTTTTTATTTTAGCCAATAACAACGTCAACATACAAATTAAAAAAGGAACAAAACAAATAGATAATAAAGCTTATCCAGATAACCATTAGGCTCTCACGAACTTGAGTATGTTTCTTTTAGGAATAACGTACTTCCTAAAAATTTTCGTACGCCTGTCGCCTCTAAACCAATTCGCTGTAATACTGTATAATCACACAATTCAACACGCCGTTCCGACCCGCACGACTAGGTGTAACGTTGATAAAATTGAGAAAACTCCTATCTATAATCATCTATTTATCTACTGTTTCAAAATCCTACATCCAGTCGAACGTTTACTATTCATATTAATTAATACGCTTAATTTATGTTCTTAAATCAGATAAAAAAAATTACTTAGTGTCAAGAAAAGAAATTAATTAATATAAAATCGTTGTAAAACATTCATATTTGAACTGATATATAGCGAGCATGCTCGAAAGCTGGTGATAACATGCCGATAACTATAGAAGTTCGAACCTTAAAGTAACATTATATATAATAAGAAAATAGCGAATAAAACGCATTTGAAAATACTCGAAGAATTAATAATACCTGGTTTACCATTCGGTTAACCGCAACGTGGTGGGAGACTGAAAACTGAAATAAGGATAAAAAGCATGCAAACTCTTGCTTGTGATTGTTTTAAGCAAATCCGTTATATCGGGCTTGTCATTCAATTTCTAGTAATCGAGCTGATAAGATTAGATATGAAAATCGAAATACACTTTCATTAATAACATGATTCCAACACTAAGTTAACTTGTTAATAATCTATGGGAAAATATTAAATTTTATTGAAATTCTGAATTGAGCTTGCATGCATCCGTCAGGTTGCTGACGTAAACTGTATGAACATCTACGCGTTTTCGTTTAACTGTTTGAACAACAGGGTCTCTTCGAATATAAACTTCTTGAGGGTCTCCTTCGGCAAATTATCTAGTTCCATTGTGAATCGGAAGGGCTCCTCGGCGACGGGCTGCAATACAATAAATTATATCATTTTTGGTTCAAGAACAATTGTACTTGACTAAAGTTTTCTAATTTAAATTATTTAAGGAAACTAATATTTTTTTCATTAGTTAATATAGTAAAAACACAATCCAAAAATTTTACGATTTAGAATTATGTATCAAGGGACATACAAATCTTTAGTATGTTAAAAAATAGTCTAAAATGAATATATATATATTAATATAAATGTTTAATAATAAATATGTGGAAAAACAAACCAATAAGTATCAATTAAAAGCCAATTGGTAATCAGAATCCTCTTTTACAGTACGGAAGCCTCTATTTACGGTAGACACTAACTTTTTATGTATCTACAGTCCATAGCAGAACGAGTTTTTCCTGGTTCGCAAATAAATAATGGACTTTGTTGATTGTTTCGTAATGGAGTAACAATAAATACCGTATTGACACAGTATATTTATTTGTTAAATTTACAAAGTAAATATTTTCCGTCGTCCGAGCCTCGGGTCAGGTCTCAGGAGAGCTGTTTGTTATTAATTCAATTTCCCACGGGCAGATATCGCAAATTATAGGGATTACCTACAATTAATTTTAAATAAACACTGAATATTTCACCATTACTAAATTGTCCTTCATTGCATTTTTGTTTGATTACATTTGTTATATATTTTTTTTTTTTTTAACTTCACGCTGTAACCCGCATAGCAGGGTAGGCAGAGGGAACCAGAGAATCTAGTGTTAAGACACTCCATTCTCTTTCAACAATTCCGTTCTCCACTTTCCGCCGAATTGAGGCATTGCGTGTTGAGTGGCGGAACTCAACGCTGGGCTTTGCCTTGTTACCAAACCCAAGAAATGAAAATACTAAATTTTACATTTCCTGGAGTAGGAATCGAACCCACAACCTGTCGCGTTTACAGTCGCACGCTTGTGCATCTGCGCCATGACATGCGTTGTTATTTATTTGTAACAAAACTAATTTTATAGTGTATTTATAAGAGTATATTGTTCCGCTCACGTGTTATTATTTTACGGACAGTGATGTGTGGCTTCTATTACACCACTACGCGCCGTATTGCGGCAAACAATTTATCAATATAGCCCATATATATTTGTAGACATATTAGACATTGTTGATATATAATACGCTTTAAAACCTACCCTGCAGGTTTTGAAATACCTAAATAAAACATAAGCAAAAAGCTTTTAACTTTTTTAACTTCACAAATTGAACCGTATTTCGTATAGGGCACTCCGCTGTAGATTTTCAGTCCATTTTAACCTTAATTAGATAATCTGTTTTGTATTTTTTGCTCAATCTTTCTAAATAGCTCGAATCCGTCGTTATGCGTTTCAGACATTTCACCCGTTGGTTTAAGGTTTTTACTCATATACATATTTTATTGATTTTTTATGCTAATTTATACGATTATCTTTTTTACTAATTCCAGTAGTTTAAAACACATATTCTAAAATGGTCAGTCATTTGGATGAAGACCGCATTATCAAATCTTTTAGAAGCAATAAGCCATGTAACTATAGTGAATTTGATGATGAACTACCAGAGTGAAGATGACAAGCTAGTCTAGGTTCATAGTTATGGTACATATATCATAACCTTTACCACTCTAATATGGTAAAATGGATTGCTGTTAGAAATATTTCTCCAACTGACAAGACTACGGCTACCCTTCGGGACACAAATGAGGATGAAATTAAAGCTTTCATTAGCATACTTGCTCAGTCTACTCTGAGAGAAGACTATCATTTTGTGTCTTCAAATGAGCTCTTTGATTGATCGATTATTATGATGATTCTGTAACGACTCGCGATCGATTAAATTTTCATATAATATATATTTATTGAACTGTCAAATACGTAAATAAAAAATACTGTATATGTTTTACAAAAAAATGTGATAAAAGAAAAATATATAATAAAATTTTTATTTTCATTGATTTTAATTTTCATTTTTTTTTAACTAAATAAAATAATTTTAACCCATGAGGTCATATTTATTATATTCTGTAGATGATAAATAAATCACCTTATTAAGAGAAACTTTAAAGGCTTTGACAGCTCTAGAAGATCTAAAAGCTTAGAAAACTATGAAAGCTTCAAAAGCTCTGAAGGCTCCGACAGCTCAATATGAATAGTTTTTTAAATATTCGTAAAAATTTTAATTTTTAGTGGTTTATCAAAAATTTTCGCATTTTTGGTAAAATTTTGATTATTTCTTTTCAGAATGACACGCTTCAAAGATATAAATATATGTATATTGAAGAGAAAATTATGGACGGAAAGCAGAAACATTCATTGCTTCTATTGATTTTGATTCCTAATAGTAAATTTATATTTCTTTTGTCAGCGATATTTAATATTTTCCTTCCTTAAGGTAACATTAAGCAGTCATGACGAAAGTATGTCTGTACGCCGCCGCTGAAACCATGTCGAAATCGGAGAGAAATCTGAGACCGCGGAATAAAGCGCTTCTTACACGTGTACAAAGTGATATTCGTCCAAAGAAGCTTAGAAGAATTTAAACATTAATTATTGACGTTTTTACGGCCATTTTGGGGGAATTCCCCAAATGAATATCAAGCCCACGACCACACAGGCAAACACTATTCAACTGCAGCACAATAATTTTGGTTTCTAATATACTGACCTCGTCATTGGGATCGTAGTACTGCTCGAGGTAGGGATGCGCCAGTGCTTCCTCGACCGTGATACGCTTGTGGGGGTTGAAAGTCAGCATGCGGTGCAAAAGGTCCAGAGCCCGAGAGTCTGCTCCGGGGAAGAGTTCCGTCCACGGAACCCGTGGTTTGTACGGCAAAGACTCTAGGTAACTGCGTGCCTGCGTCAATAAATATATCAATGAATCGTTAAGTATATAATGTATTTAAATTCTGTAATGTTATGGTGAAATCATAAAATTAAACATTTCTAAATTTATTCGGACATTAAACAAAGGAAAATGCTTTCTTACTATAAAAAAATACATCATGCGACTCCGTTTGCAGCCTTACTTATCTCAAATATAAAGGTCTTGTATATAGCAAAACAAAATAACTCAGCCTGCCTCAATTTGGCGGAAAGTGGAGAACGGAAATGTCGAAAGAGAATGGAGTGTCTTAACACTAGATTCTCTGGTTCCCTTCTGGTTCGCTATATGCGGGATACAGCGTGAAGTTATAAAAAATAATAATAGCTCAGAACGAATGAAGCATTAAATATACAAAAACAGATGCTAACTTTTAATAAAGAACATAATTAAACAACATTTTTCATAACAGGCGCGTTAACATGATCCGTTGCCATATTCGTTTTATGATGGGAATTGAAAATTCTCGGTATTCAAATTTCGCTCATTTAATTTCCTCATTCAGTTAAATATGAAGTGTAGAATGACACTTAATATTCTCGAATAAGCCAGGCCAATATAAATTAAAATTTGATTTAAACCGATATTTATTTATATAATGTAAATGGTTTCTCATATTCAGTTTAATAATGTTTGATATGTTCTTGATTTGGAAATATGTACATGACAGATGATTTTTAAAAGGGACGAAGCAACTTCTAAAGCGCAGGTGCTTCAGACAGTGCATTTATAAATGTGTGTTTACTGCAATAATTTACAAAGATGCTGCATAAAGTATTCTATTTCAAGCTTTAGATGCACATAAATTAATGCCTGTCGTGGCGCAGAGGCACAAGCGACTGTAAACGCGACAGGGGTTCGATTCCCACACCAGGAAATGTAAAATTTTTGTATTTTCATTTTTGGGTTTGGTAACAAGGCAAAGCGCGGCGTTGAGTTCCGCCACTTAACACGCAATGCCTCAATTCGGCGGAAAGTGGGGATCGGAATTGTTGAAAGATAATGGAGTGTCTGAACACTACGTTCTCTGGTTCCCTCTGTCTACCCTTGCTATATGCGGTTACAGCATAGTTAAGAAAACAATAATTAATTAACGCTGTCTGTAAAGAAAATAAAATATTTTTTTTTTTTATGTAAATACATATAGAAAATTAAAGGGTGTAGACAATTTATTTTGTATTGATATTTAATGTTCACGCAGATTAAAAGACGATGCCTTTTGAAGCTGAGTGTACTTTATTTACTTTTGCTCACTGAAAATAGCTGTTACGTGCAAGTTACACATCGATACGCAGCTATATTTGGAAAAATGAAATTTTAAATGAATTTCTTTTTTAAATGAATAATTGTGCCATTATGGTATCATAACTGCTTACTAACGTCACGTTCTTGAATATTTGTTATGAGTTCAAATCGCTCTCGTAAAAATCTTACTAAACTATTTTATAGTAATTATCAACAATATGTTAAAGCTGGAGTTCGATTGAAGTTTACGAAAATTATAACTTAGAACTAGTTTTCTCTACTTACTCTATAAAATATGATTATTTTATATATATATATATATATATATATATATATATATATATATATATATATATATTAGCATCATCCGTATCAAGTAATCAATCATTAGTCCCTATGCGTTTCATACAGGATAAACAGGAAAATCCCAGTATTCAATCACCGTTATCCTCCAACTTAGTGTTTAAATGACCGTAACATGTTAAAAGAAGAATGACAGTCGTATTACTCAACAGATTTATTGCGTCTTAAAATCGAGAAAACCAAACGACGATGTCTCGTCCTATATTTTTTTATCATATATAGAAATATAGCATGCGGAATAACAGAATATAACAATAAGCTTTTAGTTATTTACGTTGTTTGCAATGAAACTGAGAAAAGCTCCTACATTATAAATATTCCCCGAGTGTTATTTGAATCCTGAACTACTAAGTTAAGTGAAACTCGTTACATCTGCACCATATTAGTGTCATTGATTAGAAGTGGTGTAAACTATATATAACATGATTGTAACACAATAATAAAAATGTAACAATGACAATCATGTCCCTTATATATTCCGTATGCTAGTTAAACTATATTGTTGTTTAACAAGGCCTTTGTTGTTCACAAATTTATCTGAACTTATAACAACTGGCCAAAACAAACGGTTCATATCAAAGAGTTTCAGCGATACCGCTAGTTATTCAATTTCTGAAACAAATTAATCAATTTTGGTTTTATGCTTGGAATTGTGTTTTAATGACTTTTAACTGATTGTACAGAAGAGTTATGCTTTAAAATATATAATTTAATTTATTACAAAGGTATGTACGTAATAAAGAAAATATTCGTTTTTTTTATTATTTTTTTTTAATCATATTAAAAAATATTATTTACATATTTTGCATAAAATAAATTTACTGTTATTACGTATAGATACTGTTTCTGAAACTTTAATTACTTCTGACGAAAGTTTTTTTTCGTAATATAAAAAACACAGCTTCGATTTGTCACCAAATAAATTAAGACGAAGTGTCAAAAGTTCGATAAGATATCAACCTCAATCAAAAGTTTTAATTAGAAAATATATGCTAGAACTGTAATTCCATGAACGCCTGTCGTGGCGCAGAGGCACAAGCGTGCGACTGTAAACGCGATAGGGTGTGGGTTCGATTCCCACTCCAGGAAATGGAATTTTTCATTTCTTGGGTTTAGTAACAAGGCAAAGTGTGGCGTTGAATTCCGCCACTCATCACGCAATGCCTCAATTAGGCGGAAAGTGGTGAACGGAGTGTCTTAACACTAGGTTCTCAGGTTCCCTTTGCCTACCTTGTTATATGCGGGACACAGCGTGAAGCTATAAAAAACTACTTTTCGATATCTTATATAAATAAATAAATATAAAATCATCTTCACGCTTTATCTCGCATAACGGGGTAGTAGTCAGAGAGAACTTTTTTAAGACACTCCATTCGCCGCTTTCCGCCTAAATTAAAAAAATTGCGTGTTGAGTGACGGAACTTGATAGTTTAATTTTACGAAAACATAATATTATTGAAATAGCCAAAAACCAGAACACCAAATTAAAAAAAAATATGTCGCATTCTGAACAATAGCGAAGTACTTAGCTATCTATCATTTAAATTTCCACTAAGCTTCAAGCTACGTAACATGACTCTTGACTTTAGATAGCTATTATACCCCATGTAATAGGAAACTGGCTATTTCAAACGAAGCAATGCGAAATTTAGTATCTTCCTTTTGTATCGGAAATTATGAATAGACGAAAAATAAAATATTTATATATAGATTTCAGAATTAATCTACGTGTAAAGTGATATCAGTGCTAACAAATTAGTGAAGTTGTACACTTTTAGACAAAAACTAAGACGACGATTAGCATAACAAGTCTTTACTTAGTCTAGACTTCAGTTAAGGTTCTAACGAAATTGAATTTGCATAATGTTGACACGCTTTGCGCTCAAGAGCAATTTCATCCAATCCAATAAACCATCCAATAAACTTATTTAAAGGCTCAAATGCGTTTATGTAATTTATCTTATAAATTATGATACTCGTATTAATTTTTTTAAATTTCAAAACATAAATATTAGTGTTCGCACATATATATCTATTACTAGTAAAAAAAATTATCCTAAAATATACCACATCGAAATGCATTTTCAAACATATCCGCCCGTTATGGGCAATGTTGACGGGAAACAACAACTGTCTCGCATCTGTTATTTGTTTTACCATCAACATTACCATACTCATACATACCGTTTTACCCAATTTTGATAAAAGTAACAATATTGATATATCATTAATTACAGTGTCATACTAAATCAGATTATTCGGATGATTAATATAGCATGATGACTAGCGTTCTCCCAGTGCTTACAAAAATCTTATTGCCTAGAAAAAATATGAGGGATGGAACCGTTTTAGATATATCGATTTTCTTATCAATACTACTTGCAAACTAAGAGTATTAAGCTGAAAATAATGACTGGCATTAAAGTCTAGATTCTCAATATAAAGTGGGATGAAGCTATAATGTATATACATTGCAAACATTTTTTATTTTAATATTAAAATATAAGCTTTACGATAATATAAGATATATATATTCCAGAAAAATTCTACCTGAGAAGAATTCACGTCTATAATAAAGACATTTTCCGAGCACGTTACGCCGAATCGTCCATTCTACGTCGCCATGCACGCCTTGTCTATCAATTATGGGTGAAGAATCCAATAAAGGCTACAATGAGAATGTGTTGTTTATCCCTAACCTTTGGCAATCTTCTTGATAGTTTATATTGCGTGAGAGATAACGTTGTTTGCCGAGTATATAACGTTTGGCTACGCTCGAATATTAACTATGTAGATAGCATATCAGAGCAATATTTAATTTTATCAATCAGTTATGTACGATTATATGATCATCCAATATTCATATACATTACATGTGTTTTCAGTATTGGCAAAGAGAAAATTAGTCATCATATTTAAAATTATCCATATTATTTTATTGATCCGTTCAAGATTTCATGAGTGAAATTGTGTTTTATGTATTGAACACGATTTTTCTATGAACTTATATTATAAAATGACCTTTTATAATTTTATTGCATAAATAATGACACTGTCATTTCGCATTTCTAACAACACTGAATATAAAGCAAAGTTTGATCCCCTCAAAGCGGTTTAGTGAATCTAAGTCTTGGAGTTGCAGCACAACTTCGTATGTATTAAGTCTATCTACTATGAATAAAGTATCTCGTTGAAGGTTGAAGTTGTTCGTTTTAACTCAAGAACATGAACATATAATATTTAAAATTACGTAGTGATAAAGGCGGGCAGTAGAAAATTAATTACAAGCTATGAAAGACACAATATTTTTAAAAGTTTAAGATAAACTATATGAAGGTTTTTTATGACGGGTTCGAAGTTTCACGACAATAACGGTAAAAAAATGAAACTGTAAAAAAGTTAATTAGCTTTTTATATGTCCTCTTTTTAATCAGCAAGTCAATGGCGTGAAATGAAATTATAAAGCAATTGTGTAAGCTTTAGTGGGGCCTATTAATAAAATGCTCGAAGAGCAAAGTGTTCTCCGGGGTCGGAGTAGGGGTACACTTAACTGGGGACGATCATTTCATTAGATCATCTATAAATAAATACATAATAAGTGTTGCTGAAAGTAATATTAAAATGTCAATGATTAAATGATTTAAGCATGGAATAAAATATTTAAAAAATCCAATTTGATACAGTCTATGTTATATGTGTTATATAGGGTGTCCCAAAATTAACGCAAGATTTGAATTAAATAGAAAATGCCATTTTAGTCTTTTAATAGCGAATGAATAATGAATATAATAGCAAATGGCGGCAAAGTCAAATCTTGCGTTAATTTTGGGACACCTTTACATAGATCCGTAATTTTATGACAGACGAAACACCCAAATATACAAAAAATCATATATTTACTTTAGTATATAATGGTATTCTTGTTGAGTTTTCCCTAGTAATAACATTTTTTGTGCCGAAATTACACTGGATATGCTTATAATTTGATGTAGGCATACACAATAGAACATCAAGCCTCATATACGACATTCTTTAGGGGCATATTTACAAGTATTTAGGCCTATACAAGTGCAAATTACATATTATATATATAAAACATTTGATTAATAACGAAATTCTTTTTGTTTATCTGTATTCATTATATTGTCATTAAAAAAACATGCGTAACGCATAGTCTATTAGTCTGGAAAATAGTGACTTTAATACTTTACTCAGAACAAATATTTATGAAACAGCAATCAATATCTATTAATATCATATGATTGGCTTTCACGATTCTTACACATTACAAATAAAATCATTTTAAACCAACTAATAGCTTATATTTTGATATTCGGGATACATTTTCAAAAATCGCCACGTTTCGAACACTTTATTTGTAGTGGTTATTGTGTATTTGTGGTCACAGCTAGATTGAAATGGCATTCGTCAGTTAGTTGATACAAACTACTGCTTAGTTGCCTCCCTTGGATTCTGGCGGACTGTAGCGAATATTTCTACAATTACATCAGATTTAAAAACGTAAACCTATTGAAATAGAAAAACAACCAATTTTTAATGGTGAAGATGTTTGGAAGCTTTTTACCTACAGAGAGCCACTGCTAAAAATTTTGAAGTCCCAAAGCCACAACACCAAAGGGCAAGACAGCTCAAATTTGTGTTTAAAATTAAAAATGTGTATTTATTGCCATCTATTAGTCGTCTATATTTCTTCAAAATATTAAGAGTTTTTGTTAAAATATGTGTAATTAATATCTTCTTATGTTCATTTATATAATGACTAGCTGTTGCCCGCGGCTTCGCTCGTGATCAATGGTAGTCCAAACTTTAAACTGTAGCGTATAGTGCTAGCGCTATAAATACTAAACTATTTCAAATATTTAGAAAATAATAGTAAATGACACAGAAGAAATTTATGACGTATTTTACTATTGTCAAATATTTGTAGTGCGTATATTAGTATATTGCCTGCTACTGTAACGTTCGAAGCGCCATAATTAAAAAACTGAACTGAACTGATATTGCTTATTATATTACTTAATAAATAAAAAAAAATACCTTAATAAAAAAATCAATTTATAATAAAATATATCCTATGTCCTTTTCTATATCACAAAGAATGTGTTTACAAAGTTTCATGATAATCGGTTCAGTGATTTTGGCGTGAAAGCGTAACAAACAAACTTACATTCACATTTTTAATATTAGTAAGGATAAAATCGTACAATATGACAAAAAATAGTAAAAAAATTAAATAGTTATCTATAGTGATAAAAGATAATGACAGCCAACTTAGTCATCAACGCCCTACCCAATTTGGTAGCATTTTTAATTCAAGGTAAATTTTTCGCATCATAAGCAAGAAAGTCATAAACTACAGGTAAAAAAACCAAAGTTCGTCTAAAATTTTCGTTATGATACCTTTGATGGAGAAGTTGAAGCGCGTACAAGCGAAAAGGTTCTATTTTAAATATTATAATAAATTACTGAGCCCTAAACTTTTAATATGTGAACTAAATTGAATAAAGTGATAGTATAATTGAGTAGAAATGTAAAACTACCATTTAATTTCCATGGCCTAATTTGTAGAAATAATAACATGCGTATAAATTAATTTTGTAAAGTAAATTATGGAGATTTGAGAATATAATCATAATGACTTCTTAGAAAAAATAACTAAAGTATTTATTCACCAAGGTTACAAAATGTCCGACACCAAAAACACCTTTACTTAATTAAAAAAGGTTTTATTTATGTCAAAAAAACAAAATACTGGCAGAGTTGCTTAATCTATGCATAAAAAAGTTATTTTGATATTAAGACTTTACAAACAAAAATACATTTATAACAGCTTACTTAAACTTTGCGCTGCAAGTTCTTATTAATATTAATCCCATAGAGATATTGGATAAGCAATTCTTTTGGAGACAACGCCCCCTCACTGGGATTGCCCAGATAGCCGGAACGTGACGTGACCGAAATGAAAACGTAAAACACGCAACGTTTGTATATTCGGGAAGAACAATTGGTTTATTTGATTTTATTCGTTCTATCTTTGTTTGAACTTTTTTTAAATTTTAGTCTACACAATTTTTTAGAGCAACGAGAATAGAAATGTAAACATCCATTTTTTTAATATTAACTACTTGAAAACACACTATTGATAGACTCTTTTGCTAAATTACCTTATAATATATTATACGGGGAACGGAGTGACTTAACACTAGGTTCTCAGGTTCCCTCTACCTACCTTGCTATATGCGGGATATCGCGTGAACTAAGGTAAACTAAGCTAAGCATAATATATTTCGAGTGCCGTAGAAATTTTGTTGTAAAATTTTGTATGCTTAGAGTAAAACTGTAACGACAATATAATAAACATTGTGACGCATCATAAAATAATCCAAGCAATCGTCTATATTTTTCAAGTTCCCACGATAGTTTCTTTAATTAATATAAACCAAATTTAATATTAAGAGAATATATTTAACCTACAAGTAAATCAGTTTTTTAGTTATAGACTGATATATAAAACATGTACGTAAATAAAAAATATTGTCAGTAGATTAGGTACAAGTAAAAAGCTGCTAGTCCAGCTTCCGCATCCCATATTTAAACGGGCGTTAAACAAAAATCGTTACGAGTAAGTTTAATTGTAAGGTTACAGATGAGCCTACCGGATGGGTCTTAAAAGTTAGATGACAGGCGTTATTTGTATCTGTCGTACACGTAAAATAAGTCCGTTCTTGCCCCAATATTTTGCGTTAGCCGAAAATTTCACTTAAAATTTTCTATTTGTTTTAATATTTTCTAACATTCCTAAATTTAAATAACACTTTAAAATGGGTTCAGTCAGTATAAAAATATATGCGGTAACATAAAAAAATGAAAGTACTAAGAAATGTCGGACGGAGTTTCTTAACACTAATTTGGTTTCCTCTGCCTACCCTGCTATATGCGAGATACAGCGAAAAGCTATAAATTAAGGATTTCCTATTCATGAAGTCGGTTAAAAGTAGGTTAAAACAGGCAATGTGTTATTAAAGTATTTCCCTAATGAAATTAACTGGTACGTTGGTTATTAAATTATAATTTCACCATGCGGTTCAATATTACCCCATAGAGACCTTAGTTCATAAATTAGTTGAGTAGTCAAATGACAACTTGTTACAAAAAGTCATAAAAATATATAGTTAGGATAGACGTATTCTAATTATTTAATGAGAGCCATTTATTAAGTATGTATGAACTTTAAGGTTGTTGAAATCATAAATTTATAATTTGTATCACATATATATTATATTCATTATTATTATTAATTAGTTCATATTAATTACAAAACAGTTAACAAAGTTTATGTTTAAATGTTGTTCTTTATTTAAGCCAAATTAATCTCCATTACTTATCACGTATATTTGAATTACCGAACATTTATTGAGTTTGCCCATATAATATTGTAAATATGATTTTACAAGTAAAGTTGCTATTCACTTATCATCTTACCAAGCTAGTAAAGCCTGCATCGTATTTTTTACTTGAAGCAAATTAAAAAATATTAATATATAAAATAAAAGTTATAATAAAAATAACAATTATAAGTGCAATCGACGCCTGTCGTGGCGCAGAGGCACAAGCGTGCGACTGTAAACGCGACAGGTTGTGGGTTCGATTCCCACTCCAGGAAATGTAAAGTTTAGTATTTTCATTTTCTGGGTTTGGTAACAAGACAAAGCGCGTTGAGTTCCGCCACTCAGCACGCAATGTCTCAATTCGACGGAAAGTCGGTAACGGAGTTGTTGAAAGAGAGCCGAGTATCTTTAGGCAAGTGTTTGTAATAATCTCCAATGTTGCGGTTTTCACCTTAAAAAGTATTGCATTTTGTTATAAGAAAAAAGGAAAAAAAAATCATTACCATTTTAAAAAATCATTCAAAATAATTACCATTATGAACGTTAATAAATAAACTAATATCACGCGCACCTTTAATTGTGGTTAACCAATATATCCTCGTAGTCATATTTGGTAGAATGTCTAAAGTATTTTCATATTAGTAATTATAGTCTGTCATGATATTTTTCAATTTCAAAAAAGGAGGAATTTCTCAATTCAAACGAATTTTACTGAAATGTTGGTGTCTATTACCATTTTAATTGTTTATAATATTGTAGTTTATTTAGTAATAAAATTATTCATTTTTAAGTTTCAATAACATTTTCATAACTTCGATTATGTTAATTTATCATAAATATCGTAAATTTTCAGTCAAAAATTTGGGTTTAATTTCTTTTGTGCTTCCACATAAAATACTCGTATGAGACATAAATAAAAGTCGAACAACATATATCTATAAAATGGTTTCTGAATGAAAAAAATCAAACAAATAATAATAAATTCTCATACCTTTTCATTGATGATGCAGTCCAAATCTTCCTGGCTGGGGGATCCCAACACGCCCAGGATGTGGTTGAGTTGGTCGAGGTAATGCTTGCCGGGGAAGATGGGCCGGTTCGATAACATTTCAGCCAAAATACATCCCACTGACCATATATCGATGGATTTTGTGTAACCCTGCACAAATTGTTATAGATATTCAATAAAGTTACTGAAAGGAAAAAATATAGGTCCTGTACCAGGAAGAAAGTAATATCGTTTTTTATAAAAGTTTTTGTTTTCTAAAGACACGATACGGAGAGAGTGCCGTCTAATTAATGCATAATGTCCAGACGCTATGGTCGAAAAATCTTGTATACAATACAATAATTATGGAAAACAGTCCAAGAAAGAAAATAATATTTGGTAAAACAGACATTGGATAATATTTAAAAAAGAATGTTACATTTTTTTATTTAATGTGAATTTAATAAAAAACGTTCACAACTTCTTTCAAGTGTTCATCCTGTTCTTTAGCTTAGTCCTTTCAAAGTATCAGCTCAGAATTTCTTGGAAATCATTACGTTCAGCGAATAGCGATCGTTGAGGGTTCATGCCAAACGAATGTCTTGAAAGATTTAAAAAATAAAAGTAATATCTTCTTAAGCTTGAAAGAATATGTATAATTATTAATTAGATATATTTCTTAGAATAAAATACGTAAACATATATAGGTATTTTAAGACATAACACAGTATTACAACTGCTTATATTATTTTTCTTACATACGATATCGACTTATTAAGGCAGGATTCTGCTTTAGTAGGATCGAAAAGACCGTTTTTTTGGGGATTTTTTTTAGGGTGCAAATAAATAAGTGAATCAAGCAAAGTTTTCAGATTGTTTTATTACATATAAGTAAATTTGAATTGGCATGGCATGTTGTGAATTGGCGGGCATGACGCAGCTCGTAATTTTCTGTGACAACCAATCAAAACAAATCGAGGTTTGTTAGCTTCAATATTGTTTTCTTTACTATGTGAGCCAAAAAGATCTACGAAAAAAGATTTTGAAGGATAGAATAAAATATTTCGAAAAAAAGAAGTGACTTTTTTTCCCTTTCAAAGGCGAAATAAAACGTAAATTTAATATTTTTTTTATTTTTTCTTGGTTCACATAGAAGAGATATATAGGACGTTTACAATGATATTTATTTTTTTTGTTTCCGTTGAAAATTACGGGCTGCCCACCAACTCAAAACAGTAGTAGCACGAATGTGCCAAAAAATAGACAGTATGTGATTTATTTTGACTATTTTTTTTGTTTAAAGATGTAATAAAATAATCTAAAAAGTTCGCTAGGCTCACTAATTTATTTGTACCCTAAAAAAATCCCGAATGAAACGGTTTTTTTGATCTTCCTAAAGGAGAATCCACCTTAAAACTACAGGATATTAAATTACAAAACGTGAAATATCAATAAAAATACTAACGAACCAACTTCCGGTTGGAAAACCGTTACGTTCAAGTTTTTATATGAAATTTTAATATATTTATAAACTTAAGTATACAGAATACTCTTTAAAATAATTTAAATTGGATAAAAAGAGTATCAGAAGGCCTATTCTCATTTAAGAGTACAGGAAGATAATCAGTCTTAGTAAAACTACATCTCAATAAGGCCAAAACGCTTATAATTTAAAACAAAAAACCTTTTTTATTGTTATATGCATAACTATAATTATATATTGCATTTAATTACACCTGCCTAAAGAGACAATCAATACTCTGTCCTCAGTTCAAGTACTCTCAATGGTTCCATTATTCTATTCGCTAGCTATATTTTAATTAACGCAAACAAGAATATATTACGTGAAAATTTATAAATCGATCATATTCCCTTAAAATACAGTTGTTTATAGATTGGTCGAAGCCAGTGCACCGAAACAATCGAACCGTACAAAATTATGCACGTCGTACTCGACGAGATATCTCTTTCCACTATTTTTCAAGCGAATCTTTTATGAGACCGGAGCGCAATTTGCGAAAAATTACGAAGCTCCCGAGCGGCCGCGCCAAGCCAATGGGTCTCGGAATAATGACGTGCCTCGTTACTTTATACTCGATAAATTATTCGTATATAACTTTATATGACAATTGAGTTATTAATGTTCGACACTGGAGAAATTTATGTAAATTAAATATATATTTTAAACACTACATTAAAAAAATGGAAACATAAAAACGTCATAATAACTATGAGTTAAATAGAAGTGTGCAACAAATAAATGAAACGCCTGTCGTGGCGCTGAAGCACAAGCGTGCGACTGTAAACGCGACAGGTTGTGGGTTTGATTCCCACTCCAGGGAATGGTATTTTATATTTCCTGGGTTTGGTAACAAGGCAAAGCGCGGCGTTGAGTTCCGCTACTCAGCACGCAATACCTCAATTCGGCGGAAAGTGGGTCACGGAGTGTCTTAACACTAGGTTCCCTCTGCCTACCCTGTTATATGCAGGATACAGCGTGAAACTAAGTAAGTGCAATAAATAATAAAAAAATAATTAGTCATTATAAAGGAAAAACGAAACACGTCATTAAAAAGGAAAAACGATCGGAAAATGTTATGCAATTTTTCCATGTTCAAAATATGTAAATGTATGTATGGAGTACATAAAGTCATGAACCGTTAAAACACGCAATATTGTAATCATATTAGATTCTTGTAGCTAGAGCTACTACTGGTCTTAGCTAATGAAAAAAACAGTTGGACGTAGAGCGGATTCAAATCTTATTATAACCAAAAGTTTCAAACGGTGTCATCTCAAAGAAGATTGCTGAGATAAGACTTACTTATTAGAGTTGAAACCTTTTTATATACCTTTAAATTTGACAAATCAAAAAAAAAACAGTTATTAAATATATCTTTAATGCTTCTATAAAATATTCATATTTATAATATTATAATTACCTTTGAGTTGAGCATAATCTCGGGTGCGCGGTACCAGCGCGTCGCGACGTACTCCGTAAGGAAGCCCGTATGATCGTGGTCTGGGTCCGCCACTCGCGCCAGTCCGAAGTCACAAATCTAAACATAGATAAAAATGTTAAGTTTTAAAATTAATACAAAAAAGGTAAAAAGTGGCAGTGGAAACTCACTTATCATATATCTTAAAATATAACTTTTACGTCATTAACGAGTAAATCTATATCATTTCTATATTATAATTTTAAAAATATAATAAAGGGGCGTAAAAAATGTTGAAAAGTCAAATAACGCTCTAATTGAAGAATATTTTATTTGAAATAATTGCGGTCAAATGTTAACAAGACAGAGTGAAGAGATTAAAACTAACGAGGTCTATCAACGCAGCGGATTTGCGTTTAGCACTTTCATTTTTGTAACAAGATGCTTCCAAAAGCTACTTGCTATCTTGTAAAATGGTAATATTTGCTTAATTAATTGTGGAACAAGCCACATTTTCTTCAAAAGTTTGATTAAACAAAGCCTTACAGGAAAAATTAATTTGTTATAGAAAATTATACTAACGGTTGTCTTTGCTGTTGTAATAACAATGAAGTTCAGGCGTATTATACAACTGTATATTATGCCCGAAACTTTATTGTTTTGTTTACAATAGATACCCTCTTAACTCTCCCTCTCATTTAATGTTGCGAATACCATCGGTATAGTTATAATACATGTATCACATAGTTACGATGGATACAAATTTTAGAAATAAAAAAAGTCAAAATTTAAAAAATATATTAACTATACGATTCTTTGATAGATTTAACATTAGTTGGCTACACGTTATGCTCGTGGGTCGAAAATAAAAGAAGTATTTTATACGTAAAATATAGACATTTTCTAACTCTTACTAACAACCATAAAGTAGCGTGCATTCAGTTTGTAGTCATACCTAAGGGTAATCGCGTCATACTATGACTGAAGAGCTATTTACAATTAAGTTTGAAACGTAGCTATTAATTTCACACTTTGATCTCGAAGAATCGACGCCTTTTTTAATCTTTCATTTCATCACCACAGAGTAAGAAAATTGTAGAATGTTTTTGGTAACACAAAACAGCAGACATTACGAATTCTCGAAAATAGAATAAAATTATTCGTAGAAGTTTTCATTTTTCTATGCTCACGCATTTCTCATGTCATTTGACATAGGTGAAAAGAACTAATAATTGGTACATCAAATTTTCCGCACATTGATTTATTGCATCTAATTTGAGGGTTTAAAACCCCATTCTATTTTTTTGCGCTATGATAAAGTCAAATTTGATTAAAATCAAACACATGCGTAATACCTATCTATAATTAGTTACAAAGAAATAAATAACATAATGTGGTATGTTGCACTTCTAAGAGCTCTCTATTCTGAGTATTAAGATAATTTCTTATCTGTAAATGAAGGCTGACGACATCCAACCTAAGGGCGTTGAAACTGATTAATTGTATTTGAAATCGTTCTCATTTTTTCAACAGCTGAAGTAATATTATTTTTAAGGTTTTTTTTGCATGTCTTTTACGTTATTTTATTTATTATTTTATATTTATCATGTATTTTTATATCAAGTTATGTATAATATATGAAGAAAAATAATTTTTAGAAATCGCATAAAAATATGAACATAATAAGATTAAGAGACGCGGGTTCAAATCCCGCTACGTTAATTTTCCAAAAAAGTTTTTCTTATTCTAAATGTGAGAATGGCACTTTAAAAATATTAAAAACCTATACACGTCACTAAGACAACGCGTATTTTACGCGTCAACGGGTCTCCTCGTATGTGTCACAATCAATAAACATGTTGTCAAAACAACATTATTTGTAATACTACAAATATTCACTGTAATAGATATACTCAATTAGAAAATAAAGCCAGTGGTGGTGTTTTCTTCTAATTAACAAGCTGTGTTTCAGTATAAGCGGAAGTTCACGTACAAAATAGTAAAGCTAATATAATATAAAAAATTACAATTTCGTTCATTCGTTCAGTCATGAAAAAATAACAAAATATAATTAAAATAAGCATTTAATTTACCTTTAAATCACACGTGGTGTTAAGCAGTAGGTTGCTCGGCTTTAAATCCCGGTGAAGAACATTCGCCGAGTGGATATACTTGAGCCCTCGCAGGATTTGGTACAGGAAATAGCAGATGTGGTCATTACTTAATTTCTAAAACAAAAACCCTCTACGTTAGCATATTTAAAACCACATGTTACATCTACGGGGATCATTTACATTTTTTGCAATTCGTCGCTCTACAATATTTCAGCGTACAGTCTCAAAGTTTATTAATATATATGAAATTTGAAAGGATTGTTGATCAGAAGAACAAAAACTACGAAACCTTTTGTGTACGTACTAATATATGAACTTTGTTACCGTTTTTTTAAAGTGGACTGAGTATCTTATATTACCGCATTTTTAAGGTTTCACAGTATAATGTAACTCATTTTATTTGTATAGAGAACATTATTTGCGAAAAACAAATTCTTCTTTAAGAACAATAAAATGAGTCACACATTTGAATCGGTGAGTGCAGAAACAACGTAAGTCCGGATTTTCAAATTCTGGTGGTTTCTCTACTCAACACGCATTTTGCCTTTCTAAGCTAGTTTAAATCAATTACGATTTTTTGTGACTTACGTTGTTTCTGCACTCACCGATCTGCATTTATCGAAGTATAATTTTTTATGCCAATATAGAATTAACAGATGTTTAGGTAAGTTATATTTTTAACAATTGTTATAGATAAAGAAAATCATTTAGATTCCATCCTACCTGTGTTTTTAATAATTTATAAAGGTCCGTCTCCATTAAACATTGTACAATGTACACGTCTTTCATTTGGTCAATGGTATCTGCTCTTAAAATATCTCTTATATCAATAATCTGAAACAAAATATTAGATTAATAACATCTATTAATGTCAATGTTTATACAAAGTAGCCCTGAGTAGTAAGATACGCGTTACCTTAGCAAAATGTATGGTACTTTATACAAGTCTCTGTCAAACTGTTTGTGGTAGTATGTGCACTATTTATAAATTTTATTAATTTAGCTTATATGTCATACATTGTCTTGAAAATACCCTAGGCTTTTTACACATCTTCTTCATGTAAATTTTTACTATGCGTAATTCGTCAGCTTCTGCGGAATTTTCGTAAAAAGGGGAAAGCTTGTCTTTCGCCTATTAAAGATATAAACTTAATCCTGTGATAATAAACTTATTTTTTCATTTTTGGACGCTTTTAGACGCTTTGAATGACAAAATCCAACGAGATACGTTATAAAAGGCAAACATTTCCTCACATCAAAGAAGCAAAAATGTAAAATAGTACAAGTTCTCTTGTAGAAGATACTTGCCAACCTTATGACGTGGAAAAGAATGGCAACATTGCAACAACGTTATAAACTTCGTCACGGGAGAGTGCCGTAAATGTTTACTTTATAACCCCGAGCGGTCTTGTTACGAGAAAATACTATCCTCTGTTCCAGTACTTTTGCATGTATATTTACGAGTATGGAAAATAGCGTTTAGAAAATTTTAATGCTATCACTGCATAATATAAAATTTTATGTACAATAGTAGCACTTATAAAGATTTTATGCAAATCAGAACTTCATAGCATTTCCTTTGACATGACACGGGAAATAAATGGCCTCTTACATATTTCGTGAACATTTAGGCAAATAACAAAGCTGATAGCTGTATTTAACATAAAATAGAAACAGACAATACGGAGCTGCGCTATACTACGCTATACTGCGCTATTCATAAGATTATTAGTCAATATTTGTTTTGGAGGAAACTTATAAAAATTACAGAGGAACCTACACTCTTTATGGTAAATGCTCATATGGGGCTATCGAAAAGAATTCGACTCCTACACTGTATTAATCACAGCGGAAAAAACATTAGTATCACACAAAAGGGAGCATATGACATTTGAGGGAATAAATGAAGGCTAGAAATGAAAGAATTGTGCCAAGAAAAGTTCGTGTAAGCTGCAGAAATGATTAATCTAAAAACTTACATTCTCGTGTTTAAATCGGGTAAGGATTTTTATTTCTCTCAGCGTCCTCTGACAATATGTCTGATGCTCAAATGGAGATATTTTCTTGATGGCCACTTTCGTTAACTTCATGTTGTCGTAGGCGGATCTGTGCACAAAAAAACATAATTTTATACAACATAAAAATTATAATATTGAGTCGAGATTTTTTTTTATTTTAACCATGTTCATAATATAAGGAGGTTCTCAATTCGACTGTCTTATTGTGACCAATTTTGACAATTCTTTTATTTAATACCTAGTGCTGCTATTGTGGTCCAATTTAAATTTAGTTAGGATCTAACGAATCGTTTCTGAGTTATTTGTAATATTTCTTTTATGCTTTTTATTTCAGGTCGGTTTTCGTTTTGTTTATTTTTTTTTATTATTCAATTATTGTTTTATTTATTTGTAAAATCTATTTTTTTAATAACACTATCAGAAAAAGTTACTCTCTTACAATAAGGCATAATTAATAATTATTTTTTCCCTATTTAAATATTTCCCTATGAAAATTCTTCCATTTATCATCCTACCTACCATTATGTCGCAGTTTGTTCAAGTCCTGCTGAGTACAAGGCTTATAATTTTAGTGAGAAGATTCTTTATATTTAAAAGGTGTTGCCTGCAAACACATTTGCAGTTGCCTCTATGACATTTGCCATACTCTTTTTCATTTATTTCTACGATACTAAGATCCCGTTTTTTACTAGGTAAAATGTCGATGAATTTGAAAAGCAATTTGAGAAAATAATGAATGAAATGGGGCGGCAAAATTTTAAAAATGTGACAGAACGGATGTTACTCAACGAAACGGCTGTGCTGCCATTACTTTGTTATAAATGGAACTACATGATGTCATTCTAACGACTAATTTCACTTTCACTAATATTTTTTTTTACTGAGGGATAAGTGGTTTAAAATAACAGTAACGAATATGTCGCTAGTGATAAAACTCCAGGTAAAAAAAAAACGTTGACATTGAGTAACTAGCATTTTGATCATGCCTATTTCAGCATTCAAAAATAAGTTTAAAACATATTCGACCAATTGGTTAGCAAAAAAGATGTAGATGGAGAACTACAAAAAAATTGTTAACATGAAAAATCTAGAATAAATATTAAATGACAATAAGTGTTTCAAATGTTATTTTAATCAAAGCAATTAAAATATATAGAGGATTACGTAGCCTATTTAGTAAATTTCATTTCTACAAGCAAGTGCACTTGCTTTTGGCAGTGATTTTGAATATTCATTCGCTATTTTTTTTGGCGGCAAAGCGCAATTGAAAACTGCCTGAACGACATTCGTTAACCCGTTATGACGACCTAGTTTCAGCAAACCTTATAAAAATCAACAGCGTTTTAATAGTTGTAGAGGAAAGTAATCTCGGCGTCAATTTTCTCTAAAGTTACCCTAATAGTACCTGCGGCATTTATAAGTACTTTAATTTATAAGCTAACATTCATGTTCTGAGCAAAATACCTTCTTGTTACCATAGTATCTATAGCATAAAAAAAGTTCTTAAAACAAAGGTAAATAAATATTTGAAGAAATTCAAACTAAACTCGTTTTAGAAGTTATATAGTAAGTACTTGGCAAAAATTCTTGTTACATTCTTAACCAAATACTATTAGAAAAGTTTTGGATAAACGCTTTTGAGAGTGAATTTTGGGAGTTGTTTTGTTAAAATGAAAAGTACACACAAACACAAGATTTTTGGTGAATAAGTAATATTCGTTTTGACTTATTATATTTCATACAATCTATGTGAATCTGGAAATGCCCCTTTAATCTGCGTGTGCCAAAAACTAGGCACGAAGAACTAAAACGTCAAGTTTAATCTACATTACATGACTTACAAGTATCAAGAATATTGTAAATTAGCGTTAGTACAGCAAGCTTAGCGATATGAGACGCCTTGATAACTGTCGCTAACCTGCTCATAAATTTAAAAAAAAGAGGAAAAAAAAGTCAGTCGGTGAGGATCTCACCATAGTCTTAAGATACAATTAGGTAGTCTATTTAAGTATGCACAC
>JAKGSA010000206.1:248640-278964 GCA_033558755.1 Philaethria dido | reverse complement strand
CTCTGCCTACCCTGCTATATGCGGGATACAGCGTGAAGCTATCTATTATTATGCGTGAAGCTATCGATTATTATAGAAGTATGTATTACTTCAACTTATTTTATTGTGCTACTTAGTTTATCTGTAAAGGGGGCATGAAACCCCTATGACTAATTTCATCACCTGTCTGTAATATGAGCGCGAATGGCTTGACCGACAATGCCATTATATCACGGTCCACTTGACCATGTAATTTCACCCCTAGCATCATTTGACCTATCGACCGACACACAGCCAAATCGTTTATTATAATAGAACTGTTTGAAGATTTTTGATAGTATATTATTTATTATAATCTATTTGTGTAATTGTTATAATTACTCATCTATATTAGATGCATTGATGGCACTGTGTAAAAGCGTAGTATATTTATACTTCATTCCATGAAGTACACATATATTTATGTTTTTTTTTCTCATCAGTCACATTTGCAGAACAAAATTAAAATCAACGTTTTATTCACAGCAAAAGTTTGTGTAATAAAACTTTATTAAATATTTTTTCTCTTATTTCACTATTTCAAAACAGCAAAGCAAAAAAATAGTTAAACCGCACAAGATATTAAAGGTCGTGGTTCGTTTGGCTCTGTCATATCAAATAGAGGTCCGTGCAATCTACTGGAAGAATTCGTTTCGTGCCTCAGGCGAAGGCGATATTGTTACAAATATCCGAGATATATTTCAATTTCAGATTTTGAACCCAGCTTTTACGCTACGATGAAGTGGCTCTTTCACTACTCTTTTATCTTAACAAACACGTAAATAGATAAAGTTGTCAAAAACAGAAATTAGGGTTTTTCTCGACACTGCGAGATTTTCGGCATTAAACATAAAAGAATTCCTCTCATGCTTAACAAGATATACTTTAAAGATATAAAAATATCACTTAATGATGAAAATGTATAGAAACTAACCATTTACACGATACATTTTTCTTACTCAAATACCTATGTGAAAACCCTAAATACACTTTGTATGTAGGTTCCGCACGCAATGCCTCAATTCGGAAAGTGGGGAACGAAGTGTCTTAACACTAGGTTCCCTCTGCCTACCCTGCTATATGCGGGATAAAGCGTGAAGCTATGTATGTATGTAGATTCCATTTATTCCATATTGTTACTTTTTTACCATCAACATTATATTATATAATATAATTAGTTGCATAGAACTAAGGCTGAAGAGTTTTTTGTTTTAGTTACCGTTTTATTTTAGTTATCATTACAACTACGCTATACACATATGTTGATTTTGTTTATACAATTAGTACCGACTAAGTATATAAGATACGCTTTTGTATTTTTGATACACACATCGACATATTTGTATTATTAAAAATATGCTTATTTTATTATATTTAATAATTGTGATAAATATTTTATAAGGACCAGGTGTCTGTAAGTTCTCAAAAGCCCGCATAGTTAGGAAACAAAGAAAACAATAGGGCGAACATTCTGAAGCCAATAGAGAAAACACTAACCGTACTTAGTATAATACAGCTGCATGAACCATAAATTACTTTTTTTATTTTCTTGCATACAGCGCAGAGGTTTTTGCGGCAAACGCATTCGGAGCTTCAGGAAAAGCTATGTAATGTAGAAAGGCTTGTTAATTAGTTTTATCTTTCTACTCTATTGTTGATTTTGTAGTTCTAAAATCATAATATTCACATAATAATCTAATCTATCCCTAAATACAATGTCGTTTTTGATATGATAGAAATAGTAACATATTTGTACATCATTACAAGCTTCTTATCAGAAACTAGTGTAAATCTGTCAAACATTTATATTGTTAAAATGTCCAGAATCATATATAACGAAACATAAGAAAAATCTATTTACTTTTTCTTGGGAGGACTGATTCTGCACAAGACAGGGAATATCTTTTATACCGTCTTTGTGAATAGACTAACCTTTCATTATTAAGGCATTGTGGGCGTTTGACGGTTGGAGAAGCACAAGAAAAATTGGCAAATGAAACACTGGGTCAGGGTTATGATAAAATTGATCGCATTTATGGAAGCGTTTTTGGGTCAGCTGTGCCCGAAGACAGGAAACTTTTTACGTTACCAAAATATTAATATTTTCTTCAATAAGGAAAAAAAACTTTAAACCTTTTCATTATTTTATCATAAATAAGAGGAAATTGTATGTAGTATGTCTCACACGTTTATATTTTCGTATAGTATAATGAAAACTTATTACATGGATACAATTTTTTTTGTGTAAGTTTTATAATAACAACAGCAGGGTATTAAATAAATAATGTTTGTACATTACCTATATTATTTATAACTATAATCATTAAAAAATAAATCATTTGAACGTTATAATGTTTATTGTGTTTTTAGGCTCCGTAAAAAAATATAATTCAAAATTTGTCCGTGACTGAGCAAATGTGATCGTAAATACCAAGAACATATTGGGCACACATGCGCTTGATGTACTTAATCACTAATAAAATTTTAATACGGATAACTTACATGACAATTCGAATATACATATAAAAAAACTGGCATTACTGGCCAAACTACGGGGTACACCCCGTAGTTGGCACATAGATTCCTTGGTGAGAATAAAGGAGTACTAATAGAAGATTTCCCGAAGTTCCAACGGAAAGGAGAAAAACCTATACTTTACGTTTTGAGGTCCACGCAAATGTGGTTGCTAAATTATTAATTGCCATGACAATAATTATAGAATTATGTGCTCTAATGACTTGCTTTGTATACCGATTTTCTTGTAAACATATTTTATTGTGTGTAGAAGAGTCATGGATTCAAATATTCGAATACTGCGGAATCGAAGCACTCTGGTTAAAACGTTATAACACACATAATTTCAGTAGAATGTTTTTGTTTTAACTTCAGGGAACCAGAGAACCTAGTGTTAAGACACTCAGTTCTCTTTCAATATTTCCGTTCCCCACTTTCCGCCAAATTGAGGCAGTAGAAATTTGATATGTGGTAACGAAATCAGAGTATAAATGTATATGAAAAAAAATATTCAGTATCAAAATAAGCCGAAGTCAACGCTAGCGTGATAAAAACCGTCTACGTAACGTACGTGGTCGGAATGTGATCGATGTCCACAACGCGGTACGAATTGTTGTACCGGAATTGACTAATCCTATAAGCATTCTAATTGAAAACATAATTGTTATTTTTGTTTATAAAAAAATATTTCAATATTGATGTTCTTTACTATATCTGTTTTGTAATATAAACAAATTTAAGTAAATATAACTTGTTTATTACTGATTATACATACAAGTTATATCTATATTTACATAAAAAAAAAATTATTACATGATGTCATTTTTGTACTACGGGAACACATTTGACCAAGGGTTGTGAGTTCAATTTTCACCTTGGGAAATGATTCTAAAGAGAAAATGGGTCAGTATATACTTGAAGTACGGATTAGTTACACAGTTAGGACATTTTTGACTTTACCTTTGTTGTCCAAAATATTCAAGCCTTATTTAAAATCAACTTTTACAAGTATTCCCAAAGTATATACATAATACAATATTTTTATATATAATTACATATATTCAAAATAAGTAAAAGGTAACCTTTTAATTTCATATGACCTATTTCTTATTTTTAAAAAAAAATAAAAAAAAATTGCATCTTGACAAATATATTTTCATATTAGAACAGTATTAACTAAGAAATATATTTACATCAATAATGATACAATTCAGCTATGTAAAAATATCAAAGTAATATAGATATTTATTCAAATATCTATATAGTATAGTATTCACTATAAGACCTTATAAAGTCATACAGACACATACATACATAAAATTTAGAACATCCTCCTTTGTGCAGTTGGTATTATTGTTAAAGTATAATTAATACATAAAGTTGTGGCAATACAATACAATAAATGGTCTTTATTTTTTTTAGGTTAATCTATTTATTTTTATCTTGTTTTTATGTGAAAGATATGATAATTATTGTTTGTTATTTTATATACAATATGTAATAGAATAGATAGTGTTAAATTTTGCAATATCCACACACACACACACACACACACACACACACAATACAAATAGATATTATATATATATATTTTGATTATCTGATTTCGGGAAATATGATTCACATTTTAAATTAAAAACACTTGTATTAGTTGTATCAGATGACACATTAATTAAAACATATTGTCTCAATTTAATTTTTGTTTAGTTAATCATAGTTTGTTTTATTCTTATTTATGTCATTGAGTTCTGCCACTAAATTTCATATGATCTTTACACAGGTGGAAAGTGGAGAATAGAGTAACCAGACACTAGGTTGCCCTTGCCGACCCTGCTATACAGTAATGTGTGAAGCTACTCATTTACCATTTAATAAAAGAATATAGCTTTTATTAAGATATATATTTAAGGGTTTTACAGACAAAAACTATAGAAATGTTGTTTTAATGAAATAAGTAATTCCAAGATCAAATTTAAAATATTTTGTTCTATTCTTTCTATAAGAAATATAGTGACTCAATGAGAGTATTTATATGAATTCAATTTAAGATAAGTATAAATAAAATAAACACAATATGGAATAGATGACTGACTTCAAGTTTATTACATATCTAATAACATTTAAAGGTATTTTTAATGCATAAATAATCAAGAAATAAGTTCCTAGGAGATAAAAGCATAACAATTTCTTATTATAAAACTTTTTACCATAGTAACAATTTTAACTACAAATTATGTCTAAATTGTTTTATTAATTCTAAGCAAAATGCCATAATAATACAAGCAAAAATAATAAAAAGAATGTTCTATTTTTTAAATTGCTGCAATACTTGATACATACAGTTTGCAGGTTATTAAATCTTCAAAGATTCTTTCTGATATTTGTCATAGTTGTTATTTATGGTAAGTTACGTAGATTCAAATAAAGTTAAGGAAAAATAAAATATTATTTAATATGATATCATATTACTCACACAACCATGCCATAAGCTCCTTCGCCAATATACTGGAGGTTCTTGTACCTAGGGCCAACTTCAAACACCTGGCCCCGTACAATTTCGGCATTAGGATTATTGGCACAAGTGGCTGCTGCAGCTTCGGCCATTGTGATGCACAAAAAATAGTAAAATCACTTAACCACAGAGCAAATGTTTACAGTGTGTTCCTGTCACAGTATCTCGAATTCCAAAATTCGAAATATCATAGATCACTGAGTACAATCCAGTCAACGAGCATCAAGGTACAGCATATAACCAATGATAAACCAAAACAAACTACTATATCCGACCTACATTATCCACTTGCAAAGCAATTCGCTTATCATTCTCGTCCAACTGAGCGCCCGACTTTCTTGGACACTCCCGTACGGACGCAGTACCGTTACAAAATTGGATAAGATAAATCTATCCGTCTTTGTTTCGCACAGTCTGCATAACGCAATCGGATACTTGTACAAACATTATACAAATGTGTTTTAAATACTTTCTGAATATAATAATTTAAAATATGTAATTTAATATAAAAATAATATTACAATATGTACAAGTACATGAAAATCACTTTAATACTTTAATTGAAGAAAATATATATTCAACATTTATTACCTACCCTGATTGACACTGCATCTGTCATTTGACTGCTTACGTCACTTCTACAATTTGTTATTTTTGATGCTACAAATTGGTAAAATATAAGCTTTCATACAATTTATATGCATCATAAGTTAAGTTTTCTTTATTATTTTAGAATAAAAATACTTGTGCCCATGGAATATAAGTCGTTATTGAAAAGTTAGTGACCTCGTCCTCTTAATTTGAAGGACTGTCGTGCAATTTATTTAGGCATGTCGGTTTGGTCGGCAAGTACTATCGGCAATAATCATCACTACGGGAATTCGAATAGTCGTTATAGTCAATCTAATAGCTGGTGTCCAAATCCGAATAAGGTATGAATTTATACACATTATATATTTACTTCCTTAGTGTAATCAATTGAAATTAAATTTGTTTGCTTTATAATTTGAGATGTCCTAACATTTTTAATCACAATATTTTAACTCAAAGAATCGTATTATTTTTCTTAAAATTATTTTTATAGTGCACTATTAATACTTCAAGTATAAATTTATCTATTCAATATATTTATAATACATTGCATGATATTTTTTATCACAGTTAATAATTTAAATTTTTTCTTAGTGAAATTGATGACAGATCATTAATGGTACCTTAAATTTGGTATATCCTGCACACCCTGGAGAAGTGACAGTCGGATCACTTTTTGTATTTAAAGTGAGTTTAGTTAACTTTAAACCTGGGAAGGGGCTTAACACATCTGGTTGCATATGTTTCCACCAATTTATATTAGTTATTGTCTCTTCACATGACCTAATACTCCCTAGATTTAGAATTTTTTACTTGCTTATAGTGCTTAGGTGTACTGTTTTAAAAGTTACTGTAAAACAGCTTTTGTGTCACATGTTTATTTAATTATTATTATGTATTTATATAATTTTGTTTACATCATAACATTTATTATTTTATCACTTTTATTTAATTATATTAATTAATACCATATAACTATATCTATATCTTTAATCAATGTACAATAACTGTACTAATATATTAATAACATTTTAGAAGAATTGTATGTTTTCAATATTTATATAGGTATATTATATCTTCAGTCTGAGCTGTCCTCATGGTAAAATTCACATATGAATATGTTGTCTTCTAGTATTTCTTTTTAAATGTCAGTTATTTAGATTATTATTATATTGGCATTTCCCTAACACCAGAATACATTAATAATGGCATAACTATTGTATTATATCTGAGGTTATAACCAGAAAAATACCTCATGCTTACTTTTTAACTTTAAATATAACTGATTAAAGATATATAATAACAATTTTTGTAAAAAACCTGTAATTATAAAAGTTCAATCCAAATAATATAGAATATTTTGTAAATATTTTTTTCTTGCTCAGCACAAGTGCGTGATGTCGGGTGAGACTCCAATACAGTCTGGTGATGCGTTGCATACACCAGCTTACCTTTCATGGCGGAAACTACAGCTTAGTCGTGCCAAATTAAAGGCTTCCAGTAAAACTTCTGCATTACTTTCAGGTTTTGCTATGGTAAGTTACATTTGGGCTTTCATATTTTGAACTGTTTTGTTTTTTTATAGCTTCATGCTGTATCCCTCATATAGCAAGGTAGGCAGAGGAAACCTGAGAACTTAGTGTTAAAACACTCATAAGATTTCTGTTCTCCACTTTATTTTTTTTTTCATATTACTGTAGAACCAACTGACTGTAGAAACTTGCCGTGGAAGGATGAAATTCGGCATGTAGGGTCCTTGGGAGTATAGGGAAGCATTAAAAAAATATTTCTCGAAATTCCTGTGAAAACGATAAAAAACGGTATTTTAGATTTTGTATTCCATGCAACAGAAGTCGCGGGTTAAAGCAAATTAGACATAATGACACCTCCGTAACGCTTTCGATTTAGTTATTTGCAGAAATCATCATCAAAATCATGTTTAAAATATTTGGTATGATAAGTCGCGGCGTTGACGTCAATATTTCTAAGATAGACGAAAAATGAAAATAAATATTGTAACGCTATGTTCCCTTTGCCTCTTTGCTTGTGAAAATTAAAAGAAGATTTATGATGGAAGCGAGCCCGTAGCTCAATATCATGTACCAAATTATATACGATAATCTGTTTTTAGTATTTTAAATGTGGCGATATCGCAAAAAAATAAGTTCATATTATCATGGTATGTAATTGTATTGTTCGACTGAATTAAATATTCCCATGTTAAAAAACAACACAAGCTGACTTCACTTTGTTGTTTTAATGAGTTCAATGAAAATTTTATGATAGAAATAATAATCGAACAATTGAGGCCACTGACGCGCAGTAGGAGTAGTAGTAGTCAGACGACTAAATGCGAATGGTTGCGGCTTCGATTTCCATTCGGGGGAATTATATAAAAATTAGATTAATTTCTCGTCACTCAACACGCAATGTTTCGAATTTATGTGGAAAGTTGAGTACGGAGTGTCTGAAAACTTGGTTCTCTCTAACTATCCATCCGAATATCCATACATACCAAAGCGGTAATAAGCGTGAAGCTATATGCTGTTACATATACAGATAAATACTTTACTTTTAATTAATCTATTGTATATTTTTGAATATCGTTGCAGTCAAACGAGTACTCTACCCTTGACCATGAACTACTTAATTGTTTTAAGCGTTCGATAAAAAAATATAAAGAATTTCATTAAACACGACATGAAATTGGGAATTTGTTTAAAAAAAGTATATTTCGTACTAAATAAAATATATCCTATTTTTTTTTAACTTCACGCTGTATCCCGCATATCGCAGGATAGGCAGAGGGAACCTGAGAACCTAGTGTTAAGACACTCCGTTTCCCACTTTCTCACTTAAAACATGAAATATTGGAATTATTTCTTGGGTTTCATTTTCACTCCCTTCAACGTAAAATATCGCGAATTCGGGCGGAAAGTAGAGAACGATGAATCTTTACACAAGGTTCTCTCTAACTACCCTGCTATGTCGGGTAACGCATGAAGGCTGCCTTTTTATTTCTCAAGAATATGTATACTGATTACATTTCATAATTTATACATATATGATTATACAGCAAGATACGTATTCAACAGGTGGCGATGGTGGAAGTTCAATTAAATCCACCAAATCAGACTAAAGTACCGCCGGCGATGTTAGTGGCTTTCACAGTATGCACCACATTGTTAGTAGCAGTGCATATGCTAGCCCTCATGATAAGCACATGCATACTACCTAACATAGAGGCTGTTGGAAATCTTCACAGCATATCGTTAGTGCATGAATCTCCTCATGAGAGATTACATTGGTATATAGAAATCGCATGGGCCTTCTCTACTTTGCTAGGCCTCATTTTATTTTTAGTCGAAATAGCAATACTTTGTTGGGTCAAATTTTACGATTTAAGCGAAACCGCAGCTTGGTCGGCCTGCGTGGTTTTAATACCGGTAATGATAATATTTTTAGCGTTCGCCATACATTTTTATATGTCCCTGGCAACGCATAAATATGAAATGACAGTGACAGGTATTAAGGAGCTGGAATTGCTCAAAGAACAAATAGAAATGGGCGATCATGACTCTCGTATGAATAATCTCACGCTCTTAGAGCAGAGAGTGGTGTAGTTGTTGATTTTTTAATTAATTGTTATGTATATAGCTACTTATTTTTATAGTTATTAAGATTTTTTAAAGTTATAACCTAAAGCCCATGCTGTATGATCGGCATTTTGTGAAACTATTTAGCTTAAACTTGCATGAATGAAAGTGATATATCGCGATTTAGATTTTCGCAGCTCTCTGCCTTAATGAAGATTTAAATTGCATATTTATATGAATTTAATAATGATTATTATCGTTACCAATAATAAAGTAATTGTTTACAAACATTCAAACCCACATCTTATTTACTTTTTGATAAAAAACTTTCGTTTTAAAAAACTGCTAATCAAATTTTGATTATAATTTCGCGACATATTATTTTCATTTGTGCATTTTTCAATTGTTTTGCAAGTTTAAAGATACGTTCTACTTTATAAAAGTACTTATATAAAGAACCCGTACTTACCTAATGCACAATAAAAAAACATATTTCATTGTGTACAACAGTTAGTCAAACATGTCATGCGAATCTCTATAGAGATAAAAATTTTAGTTATGTATTATATTGTTTACTTAATATTTTGGAATATCAGCTATTGTTAAAATATCTTAGGACCATACAAAAGTTAGATTAACACTTTAATTTTAAGATAATATTGAGTGAAATCGTGATTTTTAAATGAAACTATTTTAACCGAATTAATCGCGTATATTTTAGTATTCGGAAATACAATTTGGAAACCCAACGTTTCGAACACTTAACAGTAGTCCGTGGTCACAGTTAGACAGACGTGGTAAGAGTCTATCTGTGACCACGGACTACTTGATAAAATAGTTTCTTTTAATATGTGTAATAATCGCGAAAATCAAAGAACTCATCGTGATTTTTGACTGTAGACGCGATTGGTTGTGGATTCGATTCCCTCTCGGGGAATTATATTTAAACTATTCTCATTTCTCCGTAAGTAAGACAAAACGGGGCGTTGAGTTCCGTCACTCAACACACAATATCAAAGTGGAGACTGGAATATTTTCACACTAACCTCTCTGAATGCCCTGTTACATACATACATACATGGCTTCACGCTGTATCCCGCATATAGCAGGGTAGGCAGAGGGAACCTAGTGTTAAGACACTCCGTTCCCCACTTTCCACCGAATTGAGGCATTGGCGTGCTGAGTGGCGAAACTCAACGCCGCCCTTTGCCTTGCTACCAAACCCAGGAAATGAAAAATTCTATTTCTTGGAGTGGGAATCGAACCCACGACCTGTCGCGTTTACAGTAGTACGCTTGTGCCTCTGCGCCACGATAGGCGTTATTGCCCTGTTATGACCCTGTAATTTTTTTTCTTATTATGACCTCAAAACAGTTGAAAATTAATATATTTTAGTAAAAATCTACTTATATTTGTTGCTCAAACGCGGTGTTTTTCATCTATATCTTGATGGATTGTTTGTATTTTATTTAGAATATGTTTTAGTTTTAGGTGTAAAATAATTTTTATGACGCAAATATTATTGTTTTTTTAGATCGTGACCAAATATATGTAAATTGAATATATACGTGCATTCTTATCACTTTGATTCTTATCACCTGTATATGTTAAACTGAATAAGTGATTCATTTAAAATTTTATATTACTCTATTGTTTGTAAAAATAATATTTCTTCCTTCATTACTAAAACTAATTACGAATTTATTTACCTATGTTATTGCAAAAGATAATTTTACAGGGATATAAATTCTGAAATCTTATTAAACCTCTTCTGTTTGATATCGATTTTCTTCTTTAATTTTGATGTATTGGATGAGAGCCGAGATAAAAAGAAATATTTTAATATGCCCAAGTGTTTTCAGTAAGTAACTTAACTAAACTTGAAAGGATTTGATTAGTGAAGTGGCTAAAAGGCGTATAGTTAATAAAATCTCACTTTGGCGATCTCCTACATTATGAAGACAAGCTTAGTAAACGAAGTGACCGTTTAGCAACAATGGCTAATTTTAATTAGATAACAATGGCAACTAACAATAAATACTGGACTCTTTTAGGGAGCAGATAGAGACACAAAATGTGTCTATGGTGGTATTTCCAGGGACAACCCATAATAGTTGCAATTTAACACATCCCAACTTCGCCACAATGGTATCTTTCATTAATATCTTATACTAATATCCCCGTTGACGCGTAACCACGCGTTGCCTAGCAACGTATATGTCATTATATAAACATGGATATCAAACCATATTAGTGTGTGTAACATTTATTTTATTAATTCACAATATTTTTTTTATACCCATTACTTTAAAAAGATATTATTCTGCTTTCCTTCGCTATATAAACTACAAGTGTGCCAAGTTTCATGCTCCCCTGTCCGCGTAATTTTCGTAAAAAGGAATATTTGTACCCCTTTTTGCTTTGCACATATTAGTATAGAGATTAATCTAACGTTTAATACTTCACCACCATTCAAAGATATTAAAGCATAAATTACTGTTGGTTATTAAAGAGTTATCCAATGAGACACAGGCTCGTTCATTATCGCTCGTCGCGCCGCACGGACGCAAATATTAGAGCGTTCGTCACACGTCTGCACAGTTATTGTTTTATTATTCAAATGTATGTGTCACACGAGTCACCAGTAATACGTTTTCATCGCGTCCTATTATATTCAAATTACGTGCTTAGAATATTACAAGATTTTAACTGAATAATAAATCTGATAGAGACAAAAATCGATTTTGGAAAAATATAACTCGATACCTCCCACGTGAGAAGTATGACACAAAACGTCGCTTACTAGAAAGGTATCGATTTTTGTATAGTTTTAAATAAAAAGATGTAAAATGGAGGTGTCTGGGTAATAAGTTCTCTTTGATTTGATCCCGGGATGAGGAAAAATCGTGAAGTTGATAATGATGAGGGAAAAAAAATCATTTACACCTTAACGTACCTTGTTAATACGCATTGTATATGTGATATTAAATTTAATTTAAAAAATTAAAAACAATCTGCATATTGTCACATGTTTTGGTAAAATAGCAAACAAGGAATGGACACAGAACTTAAACAAAACATTTAATTTTACGTAAATAAACCGGGGATCATTTTTTTTAAAATAACCAATCAACTTACTAGAGTTCGAACCTACGAGCAACTCATTTATTGCTATATGCTTTTCAATTACGCCACGACGACGTTAATATTATTATGAATAGTTAGTTCCTAACATATTTTATTGTTTTAAATGTAATATGGAAAACAAAGAAAAAAGATTTTTAAAGCATCACTTTGTTGATATCATATCTTATTTTGAGATTGCAATTTTAACAATCCATTAGTAACGATCATATAATTAGTTGCGTTGGTTTCGTCACAATACAATGCCCGAATAATTTATATTCCCTAACGATAATCATTAACTAATTGTTATACTTACACAAAGTCAAACGTATAAACAGGTAAAATTTTAATATATATATATATATATATATATAGTATATCTTCATATTGTTCGGAGATTGCAAAAAATATTTATTAAAATTCATCAAAAAAATATGTACCTAACCTTATTTTATGTTGTAATAAATGTAATGATAAACGTTCAAATAATATACATCTATTTATTTTTACAACTAAATTGTTCGCTATATATTCTTTAAAAACTTTTAGTTAATGCACACATCTTAAATATACTTAGAAGTCAAAATTTTCTATTCGTCAATTATACCTGTCTTGTTACTGTTTTTCCTTAAACCAATAAGGATACAAACAAAGGTGTATCTTTCTTAATATCTTAAGCTAAGTTTGTCTTATTTAATTACTAGTTGATACAGTAAATTTGTTTTTATTGATGAGCTAAAAATATTTCGTGTTATTGGAAGCCCTCAAAGTGTTCGATTCCAAATCTTATTAATCACAGAAGAAAAGTCTAAAAATTAACTTGAGGGTCTAAGAGTTAAAATAATTGTTTTTCCAAATATAGTAACGTACATTTTATTTGAATTATGTTTGCAATATTGAATAGATACTTAAGTAATTCAATAAATAATTACTGTGATATAAGTATGACATAGTAATAAAATTGTGTTTATCTTTGTATAAGGTTTATTAGATGTCGCGTAAAGATAATGTACACGATGTGGAAATGATCTGATAATTTCACAATAAACCTCACATTTTATCAATGCAGTGTTTTAAAATTTTTATCCAATTCCCCAATCCTTTGTGATAGCCATAATTTACTTTGTTCCAGGATTTGTTTTGAGTTTCGTAATGTTTCCTGTGAAATAAATATCTATTAAGTAACGAACGCAGTGTCTTAACACTAGGTTCTGGGTTCTGACTACCCTCGATGCGGAATAAACCCTGAAACTACTTCTTGTATGGGCTTTAAGTATATTTTTTAATTTATTTTTTAAAGAAATATAGCTTTATTGATGCCATTACCAGGCAGTTAAGGTTCCCGCTTGCGAAATTGCTTATATTTTTCAATTTTTAGTTTTTTTCCAACAATGAATATATTTAAAATGGGCCGAATGTAGAGATCGGATGGTTTGAACAATAAACTCCTTAAAATTATCACTTTCGCAAAAACAAAAACATTAAACGAATTAAAATCGTCTACAATTTCAAAATATAAAATATAAATTACCACTTCAATTGGATATTTTGTGGGTAAATCACAGAACTGGCGTATAATAATATCGGACATCTTAGATCGCACGCACGCTCCCCGCACCCAACAACCCTCTTGTAGCTGACCTGTATGCATGTGGTAGAAACGACCCAAGCCGTGTCTGAGATCGTCTTCCCAGTGGCCCTCGTAACGATTACCATTCACTATATGTATTTATTGTTGTTATTAAATCATTATTGGTTATTAATTATTTATTGAATATAATAAGTATATAAACAATATATAGAAAACTACATAAGCTAGCCAAAATGAAAATAAAAAAGTATATCGATAAAAGAAAAAAGTATATAGATCTATAGGTAATCGTGACTGTAAAGAAGCTAGCTGTGAAGATAGCCACTCGTGAGAATGATGTGATAAAAGCAGTGTACTCTGGTGTGATAAAAGCTCGGGGTTGGTTCCACCATTGCATATTGCAATATCCCGTACTCGGGCTGTGAAAGATAAAGAACGGAGTGTATCGATACTAGGCCTTCACTACTGGACAAGTTAGAAGCTCTATGAAAAAGAACTTATATACAAATAATTTCTTTCCTCTGTTATCTATGGACAAGAAAATTACTCTCTGTTCGAGATAAGTCTACATATATCACGCATAAAGTTTTCATTAATATACTTATGAGATATAACGTTCTTATTAGGGAAACTAGACCAGCGTGTCCTGATTACCTTTTATTATGAATCACTTTTATAACTATAAAGTAGTTATTATGTACACGTCCATCTTCATCCATATCACAAGTTATCATTAAGATTAAACTAAATCAGGACATGTTGAAATCAAGATAAGAATTAAATTACTTTTATATTCAAATATTTTAAAATTTTTATCTATTCTTCATGTTTATAATTGTAATAAATATCTGTTGAAGATTTTTAATATCTGAACCACAGTGCACATTCTAACATAAACATTGTCATAGTCATAGTCACTATTTGAATACTAAAAGGCATTAAATATATAAAAGAAACAGAGTGTCATTGTTAATTATGTGGAAAAACAAAACTTCTTAGCATTCCATGGACTTAAAGCCTATTTCTAAGCACTTTTCCGGCCCCCTTTACTTGCAACGCGATGAGCCTACTAATCTAACCTACTGGATTAAGGTCCAGCTAACCAAAGTAAGGATCCTACAAATGTCGCCTTATTTTGTTATAAAAATGGCAATCCAATTACCTCTTAATGCTACTCTTGATTAAGTAATTAAAATAAGGCTTACACTGTACAAACATGCCGAGACCGTGTTTCTTATTTTGCTTCCAATAACCGGCATAATATGTTCCGTCGCTGTACCACATCTTGCCATAGCCGTCACGATAACCCCGTTTCCAGAATCCAAAGTAAACATCACCGTTGTCGTAGTATCTCCAGCCGACGCCGTCTGGCTTGCCTTTCACCCAGTCACCTCTGTACTCAAGACTAAATGTACCATTTGCTAGTTTTCTACTCAGAACTCCAAACCCGTGTCTATTTAATAAAATTAATACTTTCTTATTTAGCCTTTTATATATTGACAATATGAGTAGTATTTTGCTGAAGGATACTTATTCCTTTTTTTTCATAATAATTATATAATTTGTACTGCACACTTCATCTTAATATTATTTCCGTGCACTCATTGTCCCTCCACTAGTCAAATATGGGATAAAATATGAAAATATGACCACAGCAAGACGATCGAAAAATCTTTTATTAATAGATATCCCAATTAAATCCACGAGAAATCATCAATCATATAATATTGCTAGGTAATTATACTTAATATGAAAAAAAAATGCTATAAATATAAAATTGTAAGCATCTAACTAAAGTGTAAAGGATAATTTACTAACCTAAAGCCTTTTAGCCAGTCTCCTTCATATAACTTTCCGGTAACGGTTAAAAACAGTCCTTTACCTATTATGAATATAAATTGTTATTTTGTAATCGGTCAATTATTTAAATTATCCATATCACATTACGCGCCTGTGTCTACCGTACGATATTTTTCCAATGCCTTTGGGCTAGGGGATATAACCCCGACCTTATTTCAATCCCGGGATTTTGGAACAGTGATCATATAATCCTAGGATCCCGACACAATTATAGCAAAAATATCAAAAATGTGCGAAAAAACAATGCTTTCTTCTTTAATTTAATTTTATTAAAAAAATAACAGTAAAACTAAATTTTGACCCTGGGATTATATTTTCTTTTTTGAGCACATGTGAATTTGAGGCCCAATCAAATGGAGATAGCTATTATACGTCTAGTTGTTGTTAATTACGGGACATGTCGGGGGCCCTGGTCTTGTGCCCCTATATGATATGTAAATCGAAACTGTTCTCGACAAAGATATAGTGAATGTTTGAAAGGATTCTTAAATTATGCAGGTAAAAAAAGGAAGGCTTTCCATAATTAAATAAGTAGGTACAACAATAATTATATATCAGGAGTGCCTAACGTTCAGAATCAGGTTAATGGTTAGGTCAAGTGAATCACAGATTTTATATTTTATATATTTAGTACAAAATCTTTTGAAAATATTCTATTTCAGTGTGGAAGATACACTAATTGACTATTCACATGTTGTTTTAACAAATATATAACGAAGTTATTGAACAAAATTACCTACACTTAGATTTTATATTTTATCTGGAGTGAGCGTTTATCGTTTTTGCAAAATGCTTAACTTAAAAGTCGTTGTAAAATGTATAAAAGATATACGAGTATAGACATTTTTAATCCCGCAACAGAATTTTACTGCTTGGGTATAAAATATTTTTAATAAGAACCGTTGTATAAAAACATTCGCAATACTCTTGATTTACAAATATATTTAATTCTTTATATTACCAGAGAGTAAGAAATCAATATTTCACATAATGAGCAACACAGACCTTGGTAAATAAATTTAATAACTTTTGATTATTATCCAGTTTGAAAGTAACTAAATTATAATACCCTTTTAACCTTCTTTTAAGTCGTTCTTCCAATCACCAACATATTTGTCGAATCGAGACGTGAATACTGCATGGTGTAAACCATTTTTGACTGCTTTTCTTTCAGCAGCGATTAGTAAAGGTGTAAATGTTTTTGGTTTTCGGTAAAGCGGCATGTTTTTTTATAAATAAATAGATAAAATAAAATTATGCAAATATTGACAATTAATCAATTGTAATAGATTAAAAACATTTTAAATTAGTAAAAATTTGATAGATAATTTATAAAGTAAATTTTTTATTCCTTTGTTACAAAAGACAAATAAAAAGAAAACATTAATTTTTGCATCTGTATTTTCTTTTCACTCAATATAAAATAAAAGGCTCGATATGGTCCTGTATATATTAAATTTTAATTCTTAAACATTAATTTCCATAGTGTCTAAGTACACTTAAATAGATTATCTATTTAATTATCCTTATTTATGTTTTCGGTAGTATTTTCAAATAATATAAGGTGTAATTTTATTTTTATAACGGGTCCTAACTGTTATAGGTAAATACAATAAGTTATTAGCTAAAAATACACTCATTTGAGTGGAGATTTATATAACCATGCATGAAACAATTTTATAATAATGTACTACCTATATGATTTATGAAGACTGTAGTTGGCTATACACGCGATGATTCTGAGTTTAGTTCCCACTGGGAGTAATAATTATATTTAATTTTTTTTTCAAATTCTGGTTTGTGAAAACTCGGCGTTAGGTTCCACCATTCAATACGCATTGTCTCGAAATTTGACGAAAATGGAGAACAAAACGAAAGTTTCTTAGCACTGGATTTACTCTGTACCTGCACTTCTATATAAGAGAAGCCGAAAAGAATATTATAGAATGCAACCGGTTATAGGTGTCACGCTGGGAAATATGTACCTAGGTGTATGTATATTATAAAAGTATCATTTTTAAAAAGTATAAAATAACTTTTTTCACTCAACACGCAGTGCCTCAATTTAGCGGAAAGTGGGGAACGGAATTGTCGTAAGAGAACGGAGTGTCTTAACACAAGGTTCTCAAGTTCCCTCTGCCTACCCTGCTATGTGCGGGATACAACGTGAAGTTAAAAAAAAAATTAAAAAAAAATAAAATAACTGTGGTGCAAATGAGAATTAAGATTTTAATCTTGAAACAATTATCTACATATTTACTATTTAAATTACATTTACGTTTTATTAGGTAAGTAGCTATATACTAGCGTACGATTGTCCTTAAAAAGACTAATAATTCTGAATTAAAATATTGAATAGGACACTTGATTAGAATTCTATTTGTAACGTTATTTATTTGGGCTTGTAACATCATGGGAAGCTATTGTTTTCAAATTATAAATAATAATTTAAATTATTTACGCTACTACTGCGTACGTCCATGTCTAAAGATGGTTATGGGTTGGATCTGGAATATTTATATTTAAAATACTAGGTATTCCCGCGATTTTGTCTACTAAGAATAGGTAATTCTTTTGTATACTTTGATTATATTTTATTTGGGCTTATTTTATTTCTCAGAACAATCGTTTGCCAAGAGATTTTTAAGTCTCAATCAAACACTTCGAAAACGAAAAACATTTTTAGAAAACTTTTGAATCTCGTTGCGTTTAAATTTATATACCATTTTTTTTTCACGCTGTAACCCGCATATAGCAGGGTATTCAGAGGGAACCAGAGATCCTAGTGTTAATACACTCCATTCTCTTTCATCAATTTATATACGTTTTATTAAAAAAAAATGTGTGTGATTAACACTTTGAACTGTCAAAATTACTCGAGTCGAATTTCTTAGAGTAGCAGTCGCTTTAAAGTTGTTGTGTAACAAACATACAAACATCCATCTTAGTGGGATGATTATTTATCTTCTTCTTCTTCTTCCTAGCATTTATCCCGGCTAGCCAGGGTCTGCCTTCCTACTCAACCTACTCCACTTTGCACGATCTTCTGCATCACGGGTGGTTAGTCCATTGGCTCTCATATCCTGCTTCACGACATCCAGCCATCGCTTCCTTGGGCGTCCGGGGGGCCTAACTCCAGGGACAGATATATCAAGGCATTTTCTTCCGACATGGTGTTCGGGACGGCGCACAACGTGGCCGTACCATCTCAGGCGACGCTCTTGGAGCTTATCCGCTACGTCACGGACCCGAAGACTACCTCGAATGAATGTGTTACGTATGCGATCAGCCCGCGTAACGCCACACATCCATCTCAGCATCTTCATCTCCGTGACGCGAAGCTCCTGAGTGTGACGAGACAGTGCCGGCCAACATTCGCTACCGTATAAAAGAACAGGTCGGATTATGCACTTGTATATCTGTCCCTTGAGGATGATTATTTATATGATTACTAATTATCTACCTTGCCTCGGTAACAAATAACGTGATGTGTTCTCACTTTATGGTTTTTTAACATGTAATACTTAACACTGAACGACTTTTATGGTTGTTATATTATTTTTGTAACATGACGTTATGTTTATATAATATGGCTTTCGTTCATTAATTGTTTTGTAGTAAGGAATTATAGTAATAGGATTATTAATTTTAACATTTCCATATCCATACCATATCCGTGGTGCGATGTTCTTCATTAATTGATCCGTTAAATATATCTAAAATAGTTTAGGTATATTTTTCTCTTAAAATGGTTATTCTGTTTTTGTATTGACGTAAAACTTTAAGTGTAAAATTACTAGTAAGAGTCGAAAATTGCTATTTTTGCATAATATTTGTCTGATATTTTATTAAGACGCCTGTCGTGGCGCAAAGGCACAAGCGAGCGACCATAAACGCGACAGGTTGTGGATTCGATTCCCACTCCAGGAAATGTAAATATAGTATTTTCATTTTTTGGTTTTGGTAACAAGGCAAAGCGGGGCGTTGAGTTCCGCCACTCAACACACAATGCCTCAATTTGGCGGAAAGTGGAGAATGGAAATGTTGATAGAGAGTGGAGTGTCTTAATACTAGGTTCTCTGGTTCCCTCTGCCTACCCCGCTATATGCGGGATGCGGGAAGTTAAAAAAAAAATACATTTTACGATATATCCCCTTCACCTGAAGAAGAATAATATGAGCCGAAATAAATTAATGTAATATATTTTTGATACGGAATGAAACTAAATATGACGATTTCACAGTAAAAATTCGAGTCATTTTAAATAAAAATTTTTTAACAAGTTATAGACTTAAAAATCTTTATTTATTTACAGAACTGCTAAAATACAAATGATTTCATCCATTCACATTTTGCTTTTATTCATATTTATATCAAACATCTAAAAATAATAAGCCAAAGTTAAAATAAAACATCAAACAAACTTATCTATATATTTAATAAACAACTACATTCAAGCTGATCCATGTGCTTTCTTCAAGCCTCTGCTCAGTTCCACCATTTGCTGGTAATGTTCCCTAAAGCCCTGTAACGCTAGACTTTGCTGGCTCTTCATGGCGGAAGTGCTTGCTATGTACTTGTCAACACATTCAATGCATTTGTTGTTCAATTCTATATCATGCTCAGAAAGATGTTCTGATCTTGTTAGTTGTATTGGTGTGGGTAATATCTGTGAATTTAAAATAAGTAATAATTATAACATAAAATTGATTAAAAGTGTTTTTAATATTTGTTAAAGAATAAATATCATAAACCATATTTCACAATCACTCAATAAGGGCTGTATCGCGCCATTTTCTACTTATAAAGTTCAAGAAAAATATTAGACATGCGCGTTTTCGTTTTTTATCTGTAACGGTTACATATCGGATATGAAGTTTTCATATCCGATATCATATTCGTTTTCAGATATCGAGTTTGTGCTGCGATAGTTTTCGTTATAATTTAGTTTTTGTTACAATTTAGTTTTCATATCTCATCGTCGAGTTGTCGTTACGTTTTGTGTGTAGTTATTTGATATCGGTATATTATATCGATATCATTTAGATATCGATATAATATAAGAGTGAAAACCGTTTTTAGTTACGTTTTGATATATCGGTCCCATCCCTAAAATATATCATTTAGCGCCAAATTCTAGTTGCATTTCTTTTTATTCAGTCCCACCCACATAGCAGAGTAAGGGGACAGAATGTAGTGTCGAGACACTTCGTTCTCCTCTTTCCGCCCGAATTTGACACATAGTGGATATCAAGCGTATTTATTTTTGTATTTAATTTTATTTGCGAGATATTTAATATTTTTCTGTTGTTAGAAAAAACAATGGACTAGAATACAGTGACTGTAAAATAGATAATGAGTTTAATAAACAATATTTTTACAAAAAATTTCAAATTATCCACCAAAAATAATATTTAGTAAAATCCTGTAAGTATAATATAATTCATAATCATCTCACCTGTGACACTAAAGCGTCAGTTTCATATCCATTAGCCAAGTCACCAAGTATTGCGTGTCTCAAAGCTATCAAGAGCACCGCCTCACGTATCGCACCACTTTGTACTATTTCTAGCATTAAGTTATCCATACTGTTGTGCCAAGTGAGATAAAAAGCTAAAGGACCAAAATGGCGGGTTGATCTGCAAATAATTATACATACATACATAGCTTCACTCTGTATCCCGCATATAGCAGCGTACGCAGAGGGAACCTAGTGTTAAGACACTCCGTTCCCCATCTTCCGCCGCATTAAGGGATTGCGTGCTGAGTGGCGGAACTCAACATCGCGCTTTGCCTTGTTACCAAACCCAAGAAATGAAAAATTCCATTTCCTGGAGTGGGAATCGAACCCACAACCGGTCGCATTTACAGTTGCACGCTCTACGTCACGACAGGCGTTAATAACTATATATTTATATAAGCTTTAAGGAAACTACGTCTTATTCTTTTAAGGAGAAACATTATTTGTAATATAAAACAAGAAAAAATGTAATAGATGAAAAAATCATAAACAGTATCATATTTTTACTACATATAGTAGAATACTCAGATAGGATCTAGTGACTCTTCATTCTCCGCTTATAGCAATTAAGATGATGCCCTTTGAATGACGAAACTCAAGGGCCCACTGACTTACTAGAGCTTTGAAAATAACTTAAATATATTTGTTTTTGTGAGTGAAAATCGAACCTACGACCAGTTGTATTAACAGTGAAATGCTGCCTCCATTCCACTATATCATAATGGCTATAAACACATATAGTCATTGTAAAAGAAATTAAGAACTTATTTATACTCTAAGGTAAGGTAGGTAAGTAAAAACAGCCTAATGTTCAACACTTGTTCTGCCCTTTTCACTTTTGATATTGCTCTTATATAGACATATATTCAGACTAGTTACAAAAATTCTATTTCAAATTTCAATTAAGTAACTAACCTTAGTAAATACATAATGCATTTAAAAAATACTGCTTACCTTAGTAAGTTAAACTGTGCATTCATATCCACATGCTGGTAAGTAATACTAGTCAATTTCTGATACTGAGGCTCGTCCGGCTCATACTGGACACAGGCTCTATCTAACACATATTCATATTTAAATCTGTCAAGAAGACTGTGAAACTTCTCTAAATCAGTGAAAATCGGTGGTTCCTTTATTTTTCGTCCAGGCATTGGAAAGTATATCTAGAATTATTAGAGTATTAAGTTTATAATTTAGTACCCAAAATTTATAAACATAATATTGATTTATATTACATACCTGATTAAGTCTTTTCCTATCATCATGATCACAACTGCGCAAAGTTCCATCTGGGTCCCTATAGTGGTTTTATTTTTTATTAAAACTTATCTAAATTGTAATATATAGCTAATTAAGATTATTGTTTTAAAAAATTAAAAACTATTCAAAAAAAAAATAAACATAACATGACTACATATGAATATAAAAAATTTTGCCCATTTAAATTACAGTAGAACCTCGATAACTCACAAACCTCATAACTTAAAAACCTCTATAACTTAAAATAAGCAACTTCTATAACTTAAATAAGTAATCTCTGCATTGGCCCTCAGTAATATATATTAAACAAATGCATTATTAACTTATGATATTATCCTTTCATTATTAGTTGTTACTTTAACTTTAAACAAAGAATCATTATTTATGTTATATTTATTCTTATAAAAGACAATATTGAATATAATATTGCTTAGATATAAAGCTTATTATTTACCTTTCCAATATTGTTCTGTGCTCATTGGCAACACCAAAAGTTATATCTGTAAATAAATATCTGGAGGTATCATATCCCAATAACGCTGGATCTTTGGATAAAACATCAACTATTGGCTCACGGATCTGGAATTATGTAACGTTTTCTGTTACAATCAAAATTATAAACAATAATATATACACAACAAATTGAAACCATTACATAAGTATTTAGTAATAAACTGTTAACTATATTTTTTTAATCATTTGTATATAAATAGGAACTTTTCTAATCAATCATACCTTAAGTACTGGTGGCATTTGCAATAATCTGTCAGCATTTTTGTTGGCCTTTTGTTGCTCAAACTGTAATTCTTCGTCCGTTAAAAACTTATAAACTGGTGTTTTGAGAATAGGTACATTGCTGCTGGTTCTTTTTCGGAATACTTTGGCAAAATCAGGACGAGTTAATCGTTTTAGTAATATTTGAACACCTGATGAAAAAAACTTTGGGGCCGGATTTTCTCCATCTAAAATTATTAATAAACTAATACATCACTTCGGAGTACTATTATAATTAGTAAACAAATAAGTAATATCTGTACGAACTAATTATTTATATTAGTATAATATTAAAATTAAGTAATCTTACCATATATTGAAGGTGTAATACTTAATTTTCTATAAGAAATTAAAATAGATTGTGTTTCATTACTCTTAATTAAAATGTTTCTTGTATTGTTTTTTACTAACTTTAGTAAAGACATGATATAAAAATTCGTCTATTTAGTATTTAGAATTCATAACCTATAAATTAATTTGACAATTACCACAGAATAAACCACAGACTACCACAGACAATCCTTTTATACTTTACATAAGCACATTTAGTTATAATACAACAATATAAATGGCAAAGGTAGCAGTATAATATATACTGCAATCTTCTTTCTTCAATTAAATATTTGGTGTCCTTTTGGTGGTGTAATCGATATCGTTTAACATTTCACAATATCTATGTTAAGCTACTTACATTTAAGTGAAACAAATTTAAAAATACGTCTGCAAATATAGATTATATTTTAAAAGAATGACTATTTTTTAATCTGTAGTCCAAATGACATGACATCCAAAATGTACCCACTGTCACAATAGTAACAACAAGGATTTTTGAGCTTATATTACTAAATAATAGTTTTATTATGTATAAAACTAAAATTTTCTTCATAAGTTGCTTGTACAGCTTATATTGTTACTATTGTTAGAAACTTATTATAAAAAATGGCTAAAAGAAAAGCAGGAGTAAACGATATCATTTATGAATTAGATAATTCTGATATTGAAGTTAGCAGTGACGACGAAGGAAAGGAAGCCAAAATAGGACGATTTGTAAGCGAGGGCAGTAAAGAAATACTTAAAAATAAGAAAAAACACAATGAAGTTATTAATCATGACATTGCCGAAGAAATTTCGAAGACAGTACCTCAATTACAAAACGGAGGGAAAACGATTTCCGACAAGACATTAATCAAAACCAATCCAGTTGAGGCGAAACAATTAAATAAATTTGAAAATAACAATTTTAATAAAGAAGAAAGTGAGGGACGCAGTAGTCAATGTTCAAATACAGTATTATTTGATGAAGACATAAATATTGATTCTCCAACCGCTGACAGCGACTTAGGTGTTGTTGGTTGTGAAAATAAAACACCTTTAGTGACAGTGCGTTTCAAAGATGTCAAGTTAGCTCAATTTACATACTATAAAAAACAAGTGAAAGAATTTCTTATTAGTCTTTTAAAATCTAATGATGCAAGTAGTATAAGTGAAGCTGACACAGATAATGAGAGTACGATATCTGGCCTGAAGACTTAGCTGAAGATAGTTATAATGATGAAGAGATTGCTAACCAAGATGATAATTTATTCTTTGTAGATACAGACCTGTCTGAGAATGCACATACAGACATACCCACATATAGCAAAGTAAGGTTCTATAAATATATGATTTATATTAATAACAATAATTAATTACAACAAGCATATAATAATTCTGATTTAACTAAATGAGAACATGTATTTTTATTGGCTAGACCTCTTTGATTCAAGGAGAGGATTATTATATTTTTTTAAGATTCACACATTTCAGAGACACTGCCTCACTCCTATCATAATTACCTTATCTATTATATTTTAATTGAATACTTTAAAACTAATTTTTTAAATTGGGTCAACTTTTTGATTCTGAGAACTTTTTTAAAACTATTTTTATTTTCAGACATCACACATAATAACTAACATACCAGAGAAAGAAGAAAGTTCTCCAGCTACTCCGCAGCGGTGGAAACTTACATGCTTTAATTGTGATGGATTGCATTCAATTAAAGATTGCCCTTTACCAAGAGACAATCGCAGGATTGCTGAGAATAGAAAACATATTGTTAAAGTAGGGTTAGTAGAAATATTTATTCACACCAATATCCTTTAACCATTTAAAAATAATTACAAAAATAATTATGAAATGTATAGATATACCAATGCAACAAAATATGCTTAAGTTATTTTTTTATATTTCTCTTGCTTTTCGTGGTTTATCAGTAGATAACATATTTTTCTGTTATACATCTGTAATCAGTCACAGGATTATTAGCTAAGATTACTTGCTTTTTTTATATCTCTGCCTGCAGAAGTATTGATTTTCATAAATCTCCGTTAGAAGTTTGGCAATTTTTCTAAAATTATATGATTATTTAAATTTGATTTTGAAATATTTACTTAATTTTGTCAAACTGGTTTTTCACTAATTTGGACTTAACACTATTTTCCATGTCACAGATATATTAAAAAAAAATTAAAACATGTCTTATAAAAATTGCAGCCGATATCATGTTGAAGATGAACAAAAATATGGTCATTTAATACCAGGCCGGATATCAGCAGCATTGCGAAGTGCCTTAGGTCTGAAAAGATATGAATTGCCGTTACATATTTACAAAATGAGGTTACTGGGCTACCCTCCGGGATGGTTAGAGGATGCTCGAATTTCACATTCTGGAATAAGACTGTTTGATGCATCGGTAAGAAGTAAACTAGCAAATTTATTTCTCAAAAGTTAATAAAACTATAGAATGACAAAAAAAACAAATAATCTCCGTATATTAATTATGATTGACTAATATTACTTTATTTATATTTATTAATACTTACCTACCTACCTAACTTCATGCTTTATCCCTAGCGGGGTAATCAGAGAGAATGGAGCACCAAACACTACTGTCCCTGCATATATCTTTCGCTTCATACACAGTCATTGACCTCTTCATGCATGCCCTCTGGAGTGTCCTCATATTTATGAATATTTTAATTAAGTTTATTAATCATTTAAACTATATATTTTTTATTTTAATTACTTTAGAACATTGTTTATAAAACATTTTTTTCAATTAAGTTCTTTTTTATTTATTAAAACTTATAATTATTAACTGTAATTTTGTCAAAGAAATAGGGCACTCACAACATGCAATTGTACTCCTGAGAAGAAAAGTTTGAAAAATATTATTATTTCTTTTTTCATTAACAGGGCAGTGCAATTTTAGATCCTGACCAAGAAGAAGGTGAATTAAATGAGCCTGGGTCAATGGATAAGTTTGACATTAAGAAAATTCTGGACTTCCCTGGTTTTAATATTCCCGCTAGCTCAAGATATGTAGAGGCATGTGTCTTATTGAAAATACTTACAGGAATATTTGATGGAATATATATTTTTTTTTCTTAAATTTTTTTCATTAACTTAATATGTTAATTCCAAACATTATTCAAAATTAAAAATTTAAATAATTATTATAAATTTTGAAGCACCACATAAATGTGTTCAAAAAATTAGTCACTTTAATATGGAAAAACAAAACTAAAGTTATATTTCTATGAAAATGAGTTAATAATAAATATTAAATATAATTTTCTAGGAAGGTCATCTCTTTGGTTATCCACCTATGTCAGAAGCAGACAGTAAAATGTTAATGTTACAAGCATTGGCCCCTAATGCTATGAAAGCTTATAAGAGGAAAAAGTTAATGTTGTTCCCGGCTAACAACAGTGCTTCTGCCGACGGCCAAATGGAGATGGAATTAGATAGTGGAGATGGTATGAATATATAGTTGTTAAAAGATTTATATTTAGACTACCCAACTAGGGATAAAACGTGAAATTAGCTAGGTACTTTTTTATTAAGATGGTGTAAAAATTAAATATACATATATTGAGGTCATTGTAGCGGAGATAGTTTCTGAGTGCAAAAGGCTACGGTTGTAGGTTCAATTCACATTCAAGAGAATGAATATATATAAATTCTTTTCGACAATCGTTCAGTTTCACTAATCATTGGGCTCACCCTTACTACTCTGCAATGCGCGAAATGGAAATTATAATTAAGGATCAAATAATATGTAATGTTATTAAGGCGAATATACATATTTACTACAAGTAATTAAAATAAGAGAATAAGCGTATGAAGATTTCATTCTAGTAAATAATTTGTTTATTTTGATTTCCATTATGTGTGCTTAAAGGCAGAATTTTAAATTGTAAATATCTGTAGTGATAATCCAACAGATAAATTGACACTTTTCAATTTTCAATTCACTTGCTTAACTTAAAAAAAGGCTAAAATAAAAATATTAAACCTAAGGATATATTAACACAGAAATAGCAGAATTCCCATCAATGCCACCGCTACCAGACGAAGCCCCACCACCGCCACCTCCGCCACCACCGCCACTTCCCGAAGAAATACCCACAGACATAAAAACAAGTACTCCTAAAAACACAAAAAATAAATCACCTAAGAAAATACAAAGTGACAATAATGACAACAAGAAACAAGATGAAAATAATGATAATGATAACGAAAATAAAAATGAGGATAATGATTTGGAAGTCGTTGATGTGTTACAAGTCCCTGATATTCCTGTACCCAGTGATGATTTTATTGTTATTGACGAAGAATATAGTGTTGAGGTGAGTCTCTATTTCTTATTTGTATAAATTCATATAATTAAAAACTAGCTTCTACCCGCGGTTTTGCTCGCGTAGATGTTGATCTTAAATGTTTGTTATTCGTCGTTAATAGAAGTTCATAATATAATAAAATTCAAATTAGTTTAAGAAATTGACAAATGGCCTTGAAAATTTTCGTTATGCCAAATGCTTTCCTTTTTGAGAAAAGTATCGGGTCTAACTATACTCTTAATAATTATATACAATATTTCTTGATTATCGGTTAAATAACTCACACGTGAAAGCGTAACTAACAAATAAAATCCTTTTCGCATTAATAAATGCGTGAAAAATTTAAGTCATTTTACTACAATACAAGTATTAGTATTCTTCCAAAACAAACTTTTTTAAGATTGTCTTTTAAGTATATATGGGATTGTCGTCAATTAAAAATTAAGTTAATTTAAAAATTTTTCTCTGTTTTATCTGTTCATTGTAGAACACTTCACTGGATAGTCCTACTTTAGCTGATTTAGAAGAGAAGAAAAGACAACTTTTAAGCGCGCTTAAAGATGGAGGCGATAGTGAACTGTCAGTCGTTATGTCAGATGTGGGTGATAACGATGATACAACTGATCTGGAAGAAATAGAAGCTTTACTCGATGATGCTGAAAGAAAACAAAAAGAAAAAGACAAACTAAATGTTCAACCAAATGAAAATAATGACAATTCTGTTACAGAGGAAAATAATGATACAAATAAAGAAGTTATGGACAAATGTAGTAAAGATGTTGAAATAGAAGAATTGAAGAATGATTTGGATACTATAAAAACAGATTTAATTAATAAGGAAGAGACAATAGAAGTTCAGAATGTATCAGAACCTGAAACAGATGTACAACAAAATGAAACAACAGCTAACCATAAAACAGGTAATGTAAAAACAACTGCGTACGGAACCCCCGTAATAAACGTCGCGTCGCCATTTTTAAAGTTACCCAGTGAGCAAAACTTTTCTAAGGACATTTGTGACGTCATCAACTTCGAGAACCTTCCGAATTCTACGGGGAAATATAAACAGATAAGTAAATTGTTAAAGAAAGTGAAATGTGAGGTAGATAGGATACAAGACTCATGATCGACTACAACCACCTTTTAAAGGTGGTTTCTTTTTCTAGTACTTTTTATATGGACTTTAGTATTTTGTAAGTTTCTCAATAATAGTAGTTTTATTGGAATTCATGGAAATGGAATGGAAACAATTGGTATTTTTTCTGCCAAAACGCTGAGATGGCAGTTTTTTTTTGAGCCAAATATACATGTTAATATACATGTGACTGTATATACAAACAAATGAATATAATTTATAGTGAGTCTTGGTTATAACTCACAGAGAAACAATAAATTATATACATAAATCCACTGTAACAAAGATAATTTTCACCAGTATTGAGAATTTTTTGTTACAATGTTTTGTGGGACAAAATAAAATTTACAAAAAAAAATTTTGGAGCCATACCCTTAATAACAAAAATAGATTTTATATTTTAAAATAAGTGATAGATAAACATCCAGTTTTAAAATCTAGACAGCAATTTTAACAATATGTTTCTACATTTTAACATAATTATTAGCTATATTTTTATTATTTAAACCATTGGTACATACATAATTATCATATTGCCATTTTAAATACCTATTTTTAAAAAGTAAAAAGAACCAAGAAAAGGCTAAGAAAGATGCTATTTCTTGCGATCAGTTATAATGATTATTTTACTCCAAAGTAAATATTACTTTTTAAAAAAATATATTATTTTTAATATATTTAGTTTTTACTTTAATTTCTAACATAATTTTATATCAATGCATTTTTTCATACATTTTAATTTGGCTTTACACTGCCATCTGCAAAATCTACAAACAATAAAAAGCCTAAGCTTTTCACAATGAAAACTCATGGTTATGTAAATAAATACTCGACTCGCTTCAATTTACTTAACACTAAGTATTTAGTTCCAGACACGGTTTTAGTATGACTGACCATAAACTACTTTTGCAATTAGAAATCTGTTGTAATTGTTTTAATTATATTTTAACTGTAATATTCAACCATACATGTATGTTGGGTGTATAGTGAGGGACGGAGTGTCTTAACACTAGGTTCTCAGGTTCCTCCGCCAACCCTGTTATATGCGGGATACAGCGTGAAGTTAAAAAAAATGTATGTTCTTTGCATATATACATATATATTATAAAAATAAGTTTTCAAAGTATATATATATATATATATATATATATATATATATATA
>JAKGSA010000206.1:235859-248538 GCA_033558755.1 Philaethria dido | reverse complement strand
TATATATATATATATATATATATATATATATATATATATATATAATTTTTTTAGCTTCACGCTGTTTGCCTCACATAGCAGGGTAGGCAGAGGGAACCAGAGAACCTAGTATTAATACACTCGATTCTCTTTTAACATGTCGGTTCCCTATATATATTTTTATTAGTAATGAAATATTTTAGGCATTTTTTAATGAAATAAAGTTTGGCAATAACTTCTATATCATGAGTTAGTTTAATATAATTTGTAAATATAAAAATATTTTTAATTTTACCTTTGTTCTAAGAGAACTTCATGTCACAGGTTCATATCCTGAACTGTGATGCAAATTTTTACACTATATGCATGCAATGCTATGCATATTACAATAAATAAGAATATTATAATACATATATTTTAATCTGCTAGTTTAGCAGTGACCCGGAACCTCTTGCAAGGTAATGATTTTTATAAAAAACATTGTATCAAAATTTAAATTATTTGTTTTTATTCATAATTAAATAGATAATGGGGTAAATTCCAATTACATTTATTTTCAAAATTGTTTGGATTTTTTAAAGCATTTAATTTTGACGATCATGTTTTATTATAAAAGACAATGTTAAATATTTTTAACAATTTTAGTTTCAACTATTATAATAGAAAGGAAAAAATAAAACACTCAATAAAATGTCTCATGTTGTCTTCATTTATTTTGTTATATATTAACAATCTCGAATGGTGTTGCCATTATTATAATAAATTGTGAAAGCAAATGTTATTCTAATTACAAAGTGATAAATCCCAACCCAAAAGAAAATTAAAACTAAAAACATATCACAAGCTCGGCTTGACATGCAGCCATGAAACAAAAAAAAATATTAAATTGATTTAAACAATAAAATTAGAATACTTTATTTAAAATAATTTCATAATGTAAAAGAGAAAAAAATAAAATGTATATAGAATGGAAGAGATACGTGAAAATATATAATATATATGAGTCAGATCTGAGTATTGCCATATACAAATAATCAATTTGGTAATCATTTTTTAATGAAGAGTTGAAAAAAAATGTCGATTTACCATTTTAATAACCTTTGGCGTTTCTTTTAAAAATTATAGCACCAAAATACAAAATTCAATAAAATTTTACGTTCCTTTTTAATATGTATACTACATATAATAAGTTGGAAGTATTGGAATGATTATTTTTCTAGGTACAGATACCAGCGCTCAAGCAACACTAGTCAGTGAAGTTCAACTATACATATTTATATAATTCCTTATATATATCTTATAACGCTATACTTAAAGATGTTTTTTAACGTTTTTACATATTTTATCAGTTTTCTTTGTTGAACCTTCTAGAACTTTCTTCGTTATTAGATTCTTGGTGGCGTTGGTGGGGCGCCATCACGGTCCTGTTGATAAATAATACTTAAAATATAAGAGTAAAAATATTAAACATTCTCTCGCAGTTTGGGGGCCACGGTGGATCCGTGGTTAGTCAGAGGGTCCACCGTAGAGCGACAATGAAACCACAATGGAGCTATGATAGCAAAATGGCTTAAAAACCACAATAGATCCATCGTGTTTCCATTATGGTTCCATTGTAGATCCACAGAAAATCCACTGTCATCGTCGTTACACCGTGGATACACTGGCCCACAAACTGCGAGGGTTAACTAAAGAATGACCGTTATGATCAAGTAGTTTATTCTTTATATTTATATAGAAGTATAGAATATAAGAATAGAGTCTTTAATAGTACATAGGTATTCGAAACATTTAACAAAAAAAAAAGGATTGAGATAATAATAACATCATAGCTTCACAAGTACCTAGTGTTAAGACACTCCGTACTCTTTTAACATTTGTTTGCCACTTTCCGCCGAATTGAGTTTTTTTAAAGGATAATGCAGGGTAAACGAGCAGAATGACCACCTGATGGTAAGTGATTATCTTCGCCCATAGACATCTACAACATGGAGCGATACAGATGGAAGGGTAGGATAATGTAGTAGTTCGCTATCGGAATCACCACATTCTGGGGATAAAGAGAAGGAATAGTGAAAACCTGGTTTACATTGGCATGATGGCAACCGGAACACATCAGTAGATATTTGGCGGTTCGTCTTTGATAGTGATCGCGAGCCAGACGGAGGATGAACCCTCCTACCACTAAACTACTGGAATACCCGCCTCTTACAGAACGCTACCCAGCGGCGGAGGGGAATTGTATTCTAACCCCCTCCCTTCACAAGGTAAAAATAATAATAACGATTACTATTATAATTACAATAACTATAATGGTTCCTATAAAACGTGTAAAGATAAAGAAAGAACAAAAAACCATTTCACATTAATAAAGAAAACCTAAAGTAAACCTTCAAAGTACATGTATATAGCGCGACACTATTATTTCGAAGCTTTTGTTGAATAACAATCGAGTATTATGAACATAATTAACGTACATAAATTATATAACGAGGAGAGTCCAAGCTGATTTAACCTATAATACACTACAGTTTTCTAATCGTAATAACAAGCGTATAGAAAATATCGTCGGCTTAGAATGTAAAATGAATAACTTAACATACATACATCATACATACAGCTTCACGCTGTATCCCGCATATAGCAGGGTAGGCAGAGGGAACTTAGTGTTAAGACACTCTGTTCCCCACTTTCCGCTGAATTGAGGCATTGCGTGCTGAGTGGCAGAACTCAACGCCGCGCTTTGCCTTGTTATCAAGCCCAGGAAATGAAAATACTAAACTTTACATTTCCTGGAGTGGGAATAGCACCCACAACCTGTCGCGTTTACAGTCGCACGCTTGTGCCTCTGCGCCACGACAGGCGTTCGTTCGAACTCAGGTTCCCTCTGCCTACCCTGCTATATGCGGGATACAGCGTGAAGCTAAAAAGATTGTTTTTTAACTTCATAGTACACAGAACATAGTGTCAAGACACTCTGTTCTCTTTGAGCCCAAATTAAAGTCATTGGGTGTTGAATGGTTGGTAATCAACGACGCTCTTCGTCTTATCAGAGAGGGGAAATGAAACAAAATTAAATTATTCACCGAGTGGGAATCAAACTCACAACCGCTCGTTTTTGTTGCGCTGTTCCATTGCGCCACGATGGCCTCAAAAATAGATTAAGGAAATGAATTATCAGGAGAGACAAAAACATTCTTAGCACAAAAAAAAAACATTAAATAAGTTTTATGAGAAGGCTTTTATGTTAGTTTTATATGGAAAAATTGTCATCTAAATTTTAAGGACACGTTTAATTACACTTTTTTTGACCAATTTAACAGAAAATTGATAATTGTGTGTAAACAAAAAATGGCGTGGGTCAGTATTTTTTGCTCTGATTCGAGAATGTTTATAGTTAGACAAACTAGAGCAATAAATTCTACCGTTACCTAATACGCAATATACCTTATAATGCAAATGGATGGAAATTTGAGAGCATAATGTCACAATACATGACTACCTCCGCTACTTTTTACGAAAAAAAAAATAGATGTATAAAAAATTTAATTTAACAGGGTTTGAACCCATACCCAACTAAAAAAATAATAAACGTGACTATTTTTTTATAACAAAAAATAACAGATTTTAGATTATTTGATTTATAATTAGATTACAATGGAAAGAATTAATTCCAATGACCTATTTATTTAATATGCATCTACATAGTTGTAATATGCAGTGGCATTGTCGAAAACAATTGAATTGAAGACCTGCATGAAGGTAATGTGTCTCGCAATTTAAATTTCGTGAAAATTGACAACTGTTAAATATTGTCATCAGTAATTTTTCAGATCGCAACAGGTTGTGGGTTCGATTCCCACTCCAGAAAATGAATATATTGAATTAAATAATATTTAGTATTTTCATTTCTTCATTCAGATTACAAGTTAAAGCGCAGCGTTAAGTTCCACCACTCAGGACGCTATCACGCAATGGCGTGCTGAGTGGTTGTGTAAACATTGAGGCATTCTCAATTCGGCGGAAAGTGGAGAATGGAATTAGAAGAGAACCGAGTGTCTTAACACTAGGTTCTCTGGTTCCATCTGAATACAGTGTGAAGCAAAAAAAAGGAATATTTTACTTAAGTCAAGTAGTAAATTTAAGTGGGACCACATCAAAAGCAATACCTATCATATAGCTATATAAAAAAAAACGCAATGTAAAAAAAAAAGTCAAAATAGGTTTCCCACAGTAAAAAGTAATGCGATAACACACATAAAAAATAAAATTGAATTGAGGATTATTTTTTTTGTTTTTTAAAAATAAATTATGATTTCTTTTCTTGTAGTGAAAATTTAAATATTTTTTTTATAAAATATAAATAAAAATTTAATAAGTTTTTTTAAATACAAAAGTAAAAATTTGGGTGTTTAATTCTATATCAATTGTATACCAATAGAATTGGATTCCGAAAAAGAGACATATCACCTCCATCCATGCATATCTTCCATTATTTCTATATAAATTCAACATATAAATTTAAAGTTGAAAATTAGTTTAATTACTTTAAAGCACTAATGACTCATTCGTAAACCTGATATCAGTTTAAATAGCCAAGTGGGCGGATGATAACAAAGCTACGGCCACGTGACGACGTCGTGCCATATTTTGTTACAATTTATTCAAATTTAGTAATGAAAGCGACATTTTTTTATCACCTTTTACCAGCAAAATGGTCGAAATTATAGTTATCTGCAACAGAATATTAATGTTTCTTCTTTTTTTTAGCTTCACGCTGTATAACGCATATAGCACTCCAATCCCCACTTTCCGCCGAATAGAGTCATCACGTACTGAGTGGCGGAACTCAACGCCGCGCTTTGCCTTGTTACCAAACCCAGGAAATGAAAATACTAAGCTTTTACATTTCCTGGAGAGGGAATTGAATCCACAACCTTTCTTTCTCCTTTATTTCTGTTTGCTAGATAGAATAAAATCTTAGTAATGTATCCTACTGTTTTGACATTTCATCCAATTAAACTTATATTCGCAACGCAACGTCACAATTCATAAAATCGCGCTTGAGAAACTCAGTAAATAAAGACATGCATGGATGAAGGTGAATAGGTATGTCGCAAAATTATATAAGTCAAAAGTTTTGCGTCATAATAAAGATTTTAACAAAACAAGAACCGTACGCCTACAGATAATGTGCACTGAAAAGTAAAATTATTACGAATATCTCAAAAACTCCTCGTCAGATCTTAACTAAGTTTAATAGGGACCACATCAGAAGTAGGTATTAACTATCATATAAAAAAAAGAATAATTAAAATTCGTTCATTCAATAAAAAGATTTGCGATAACACAAAAAATACAAAAAAAATTGATTCGGTTCAATTTTTTTAACATTTTTACATATTGTTATACTTAGTAGCAAAAGAAATATATATTTTTTTTTTTTTTTTTTTTTTTATCGATAACTGATGGCAAACGAGCAGAAGGACCACCTGATGGTAAGTGGTTACCTTCGCCCATGAACATCTACAACACCAGAGGCGTTGTAGATGCGTTGCCAACTTAGAGGATACAGATGGAAGGGGAGGACAATGTAGTAGTCCGCTATCGGAACCACTACATTTTGGGGAAAGGATGGGTTGGATAGGGGAAAACCTGGCTTACATGCCATCGAACCGGAACACATCATAAGATATTTGGCGGTTCGTCTTTGACATGATAGTGGTCGCAAGCCAGTCGGAGGACGAACCTCCTACCACCAAACAATTCCTAGATACTTATCAATATATTATGGTCAAATTAAACAAAACTTTTGTAAGTTGTAATCTATGAGTTATTGTAATGTACATATATGCTTACTGCAATCGTCTAGTTCCGTTCAGTAGGTTTTGCGTGAAAGAGTAACAAACATCCATCCATCCCTCCTTGCTGGTTGATAATTAATTTTAAATATTTTATTTTAAAAGTTAAATATAACTTTTTCGGTGGATATCACCTTCATTCAAATATAATCAAAAAGATTTGTTAATGACATTTGATCCTATAATCAAGTCACAAAAAAATCTTAAAAAATGTCCGCTAAATAGATGGACTATTTCCCAAATTGTTCTACATATTCCATTAAAGAAATAATTCAATTTATTGTAACATTTTTATAATAACTAGTGTCCCCGTTGAAGCGACAACGCGTTGTCTTTGACAATGTTTGTGTCACTTTATATAAACATGGATGTCAAACCAAGGTAGTGTGTGTAATTTTTATTTATTAATTTAATATACTCTTTACTTATTTTGTGTCTAAAACAGACTGCCCAATACTACACGAGTAGAGGAACACCGGTGTATGCTTGCTTCTTGGACCTTTCTAAAGCCTTCGATCTTGTGGCTTACGACATACTGTGGAAGAAGCTTCGGGAAGCAGGTGTACGGCCTGAAGTGATTTCTTTGTTAAGGTTTTGGTATTTAAACCAAGAAAACTGTGTTAGGTGGGGCGTAACGCCATCGGATGCATATAGGTTGGAGTGCGGAGTGAGGCAGGGGGGTATTACCTCACCTAAGCTGTTCAATTTATATGTGAATGAGCTGATTGTGGGACTCAGCAGCACAAAGGTCGGATGCTGGATAGATGAAGTGTGCGTGAATAATCTCAGTTATGCGGATGACATGGTGTTGCTGGGTCCGACAGCTGGATCAATTAGAACACTGTTACAAATGTGTGAAAATTATGCGGTAAAACATGGCCTTACGTATAATGTAAAGAAAAGTGAGTACATGGTCTTTGGGGTCGGCGGTAGGGTAATGAAGTATGAACCAGTGTTAAAGCTAAACGGGGTACAGTTGAGACGGGTTAAGCTCTTTAAATATCTGGGTCATTACATTTCCGCGGATCTCAGAGACAACGCAGACATTGAGCGTGAACGAAGGTCACTTGCTGCCAGATGTAACATGCTTGCCCACAGGTTTGCGCGCTGCAGCAACGAGGCTAAAATAACATTGTTTAAGTCCTACTGTCAGACTTTCTATACCTGTGCTCTGTGGACCAGCTATAATAAAAAGACGCTAGATGCACTCAGAGTGCAATATAACAATGCTTTCAGGATTTTGTTGGGACTGCGACGCTTCTGTAGTGCGTCCGCAATGTTTACAGAAGCGAAGACCGATGCCTTTTTCGCGATTTTGAGAAAGCGGACCGCGTCTTTATTAAACAGAACGCGGAACAGTCCTAACAGAATTCTGAAAATGTTCAGTGCCAAGCACGCCGAACCTATGCTAGAGCATTTTGTTGGTGTAGTGGTGAGGCTCACAAGGCTGAGTAAATAGGTAGTAAACTAGTATATTGATTTTTAATATTAGTTTTAAGTTTCTATTGTTACTAACAACTGGACTGTAAATGTCTTAATAAATAAATAAATAAATAAAATAAATAAAATTTACGCATTATTTTAAAAAAATATTATCATTCTGCACACCTTTGCTATATAAACTATAAGTGTGCCAAATTTCATGCCCCCTCGTCCGTGCAATTTTCGTAAAAAGGGGTACAAAATTTTCGCTTCACGTATTTATATATAATAAAATAAACTATATCTATCAAATAAAAAAAGCCTATATGAAAGATATATGAAGCAAAGGTGAGCGGCAAGAGAGGTAGGGGGAAACCTCGGTTGACCTTCGAGAACACAGTATCAATAAATAAATACTGGAGGAAGATCACGTAAAACGCATGAGGACCCCCCGGAGGGCATGCATCAAGAGGTTAATGACTGTGGACGCGGCGAAAGAGGTATGCAGGGACCGTAGCGTGTGGCGCTCCGTTCTCTCGGACTACTCCGCTAGGGATAAAACGTGAAGTTAGGTAGGTAGGTATCAAATACGTGAAGTTAGGTAGGTAGGTATCAAATACGAAAATTTAACTAAAAAATATACTATCCTCTAATTTCGTGGCTGCATAAGGTATATTTAAACTTTTAGATGATCATTCATAAACAATTACAACTGCTTGTTAAAATCAATATAAAGGTGTCCCAAAATTAACGCAAGATTTAACTTTGCCGCCATTTGCTATTATATTCATTATTCATTCGCTATTAAAAGACTAAAATGGCATTTTCTATTTAATTCAAATCTTGCGTTAATTTTGGGACACCCTATATATGCAACAAAGTAATATTTATTATAGACAAGCAATATTTCAATCGGTATATTTAGTGATTGACTAAATTAATTATTATATACGTAATTACATACGTAGTTACTATAGTGGCGCAGTTGGAACGTCTCTACTATACAATTTAACTTGTAAAATTGCGGGTTCGAATTCTTGAAGACATGTGTAATGTTTTATTTGTCATCTGTAACATAATTTTAAGTAAAGAAGAGAACGTAGTGATATTTCATTCCTTTCGGTTTCTCTTAGCATTTTGGTATATAAAATGTAATATAGTAAATAAAGTTCATTTGTATCTTTACTTTAGTGGGATTTCATAGCTATATTTGAAACAAGATCATAAACAGCAAGCTATCGTGGCGCAGTAAGACAGATCTTGGCTGTAAACGCGATGCTTGTGGATTCGATTTCCACTCGAGGGCCTGATTGTCTATTTTTTCTATATCCCCGCTCTGATATGAGACAGAACGCAGCGTTTAGGTCCGCCACTCCAAATGGAAAATATCAAATTCGTGTGGAAAACAAGTGAATCGGTGAGTGCAGAAACAACGTAAGTCACAAAAAATTCAAAAATTCGTAATCAATTTAAACTAGCTCAGAAAGGCAAGATGTGTGTTGTTTTTCTCCCTCCTGCAAAATTTGAAAATCCGGACTTACGTTGTTCCTGCACTCACCAATTCAAGTGTGAGAGTGAGATCGGAGTGTTTGACAGTAATTTAACTAGCCATCAGTCTACCAACGATCTTTGTTTATAAATATTAGTGTTACCCTACACTGATAATTGAAACGTAATCTGAAACGGCTATGCTCATTGCGCCAAGTGCGAGATACGCGATCAAATGCGTATGTAATCAATATAGTATAACAAAACAAATATATAACTTACTATATGCAAATAATTATACACTTCCCATCAATACGGTATTATAATTATTGAAATTTCTAACCTTATACGCGATGGTTTATTAATTTGGAATAACAGGTTAAACCAAAATATCCGCACCAGGCGTGAATAAGTTGATAAATCGGAAATGTATACTTTTCAGGGCACATGCCCAAAATACATATTTTGAAATTTCAAAGTTTTCTGTATATTTTGTTTTTTCTTGTTGAAATTTCTTTTTTACTTGAACGAGTTTGCCAATTTTGTATTAAGTTATTTTCTAACTATAAAAAGTACTCCAAATTTCTAATACAAATTTCTATTAATATTAAAAAAATGTATGTAAGTCAATTTATCCATCTATTTATGCGTGGTAATACATATATCTGACATAAGTTTAACACCTGTGGCGTAGAGGCACAAGCGTGCGATTGTAAACGCGACAGGTTGTGGGTTCGATTCCCACTCCAGGAAATGGAATTTTTCATTTCATGGGTTTGGTAATAAGACAAAGCGCCGCGTTGAGTTCCGCCACTCAGCACGCCATGCCTCAATTCGGCGGGAAGTGAGGAGCGGAGTGTCTTAACCCTAGGTTCCCTCTGCCTACCCTGCTATATGCGGGATACAGCGTGATACAGCGTGGATACAGCGTGTATGTATGTATGTAGTTTACCCGAATTGAATCGAAAGTACCACGTACGGAGTCCGCCTAGTACGTAATATCTCCATAATAAACGCAAAGTGGAAAACGTTAGCATATTTGTAACAATAAAAAAATATTAACACAAAGAAAACATCGTATAACACCGCAAGGTTAACCTCCAATGAAATGACCCCGAGTTTAACTGTGAAGGAGTAGTATTGAAACCATACTTTATACCAATGCCTTTAAGGAAAACCAATGTTACCAGATAATATATTGAAGTCATTTAGAAGGTATAACAATGTACACGTAATATGTCGTAATAGGATATAACAAATATAATGTATGTAAATACGTTTTTTTGTTTAGAGTGGAAAGTATACTGGATTTGAACCCACAACCCATACTCTCTGTTACCCCAAAAAGTAATCAAAACTGTAACAATCTCAATTTAAATATTGGTTTTCGACGTAAATATATTTCACAGAATAAATGAAACATCCTAAATTCTTATATACCCTGAGGTAAATAAGATTATTTTAAAATTAAAAATTTTTAAGAATTTTTTGGTACATGACTTCTTGCTCAGCAAATATATAATTTTTTTTTCTCTCTGTTTATCTGTTACCTATCTAACTATAACATGTTAGTGAAATGACTGTTACATACAAAAATTTTCATTGATACTAAACATTTTAACAAAAAGTTAAGTAAATATTACCTGCGAGTTAGGCACTGGCTTGCTATCCTGTATTTGATTGCGTCTCGGACGCATCATATACATAGCCACAGCGAGAGCCATCATCAGGAACATCATAAGGAAGCTGTTCCCTGCCGAGCTCGCTGGGGGAAGTCCAGGCAGTTCATCAAGACATTCAGTGTCTGTACAATATGATTGGCCTTGACGTAACTGAAAGAATGTAAGTATGGTTCACTATGTAGGAAAAGTTGCAATAATAAAATTTTTTAGTTCAATAAAGATGAATATTAAAAAATTCATACCTCATTATATAATTAGTATGAAGAAAAATTATCTGATTCTAAAGCGCTATTAAAAATGACTTTGCTCAATAAACACTAAAGCAAGTTTTGCTTAAAAATATACCTATATTTTATAGTAATAATTATTATTGCCTGACTAACATTGGAAATTGTAGTTTTAATGATCTCACAGACTCACTGACATTTAACATTTCACCATTGAAAAAGATGCTTAAATTATTACATGTATGTTCCATTTCAATCAAAATAAGAGGTCTTCTACATAAATATAAAAAAAATCATAATTTATATGAGTTAGTATGCCAATGAGTTTATCCTTCAAGAACAAGCAATGAAGTAACAATTCAGTTGCTATCAAAACAATAAAAAAATGTGTAAGGAATTGCAAATATAGAGTGCAAAAAATATTCCCATTAATGGATTAACAGTTATTATTTTTATTATGATATATTGCATCAGTACCATACGGCATATACCTACATAGTAATGTCTAGTGTTTTCATATCTCTTTCCTCATTTTGTATTTATAAACAAAATTCTATACCTACTTCAATATAATTAAAAAGTAATTAGCTAATAAAATTCACATAGGAAAAAATATTTACATACAAGGAAATGTATTCATTTAAATTTTTAGTAACAAGGTCATATAGCTTTTAAATATCCAAACAATGTAAAAATATAAATTGTGCAAATTGATTACATGTATGTCAGAACAAGCCGCATAGTAGCTGATAAGAGTAGTTACTAGAATGTTATTTGAAACTAATTGATTTACATTTGTTTTCAAGGGTTACGCTAAAATAATCATTTTTCAAACTACTTTTTACAAGACATGATGAACAGTAATCAAAACAAAGATATAATTTATAATAAATCACATCATAATGGAAAGTTACAGTATTTAAAAAAATTGCAACTATTACATAAATTATTTAGTTAATACTTAGTTTAATATAAGGACGACAAAGAATTCAATATACGAAGATCGTATTTTTTTATTTAGTTTTTGCTACGTTTGTAGACGTGGTAAATGGAATTATACATCATGATAAATATGGTACAAGGTCAATAGATAAACGACTCACAAGTGAGATGAGCCTCCGCATCGCAAGCTCGTGGTTCCACAGGCATTCACACGGGTCCATTTCATCGCCCATTTCTGCGTAATTCAATAAAAACCATTTTTTTTTTATTTTAAAACAGGTCACGAGAAACTTAAGTGAAGTTACTAATTAGGACATTTTTATTACAATTCAAATGTAACAATGGAGGTGAAAGTTTCATAAATTTCTTATAAGATATAAATAAGAGTTCAGGAAAAACACAACACTTTTGTTTTTATTTACAAATAAAAAACAGCACTTATCATCTGTCACGGGAGAGAAAGTGAAATAAGGAGTGAATACGTAATTAGTATTTACCTGTATAGTATATTTACACTTAGACGGGAATATGCTTGGCTAAATTAAATATTATTTAATTAATAATGCAATGTACCCGCGCTTAGCCTGTTAAAAAGTAAAAATGTAAGACGACTACACCTACGCCGACATTTTTTACTGTCTGCTTGGACTGTTTTGATTGGCTTTCACGATGAAGTAATCAACTGACCATAGCCAATAGCATGTCAGGGTTACCATGCTTCAAATATAAATACGACTATGAAATATAAAATAATTATTCTAAAATAACTTTCAAAATCATCAAAATAACTTATATTAGCTAACAGAACTAAAAAAAATATTTATATTTTATCCTTTAATCGTGATAGTACATTACAAAAAATATACTTATAAAAGTATAAGTACTGTATTGTGCTTCCGACTATGATATATCCTGGTAATGTAAAAAGATATTAATATCTCAACAATATATGAACTTGCAAACTTTAAAGTAATTAATATTTACTAAATTAATTGGCTATTCTGCGACATCCATCAAAACATTTTAATTCGACCTTAGCAATTTTGATATTCTAACAAGTTAACTAATTGGTTACTAA
>JAKGSA010000206.1:150432-232858 GCA_033558755.1 Philaethria dido | reverse complement strand
CATATGGTGATCGCTTATAGTACACAGTAGATGTAGTGTGCAATTGACATATTCTTTGATAGCGAATGCGAAGTAGGTCGACTGGGCGGGTAGAGTCGCCCCGCCCAGCGTCACGCCCAGCTAACTAATTGACTTTCGTAACGTACATGAGAAAAGTTTTAAGATTTTCTATAATATATTTTATATTTATAAAACTTGATTAATATACAAAAATAATGTATTTGATAATAACTTCATGTCACTGTTTAGGGATAATTTAATGAATAAAAATTATTTTTACTTAGTTATGAATATTTTAAATAACAATAAATTTATATATTTATAATCATGTACGTAACTTACGTAAGTATTCCAAATATGTTAACTTACTGGTTGCTTCTGAATGGAAGAATGGTTAAAATGTTGCTGGTAAGGATAATGTTCCTTTTAAAGCGTGATTAAAAGTGCGATGACAGATGAACTCCAAGAAGTATTTTTGAAAATATGATTACTATTGAACAATCTTAGTAATTATCAAATAAGTAGATATAAAAAAAATATGCAAATAAGAATTAGGTATAACAGTAACGTTGTCTACATATGACGGCTTTTATTTTTCTATGATTTTAGGTTAGTTAATTTCTAATAAAGTATGCCGCCACTTTACTGTTGAAATAAAGAAAAAAAAAAGCAAAGACTTAACACAAGCTTATTTCGTGCAAGAATTAGCTTTTCTTTAACACTCCACTTCAAATTACAGTAAGAAGACATTTCCGGAGTACAAATAAAATAAATTGCCAAGTCCTTTTATGCTATGGAATATATTAAATGTTCTAGAAAGGACCTCCTAGTAGGCCCCGCTCATAGGGTGAGATCTACCCACAGATAAAGTGTCTGGCCTGGCCTCACTCAGCTGCGGTCGCCGCGGCCAGCGGACATGGCGCGAGTTTTGCGCCCACCGAGCCGCACGTGAGTACTGTACTTTATTTTAACTTTAACAGATGATATATATTTTTAGTTTCTTTTTTTTTAAATTCTATTTTATGTTCTTATGATAAAGGAATATATTGATACAGATAAAAAAAAAATTATATAATATAATTATTACTTACTACAGTTTTCTTCATATTTTTTTATAATGTTAATTTTAAAAATGTTGGTATTTGATAAGACGAAGAATATTTATGTCTTATAAATATTTATTAACATGCCACAGATAACGTTAGCTTGTTGTACTGGAAACATATTTTATATTTATTGCTGGTATTTATTTTATTACTTCCTAAATAGCCTTATTAAAAATATGTAACGATAATTTGAATTTTAATTCATTTTATAATATGAAAGTAGTATGTGAATAGCATTTAGTTGCGATAGTTGTGAGTTCGATTCTCACGCGGGGGATTAGGTATTAATATTTAGAATATTACAGACAGAATTAGACAATGTGTGTTCGAAGTTCTTTATACTTACTCCATAACTATAATAGAAAAGCGTAAAGATAGAAAAAAAATTGTTATAAGAAAAACTTTTTTAAATAAAAAACGTTTACTCGAGCCCGGGCCTCTTAGAAATCGCCCAAACGTTCTAAGTATTAAGCCATATGTTTAATCCGTTAATATTCATTTAGGTTTGTTGTAACTTATTTTTGATGTTCGCCTCTCTTTAGAGAGATTATTACTAATTCCTGCAAACGAAACATTATTTCTAAGAACAATTGTTCATTAGTACTTACATTTATTAAACCCGGTGAAATAATTAAAAATATGATATATTTTATTAATAAATTTCTATATTTAGTAAAATTTGTATTTTTATTAATAATATTTTTTGTAAAATAATGTTAATAGTTTAGTAAAATATAGATGAAAAAGAAAAAAATATATTAAACATTCTTTTTAATTAAGTTTGTTCGTTGTTATTACAATAACTTCAAAAAGATTTATATTACAAAGGCTCTACACTATATATTATACTAAAAAACTACTAATAAAATAAATAGAGATTCTTGCGTAAAGTAACTTTGGTCTCCATTTCTACCATTACACTACCGATTTCGAGGAATAGCATGTTATTGGCGGAACGCAACATCGCGCTGTATCTTAGCAGAGCAGGAAAATTATAATTATTTATGCGAGTGGGGATCTAACCAGTGCGTTTACAATTCACAGTTCCCCTCTCTGTGACATCTAATTACCTTATTGCACTGCACTGCAGCGCATGAAAGCTCAGGACAAGATATCGCGGAAAATATTTACCTTCCTTTATAAAGATGGATAAAAATAGAGTCATTATTACCTCATACTTTTTTCAGTTCGTTTCAAGAGTTAAAATTCTAAAATAAAAATCTACAATTTTAGCTCCTTTCCTGTTTTGTACAAAATTAAAATACACTATTTTTATATAACAAAATTTTAAAATTGAAAAAAAGCGAATAAAAGCGAAAACATATTTCTTTCTTTCTTCAAAAAATATGTCTTTGAAAAATTAATTCTACAGTAGGAATTATTTTAGATTAGTACGCTCTCAAATTAGATAGTTAATATGCAATTCCATAATAAATCAAATAGCATTATACACAGCATTGCATAGTTTCGAATATGACAGATATTGGGATCCAATTTGCGTTGGCGAGACAAAGTTGTTGTGATGACGAAGTGGTTTTTCGGGAATCATCGCGGTGCCCGTGACAGCCACTCGCGCCATGTCGAGTATCGCTTGCTAGGGTTGACGCGACTGTGAATGTGGCTATGAAATTATGAAATAAAATTAACCATTAACTTTTTAAAAATATAATAAAACATTATACAACCTTTAAATAATTATTTGTTATAAGATCACATTTCGCAGGATTTTTATATATGTATTGTTATAACAAAAACATAGATATAGCACGTAAGAATCACAAATTCAAGCAAATATTATTAGCATGGTAACATTATGTATGTATGCTACGATAAGTACTTAATATTAAGATTATATAAACTGCAGACTTATATTTCCATAAAATATACTGCAAAGTATATACAAAAATAATATATAAATTCGAAAATTGTTAATAATACAGAATATTAATATTAATTTAATATCAAAATTAGTATTAATTTTTCGTCAATATTTATTCAATATTATTATTCTTTCTTGAGACAAAAATTACGACAATTTATACTGGCGTAGGTACATAAAAATTAAATACTTCGTTAATTACTTTAATTTGAAATCAAATCATTTCACGTATTATGGTGAACAAAGAATAGGAAATATTAGTAGCTGAAATATAATATACAAATGCCTGTCGTACCGCAGAGACACAGTTGTGGGTTCGATTCCCACTCCAGGAAATGGGATTTTTGATTTCCTGGGTTTGGTAACAAGGCAAAACGCGGCGTTGAGTTCCGCCACTCAGCACGCAATGCCTCAATTCGGCGGAAAGTGGGGAACGGAGTGTCTTAATACTAGGTTCTTTCTGCCTACCCTGCTATATGCGGGATATAGCGTGAAGCTATGTATGTATGTAAATATAAAATCTATAGATTCAAGTTAAAACTGGTCAAAATATATTTAGCTTAAATAAAGATAAAGATCTCAGTTCGAATCGTTCGTAATATTTTCCATTATACACAGAATTACAAGATACGCTACTGAAGATTTTTGCCAACAGTAAAAAATCATAAAAAAATATTTTTTTGTCGAAAATGTTTGCAAGTATAACTATTTTATGATTTTGTATTTAGTAAAATGAGCTTCCTGATAAAATTTTCTTATCTGTTGCCACAAGCAGTAAGAAATCTTTTATTATTTTGGTATAATATGGTATTAAATAATTAAAAATATACTGACCAATCACAAAAGTTGATTATTTTTAAATATAGATGAGTAATTAAAACCCTTAAAACTCTGTTTTTTCTTAGAAAATTATTTACTTATCAAAAGTTTCCCATAAAAAACTAAATAGTGGGGATTTTAAAAAGAAATACTTTTAAAGTATTATAACAATTCTGTAATCTGTCTAATTATTACCGATAGTATAATGAAAAACGTGACTATTTCTCCTTTTTCTATCACTACAAAATTCTTTATAACTACAAACAAAGTAAAAAGCTTAAAATATTTAATTTCAATTCAGTCAACCCTACTCGTAATTCGCCGGTCAGTTCGAGTGGTGCCCAGCGACGCGAACGTTATAACATTTGTCACTCCATACTCCATACTCCATAGTACGCTTAATGGAGAGCCCTCGTCCACGGATAATTTCGCCGGTAATTAAAACACGTTAAAGGTCAATTGCTTGTCATCTCGCAATCATTTTTTTATTTTTGGGCTTTTATTTTAGGTACCATGTACAAAGTTTAAAAAATAAACTGTGAGAGGTTTAGACATATTTTTTATTTTATAATGATGTATAGACATAGAGTTAGGTATATTTATACGCTAAATTTAAATTGTAATTATTTACAATAGTTAAAATTTTAACAAAAAAGAAACCCGACTTCATATAAAACGCACTAAACAGTACAATTATTACGAATAACTTAAAAACAAAAAGGAATTAAATGGGAAGTACAAAAATTAAATGAGACCACATTAGAAGTATTCGCTATTATATAAAAAAGAAACATCAATATTGGTGAAAACTTATGCGGCACACATAAAGAAATAGGACCGAATCGGTAGCCTCCACTTATTTGCGAAATCGATTAAATATGGCTAACTTCAAGTAATTTAATATAATATACACTTTTTCAAGCTAAAAAAAAATTAGGCTTTTTCTATTGTCAGTTTAGATTTTTTAGCACAATTTTTCTTTACATAGTCTGTGGCGGCAACCAGGCAACTAGAATGTCGCTGAAGACCCCGACGCCCGGCGTCGGCGAGCGGGAGACATGGGGCAAGAAGGTGGACTTCCTGCTCTCCGTCATCGGGTTTGCTGTCGACCTCGCGAATGTGTGGCGGTTTCCATATCTCTGCTACAAGAATGGGGGAGGTAAGTGACTTTATAAAAAAAATGGGGTACTAAAAAAATTGAGACTATGTTTGGCATAGTCTCAATTTTTTTAGCCCAATGTATTTGACTATATATGCGATGGTTTTGGGAATAGAGTTCCATTTTATTTATTTTTATTTATAAATAATTTATTGACTGATACTGATAAGAAAATACTGATAAGAAAATAATTATGTGAAAATTTATGTTCCCTCTCTGGTTAATCTAAGCGCGGCATTGAATTCCGCCACAAAACATGAAATATTTCGGAATTTGACGGAAAGCGTAGCTCAAAATATTTGTTTCAATTTTCAAAAAAATTATAATTCCCTAGATTAACGTAAAAGTTCACATCTAACCCTCTGTTTTTCATGGAAATCTGGAATGGATGTATAAAGGTGAAAAGAACAACATTGTACAATATTAAAACTCCTATAACAACAACATATAATAGGAAAGAGACAATACAAGCTTAGTAATATTTTCAACCCTACATTTATTCCGTACAATTTTTATACTTCACTGCTAAGTGGACTTGAAATAGCTAGGCTCTCAAGGATAATAGTAACAAGCTACGAGTCCTTACAACCATATTTTGTATATAGAATGAGTCATAATAAAATTGTAAATAATTATTTTTTAACTATATACTTTTAGAGTAACACAATTTTCTATAAAAACCGATTTTAAAATGTATATTACGAGTATATACTTTATAAATGGAGCTCTTCGTTTGCTTTCATTTATAACTTAGGTTATTTCGATTACAGAGTCAATAACATTTATAAAACAATTGCCAAATAGATGGATGTCAAATCTATTTTATTTCATCATACAATTCTTGCACAACGCAACAAACTTCAGGACTATTCACTTATCCCGATTCCCGGCGTTATTACGTTATCCCGACTAAATCAGCGTGTAAGTGCGTTCTGCGGCGAGGTGATGAAACGTCGGCATGAATGCTAAGTGCCTCTTGCCACCTCTCACAGCCTCTTGCGACCTCTAGCTGCGCTAATTGCCGGCCTGTTTCCGACCTGAAAGACGTATTCACGATCTACAATGTTCTAAGTACGCTTGCATGTTGCATAGACTATAAGTTCATAGTTTAATGGCGTAGGTACGGTTTAATATTTGTATTAGATACGTTACGACTTGATTTTCGATATATTGTTCTTTTACTTTTTAAATCCGGCAAAAAAAGTTCGGTTTTTAAGCCGAGATAAATGCCAAGGAGGAGAAGACTTTTTAAGTTGACGGTAAATGTATTTTTGTATTATAATTTATAGAGCTCTTTTGGTGTACGTTTAAAATGATTGACTATACTTACAATATTTGTATATTTAGTTGGCTTAAATTTTAAAATATGTAAGTTTCTATATTAGATTTTCTTCATTTTACAGTAACGTTAATCTCTACACATTCTTTTTACTTGTTTGCAACTTGATGTTCGGATACTTATGTAAGAATTCACACGTATTCAGAAAACATGATATATTTATTCACAACTAGATTCCGTTGATAAAGACGTGTAGCCTCAGTAACTCACATACAAAAGAGTATATCAAAGTAATAGTAGTCTGTGCAATATTTATTTACTTGTATTGGTGTAATTGGAATGCATTATTATAAAAAAAAAATTGCTCCTTACTCTCCTCCTCCATAAACTTCAAGTATGCCAAATTTCATATTACTCGGTCCGTAAATTTAAAATAATACAACGCATAGCCCTAAAAATTTATAATTATATAATCCATTGTAAATTTGAATATTTCTTCAAGTTTTTTGTCTTTTTCATCGTGAATACATGATCCCTTCTATTTATCATCTGTCAGTTCTTTACTATTTCATTTTCTTTAATTAGGCGGTTAAGATTCATAGAGCATAATGTTTCCCCAATATGTGGTATGCGGACCCATATGACATTCACTCAAACACATTTTGTACTACGCCCTGAGGATGTATATAATAATTGCACAACCAAACAATAGTATAAATTCAAAGTGGTTGTTATCCACAGACGGAAGCAGTTACCCTAAAGGCTAGCGGTCGAGCACCGCGTGTGACGCGACCGGAAATTATGAGAATAAGTTCGCTTTGTTTGATCATTTCTTTAAATTGTTTTACTCAATTTTATTTTTGCCATTCTGGAAATTTAAAAATATTTTCTATCATTTAGAATATATGTACCTATATGTTTTTGATTATCGTCTAAATTATATAACTAGAATTTTTTTCTGGTGCCGATCCCAATTTGTGTTCCGCAAGCAAACATGCAAAAAATATAGAGAAAAGAACCTATTCGTACTTTTTGTTTGTAAAATTCGTTCTAACTATGTTAATTGTTTTTTGTTTCTATAATTCTTACAACTTTATTTCTTTGATCCTTTAGAATAAATGTAAATACTTTTTTAATACATAATCAAATACTAATATTATTTTAATTCACCTCAAGTGTACAAAAAAAATACTCAGATTTAAGAAAAAAATAAATTTAATAATGGTTTATGTAAAAAAAACACACTCTAAGAAGTATTTTTTCAGTACCATGTTCATTCTGACAACTACTGCATTATTTATTGCAATTTTTAGGCAAATTGAACTTGAAGATGTAATCCAACAGTTAATAAATCTAGGTACTAGCTATTTATGACATCACTTGTTATTTTTTCCGATTTTCTATCCTTTATTGAACTTAAAAATACGAAAGAGGAAAAAATAAATTTTGTACACAACGGTGGATTTATTTCGTTTTAATGTCAATATTATTAGTTATATCTAACTCAATATTCTGTAAATATTATTTTGGTTAGATTTTTGGGAAATATATATTTCTTTATATATCTACAAAATGACTTTCCTCAACAAAAAGCGGTACTTCAATTTTCAAGGAAGTTACATTGTTTTAAACTTGTCAAAGTAGCGTAACTACCACAGAAAATATAAAGTTAGTACACTAATTACATCCTCTCTCTTTGTACCGACGTCTTTGGTCCAAGGCAGTAATTGACAATCAGAACGCGCACTTTACGCGACGCTACGAGAAACTTCGTTAGCTTCCCGATGTGCAGGAAATTAGTGGCGCCATAATGGGGGTAATAAGGTAATGGAGGGTCATCGATCGTGTCTAGATCTAATTATATATCAATTTTATACCAATGTTATCTCTTGGATGCCGTCAAAGGGTCACTGGCGGAAATTTATTTAGTCGAGCTTGAACGCTTCTGATACGGACGCGGCGTAATCCAATTTTATGTAGCTATTAACTTGGCTTTGATGATATGAGCTGCGAACTACGACTATAATGGTTAAAACAAAATGGATTTTGGAATATGAATCCATGCAAATGTCCATAATATGAAATATGCCCATAGCAAAATAAATATTATATTAGTCAAAGAGTCGCAAATGTTAACATTGCTTTACTTTTACGATATGCTAAAATTGTAAGTTCTTATTAAGAACAAAACCTTATGATTTAAACAGTACAATATTATAAAAAAATTACGTAATTATTGGTTTCAAATGCCATTCCGGGATATAATTAAATCAATAACAGACATAATTAAAAATAAAATTAAACAAATAAAGTGTAAGCACTTTCGTCTTTTAGGTAATATGTACCTAAGTCATAACTTTAATTTTAATGTTACGTCAAGTAACGCCTATCGTGGCGCAGAGGCATAGCGTGCGACTATAAACGCGACAGGTTATGGGTTTGACTCCCACTCCAGGAAATAGAATTTTTCATTTCCTGGGTTTGGTAACAAGGCAAAGCGTGCCGTTGAGTTCCGCCACTCAGCACACAATACCTCAATTCGGCGGAAAGTGGGGAACGGAGTGTCTTAAGACTAGGTTCCCTCTACCTACCCTGCTATATGCGGGATATAGCGTGAAACTGTGTATGTATGTAATGTAAATTTGACGTAACATGCATTCCTATTCTGTGTATACTGTATAGGTCTTGCAAAAAAAGCAGCTTCACTCCTTTTCTAGCATTGCTTACACTACGCAAAGAGAATCCTAGTGACATGACACTCTGTTCTCAACACTTCTTTAAACACTTATTTTTGCCATTTTAAGATCCTTTGTGTACGACATATGTAGAAATATATAGCATGTGTGATTTCGTCCAGTAATTAATTGCGAGGGTACTTCATCATGCGACCCCGCCGTCCGTCACGCTTCCGTCACTCTGACGTTATGAGTACGTACGTAATGGAATTACAATTGATTAAGCCTTTACCTTCCATTTAGAAAATGTTGCACAAAAATATTTGCACATATACAAAGTTAGTTAGTTAGTTGGTTTTAGTCATCATGAAGCATATTGAGGTTTTCTGATAGTGTTAAAGCGTCTGATTTGACATGAGTGGTTGTGGATTGATTATATTTATTTAATTTAACTAATGTCCCAGTAAATGCGTTAATAACGCGTTGCATACTGACGTACATATCACTTTATATAAACATGGATGTCAAATCATGGTAGTATGTGAAACATTTATTTTGTTAATTTAATAAATTTTTATGCATTATTTATAGAAAATATAATCATTCTGCACTCCTTCTCTATATAAACTATGAGTGTGCCAAGTTTGATGCTCCTCCGTCCGTGTAATTTTCCTAAAAAGTGGTACAAAGTTTTTGCTTCACGTATTTATTTATGGATATGGATTTCGATACTCCGTAATAATAATAAGATCAAGCGGACACAGTCCCAGTTCGAACGGAATACGGGAATGAAATGTCTTAGTTCTGTGATTCTCCTGACTAATCCGGTTGTGCGGAAAAGCTTCTTGTGACGTTAGATTGAATAAAGTGCATATAACTGTAAATCATTTTAAAGTTCTATATGTAAACTTTTATCCAAAAAATATATGCTATAGATATATTTAATAATAATATTGATTTCAATAACAGATATGTATATATAAGAGCTATAGATATATAAAGTTTCTTATAATAATGTTTTGAAAAATAATTGTCATTACTAATTAATAATTGTCATAATAATTCATTAATAATTTTCGTCATTACTATACTAATATTATAAAGAGAAAATTCCTTTGTATTTTTGTATGTATTTTTGTATGTTTGTATTGAATAGGTTCAAAAACTACTGGACCGATTTCAAAATTTCTTTTTACCATTACTTAATAAAAATAATAGAATTGAAAAAATAGATAGAATTTTTCGCGGTAGTGAAAAATTGTGGAGTAAGTCGATGAAAAAACTGCCGTACGTTAACGATTCTCGCGTACGCCTCCAAAAATATATGCTATAGGTATATTTAATAATTATATTGATTTTTATAACAGATATGTATATATATAAGAGCTATAGATATGTATAAAGTTTCTTATAATAATGTTTTAAAAATAATTGTAATTATGTAAAATATTTTCCAACATAAATGCTAAAAATGTCAACAGTATTTTAGTAGATTTTACAAATTATTTAACCAATATCACGTTGAGTAAAGGATACAAGAAAGCATTATTTTCAAGCGTGCCTGACTGCCTAACTCTTTCTCTGAATTTTTCACTCGGAAAATTTTAAATATTAGCGTTTTGTTGGATTGTTCATAGAATTCGTTGTGTTGAGTTGGTCTGGCACCTCATAAAAGGCGATAAAACGGATTCATTATTTCTCTCTGTATAGTCTGCAAAGGCAAAGATGCAGGAATTACAAAACCTTGATTAAACATATTTTGTTTTGAGTAGTATTCGTAACGCCTGTCGTGACGTAGAGGCACAAGCGTGTGACTGTAAAAACGACAGGTTATGGGTTCGATTCCCACTCCATGAAATGAAATTTTTCATTTCCTGGGTTTGGTAACAAGACAAAGCGCGGCGTTGTTCTGCCACTCAGCACGCAATGCCTCAATTCGGCGGAAATTGGGGAACGGAGTGTCTTAACACTAGGTTCCCTCTGCCTACCCTGCCATATGCGGGATACAGCGTGAAGCTATGTATGTATGTAGTATGTATTCGTCGGAATTTGAGATTCTATGTTCTATTACAATTATAATTATTAAGTAACGATAGTTTACTTCAGTTAATATTTACATTTAAATTTATTTACTTACTTTCGGTTTAAAGACATTTATTTCTCAAAAAGAACACAAAAGTTCACTTATAATAAGAAATTACAATAATTTTTCTTGAGGGTACATTTAAAGGGTACTTTAAACATAATTACCAATATCATGTACAAATATATAGTTACAAAATCTAGAAAATCGGGACAATATTTCATTGGATCAATAAGCAAAAGGAATTATCTAAATTCAATCGTCCCTTCAACCTTACGTTCACGTTGTCACTATGAACCCAAGGATGATTTAATACTTGAAACAATCCGTTTCGCATTTTGTAGTCCGATTGAGGTCCGTCGGGAATAGCCAGAGACATTATCTTCAGCTTACTTACTTTTATTCGAGAGATAAGTAAATTTAATATTTTTAACCGGCTTCATAAAAAGGTAAAGGTTAAGAATTCGTCTGTATTTTTTATGTGTGTTACCGCATAGCTTTTTGCTGGGTAAACCAATGTTGATGAATCTTTTTTTATATGATAGCTATTGCTTCTAAAGTGATCCCATTTAAATTTAGTGCATTTTATTTGAATCCGCTTTTCTTTTTTGTTAATTTTTTTATTATTTAGTATAATTTCAATATCCATTGCAAATATAATGAAGGTCTCAACTTTAAAACTCTACAACCACATCAATATTTTACATAAACGTGTACGTTTAGTAAGCTATAAAGTAAATTTCCTATAATTTACTATCGCGTGTTCATTATTATAAAAGGTGGAATTGAATTATTATAACTATTGTATGAATATATAATATTTTAAAGAATCAGGCCCGTATCTAAGCAGGGATTTGAAGGGATTTTGTTAAATTAATTAATAAATTGAACAATAATCCATAACGGAGATAACAAATGTATACTTCATACAGGTTATCTTACTTTGAAATTGTTAAAAATGGTAAACGAAATAAACTTTACATTTCAAAGTTATGATTTATAATTAAGATTTTCTTAGAAGAAAAAAATACTCATCAGAGCTTAAATATATTAAAATGAGACTCCACTATTAACACTATAGCTAACAAGAAGCACTAAGCTATCATATAAAAGAGGATCATCAAAATTAATTCACCCATTAAAAAATTATACGATAATAGCACACATGAAAACAATACTCGAACTGATAACCTCCTCCTTATTTTCAAATCGATAAATATGCATTCAAAATGTAATACGAAATATATAGTTAAATTAGTAAATATTACATTTAAAATCAATTGGTCAATAATACGGTCAATAATTGGTCAATAATAAAAGATAACTTTTAACAGAGGAATTCGAAATCAAGTTCCAATATCTCGTAACATTCAATCATCCGCCACCCGTGGGAATTGCTTGAGATATTTTATTACGTTTAATACTAATCGACTTAAAATTTTTGATGAATTTATTCTACATATTTGTTGAATGGTTTTATAAAATAACCTTCAATAAGTATTAAAGAAGAATTATTATGAATATTTTACTAATCAAAGTAGCGAAGAAATCCTACCTATATGTAAAAAAAGGGTTTAGATTTTGATTTTTTTTATTTTTCTGTCCTGAACCAAGAAGAATGTGCAAAGTCGCTTGTTACTTCCTTTTTTTTCTAAAGATAGTAAGAAGTATAGTGAAGTGTGAAATTATGTGTTGGTTGGCGGAAACTGGCGTCAGAAAAACGAGAAGATATAAAATAAAGATGTTAACTCTAGTATCAACTTCGTATAGAATAAATATACCAATGACTCTATTGAAATATCACTTCATGTATTTCATATAAGTGTATACCTACGATTATGCATTCCTTTATGAAAAACATAGGAAATCTTTTAAGATAAAAGACAAAAATCATAATTTTTATCCTTAAAAACTTTACAAAACTCTTCTTTTTATCAAGAATCTACGAAGTCACGTACATACAGCTATATCAAAAGCCTATTATCCAAGTTAAGCGGCGAGGAAACTCTACCACTTTGGCCGACTTACCGACTAAGATGCTTTCATCCAGTGACCTGTTGCATCCGGCAATAAAATAAATCCTGTCTCCCTTTCCATCCCTAAAGCTGCTATTATTATATAGCCGACATGAATTTTGGTTCAATATTTCATAGTGGAATTGCTTAATATTGTAGAAAATAAACTTCTAGTGTCGCTAATGTCGATCAGTGAATACATAAAGAGTAGTTTGTTTATTAAGCTATAGCTTAATAATATATTCAGTAGCCGACCTCTCGATTACTTAACAATAGTCCGTGGTAAAAAGTAGTCTACTTGTATCAGACGATTGATCACTAGTTGATGCTTACAACTTCATTTGTATGGACTTTATGATCTTTACTTTTCTATTTCTGTTTTCATTGAAGGTGGTTTACCTTTATTTCGATGACTTCATCGAGGTTTCACTGTAAAATGTAAAATACCGTTGGTCCCGTCCCCAAACAATATTCATGCTGAACTTTAGCTTTATATGTTACGCTTTGTCTAACAGACGCGAATAATGGAAGAGTTTTAAATATTAATTGATTGATTAATCTCAAGTTTTAGATTTTTTAATATTAGATATTTTTATATTTATTATCTATAGTAACAAGTTCTAATAATTTTAAATCGTTTTCTACTAGTTTTATTTCCTATCTTATAATTTACTTTCCTATCTTATAATTATTACGTAGGTTACTCGCGTAGGGTACTCGCAAATTATCGCCACCTGGGCAGTATGAATATAAAGAAAATAGAACTTTAGAACTTGCGTTCCACAAACGCAAATTACTTGAAGGAGTGAAGTAAATGCTATAAATTGTCAGTGATGGAATCATAACTCGTACTCATGCGTTTTAGTCTTAAACGGAAGACCTCCATTTACCAATTTACCCTCGTTGATAATACTCATTCCTGTGATGCTATAATTAGGTACATTTTAACAAAGTTACTACGTATGTTTGCGACGCTTTGTGAGAAGGCAAGACTACCTACGTTATGCAAACTTTCTTACAAAACTTATTTTAAAGCTTTAGTATATATAAAGTGATATTATAGAAGTAAAAGATTCTATTTTATTTTTAATTTAATTTAAATTAAAAAAATCTCAAAAAGTTCCAAAACATTCTAGCAACAGTGTTTTATATATCGACAGTTATCTACAGCATTGTCTCGAGTTTCATAAAAGCTTGTTCTAAGTAAATGTAAGACTTAAAAGGCCAATTACCGCACAATTTGCTCGCCCCCTTCGTCCTGAGGGGCCGATATGAAATTATTGCCTTGAGAATTGCGATCTATGATCTGAGATTGCTCCCTTTAAAGGAAAGAGAGTGATTTTTTACAACCTTAAGAGGATTAGCTGTTCATTTAATACACTGAAATTCTCAATCTTTATTATATTTCTGTTAAGCTTCTTTATTATTATTTTTTTTTTATCCAAATTTCTCAGCTATAAGCTGGTATATCTGCAACTACGGGCTTACGCCAAGTAGTTACAGTGTAGTGTGTTTTGTTTGGTTGTGGGTTATGTCACTTTCTTCTAACTGCAAAAACTTTCTCACTATTCTACATGTATTAAGTATAGCGGCTTTTTGTAGAGTGTGAATTATGTTTTCTTTTAAGTCTAATAATTTTAAGTATTGGTGAATTGTTTTTGGTACGACGCCGGTAGTGGATATTATTATTGGAACAACGTAGACTTTAGTCTGTTTCCAAATTCGAGTTACTTCCTCTTTGAGATCTGCATATTTATTTATTTTTTCAGCTATTGTTTTTTGGATGTTATGGGTATTTGGGACTGCAATATCTATCAGGTAAGTAGTTTTATTTGCTTTGTCTTGTAGAGTTATATCTGGCCTATTAAAGTGTATGGTTTTATCAGTAAGTATAGCGCGATCATAGTAAATTTTATAAGATTTGTTTTCCAGAACAGTTGCAGGTGTGTATTTGTAATAGGGAGTATTCGGATCTTGTATGAGTTTGTGTTTGTGTGCAAGACTTTGATGTATTATATTTACAAGTTGGTTATGTCGGTGAGTGTAGTCTGTTTGTGTGAGGCTAATGCATGCTCCTGTTATGTGTTGTATGGTTTCCGGTTGTGCGTGGCATCTGCGGCATTTATCGTTTCTAACTGTGGGGTCTTTGATAATATATTTTCTGTAATTTTTGGTGTTTATAACTTGATCCTGTATTGCTATAATAAAGCCTTCGGTTTCCGGAAATAGACTGCCAGTTTTCAGCCATTGGTTTGATGCTTCAGAATCTATATGAGGTTGTTGCAGATCATTTGGGTGTCTTCCGTGCATTACTTTCTTCTTCCAGTCTTCTATTTTCTGTTTTTGGGGGTCTATATGTCCTGAGTTTTCTAATTTTTGATAGTCTTTGAGGTTTAATGGTGTATATTTATTATCATTTTGAATTATTGATTTATGTATTGTACTTGACTGAGCTTTTGTAATAAAAAATGTAGATAAACTATGAATTTGCTTTTGCCATAAATATTTTATGTCTATGAGACCTCTTCCTCCGCTATTTCGTTTGATTGTAAGTCTTTCAATCGCAGATTTTGGGTGTAGGTGGTTATGTTTAGTGAGTGTAGTGCGTGTGGATCTTTCTATTTGTTCTATATTAGTATTTGACCATTTTATGATTCCAAACGTATAGGTTAAAATTGGTATCGCATATGTATTTAAGGCCTTTATTAAGTGCTTACCGGAGAGCTGAGTTTTACAAATGGCGTTAATTCTCTTTTTGTATTCATTGGTTATTGTTTCTTTGATCGCTGTATGATTTAATCCTTTAAGCTGCTGAAATCCTAAATATTTATAATATTCGGTTGGTTCCAATGCTGTTATTTTATCTAATTTGTTAATCGTGTAATCCCCGGGCCGAATATTACCTTTCATGATATGAGCAGTTCTACATTTGTCGAAACCAAAGTGCATGTGTATGTCTGTACTGAAGTTTACAGTGGTGTCAATCAAAATTTGCATCTCTTTCTTATTTCTAGCATATAATTTAATATCATCCATATATATTAAGTGTGATATGATTATTTCTTTATTGTCATTTTTCAGGCGATATCCTGCTTGGCTACGTTGTAATTGGTAAGAAAGTGGGTTTAAAGCCAGGCAAAACCACAGGGGACTCAGTGAATCACCCTGATAAATTCCTTTTTTAATGGCTATTTCTTTGGTGCTTATATTGTTGTTTGGGCTATGTAAGTGTAGTGTAGTTTTCCATTGAGTCATAATATTTTTTAAGAAGTTAATTATTATAGGGTTTATTTTATAAATATTTAATATATGCAGTAACCAAGAGTGTGGAATACTGTCAAACGCTTTCTTATAATCAATGTAAGTACTGTGTAAATTTCTACTTTTCGACAACGCATGTTTCATTATGGTAGAGTCAATAATAAGTTGTTCCCTGCATCCCATGTGGCCTCGCCTGCAGCCTTTTTGCTCTTCTGCTATAATATTGTTGTACTCTATGTGTTTGTTTATTTTACGCGTTATAACAGATGTAATTATTTTATATATATTAGGTAGACAAGTAATTGGTCGATATTGTGATGGTTGTGCAGAGTAATTATTTTTTGGCAACATATAAGTTATTCCAGTAGGAATGAATTCGGGAATGTTTTGTTGGCCTGAGATGATTTCTGATATATTTTTTGCTAGTGATCTGTGAACGCAAGTGAGTTTTTTAAACCAAAAGTTATGAATTTTGTCTATGCCTGGTGATTTCCAATTATGTATCCTATCTGTAACTTCTTTAATATCTTCTTCTGTTATTTCAGTATATTCCATAACTTTAAGGTCATTCCATCTTTGTTCTTCCTCTGTTATCCAAGGTGCTTGATTATTATGATGTATTTGCTCTTCCCAAATGCCTGACCAATATTGATGTAGTTCTTCTTCTGTTGGTGTTTCTACATTATTTTCCTGATTTACGTTTTGTGGTTTCAATAAATTTCTATAAAATTGTTTTTCATTTCTGACAAATATATTATTTTGATTTTTCCTATTTTGTGCTTTGTTATACCTTTTTAACCTGTGTGCTTTAAGTGCTAATTTCTGTTTTAGAGTATCTAAAACTTCTTCTGGTCTTTTGTTATTCTTTTCATGTTTTGTATGTACAATTGTGGTTTTTAGTAAAAAATCGACTCTTTCTTTTACTTTTTTATGTCTATTATTATTAATGTACTGCGTAAGCTTTCCTATGTCTGCTCTTAATTTTTGTATATCCTTTTCTAATCTATGTTGCCAGGCTGGTTTATTTCTGTTACCTTTAGTTTTAATTCGTGAGTTTTCAGTAATTTTGTAGTTCAATTCTTCAGCTATAGTTAGTGCAGTACAATATATTAATGTATGTAAGTCTATAAGTTTTGAATCTGGAGTGATGAAGTCTCTAAGAATACTTTCATTAAATAAATTTGTAAGTTGGTAAAGATCGCGGCAGTATCTGAGTTTTGGTAGTTTTGGTCTTACCTTGGGATCCATACCTGCGTATAGGGTTAAATTAGTACGAAATTTGTCTGTTATATCTCGTATATGTGTTTCGTTAGATGGTTGCGCGTTTACCAAACTTTCAATATCGTTCTCTAATAACTGTGTTATTAATTCTGTTTGTGTGGATGTGTGCGAAGTTTGTGTTTGTTGACTGTTTGCGTATGGTAGACTTTTTGTAGTTTGTATATTTTGATTGTTTGACAGGGGAAATATAGATGTTGTTGATGAGAGAGATCTTTGCAGTTGCGTGGGATTTAATGTTACTGTATTGTGTCTATCATTTTCTTGTATTTCCTCTTTTTGCAGCTGAACTCTTACTTCTTCTTTCAATCGGTTCAGTATTTCTTGAGATAGTAACTTATTCCTTTCTATTGTTCTTCTTTGGTCAGAAACTCTTTGTTCTGATACTTTAATCTGTGGGTATTTAAGCAAGAATTGTTCGTGTATTTTTTTCCTGTATATTGTCATGTCTGTCTCTAATTTAGTAATGTAGTAGTAAGTGCGCATGATAAATAGGTTTACATCTTTACTCCATTGCATACGCACTCTCGGCTTACCGGCTTTGGTGGACGCGGGTAAAAAGGCATTTGCCTCCCGCGCAACATCCAGAAGCGGTGTTGGTGTACCCCTACTACAGACCGAAGATGTTGGTGATGATTGTACCGAAGGATGGTAAGATGCGGTACTCGGACTGTAAGGTTCACTTGGGCTATTGACTCTACTTGTATGTGTATGTGAATGTTCGGCTGTCGATTCTTCGAGTTGTAAAACCCCGGTGGGAGCCCGCCTGCTCAACTCCTCACCACTGACGGTTCGTATGCTGAAACACCCAGCGTCAGCTCCAGGTGCGCCCCGACGATTGCCCTCGGGTAGCGGCCCTCTCAGTTTTTTCCTTAATCTGGTCTCCATATTTAATGGGTTACCATTGCCGCGTTGGCCACGCCAGTAATTTATTAATCGTGTGTCCGCCCCCTACGTGATCAGATGGTCGATCAGGACATGCGGTTGGATTTTAGGGGGCTTATTATTATTATTATTATTATTATTTAATACTTTATTACACCAACAAAAATATAAATACACAATGAAATTAAACAAAGACAAGAAGAGAAAACAGTTTAGTGTAAAGGCGGCCTTATCACCACAGGTGATCTCTTCCAGGCAACCCCACTAAAGTTAGAACACAATACAAAAAGATATGGGTTGGTGTACAAATGATTAATATATTTACTTAGAATAATAAACTTACTTAAACTTTACAACCAAAAATTAAATACAAGCTTACATAAATAACTATATGAATATATAATTATAAATATATAATTATAAATATATAATTATAATAAATATTATGAAAATAACAATAAACTTACATAGACAATATATTTTAAAAATGTATACATATAACTCTTATAGGTCTCTTCTTTAGTTCTTTCTTTATAGTATTGTAATTACCATACTTGAGTGGAAGCTGTTAAAAGTTTTAAATTGCAATTGATAATATTTCTTGACACTCAGGTATAATTATTGTTTGAACTTGAAGTTAATTGTTAAGTCTAAATTATAACATGATGACTAAGATATAGTTAGTTACAAGTTTCTTTAAATAATTTGTGATTAGTTTAAATTTACTTCAAAATGATATGTTAAAGCCTCTGTTTTCGGAGTGCTCTATTTTCCATGTACATAAAAACATTTCTCAGGTATTAATACTATTTTTTATTTTATTTTAGGGTGTGAATGCGATGGAATTTATTTGTTCGGGTGTGTGCGTTGTTATTAATTGAACTTTTATTGAACTTTTACTGAATTTAATTGTATTTATTGAATTTTTATTAAAGTCAAAATTTTGAATCGGTCTTTAAATTTGTTGTAATTTATATTTGGTATTTTTAATCTATTTTTATTATTTCTAAGCATGAGTTAGATCACTTTGGAATTTTAAGCTGCGTAATTTTTTAAATGTTTTTAATTAAATTATATTTTGATATTTATTGCTAAGTTAAAAACAAAATTCTTAAGTATAAGTTTTAATAAAAAAATTGAATGTTATAAAAATGTTAACAAAGTCTCTGATTATGTCAGAGGGACTCTGCATTATATAATAAAAAAAAAACTATTGTTTTGTTTTAATTTTTTTATTTATATTGGAACTCACGACTAAGCTCAATATTAAAAAATGTCCTAACTATGTTACGAAGTTTTAAAAAACGAATATGATTCTTATAAAGTGTACATATTTTGTTAACAGGGGCCTTCTTAGTCCCGTACTGCATCATGCTGGTGGTAGGCGGGATACCGCTGTTTTATATGGAGTTGGCACTTGGGCAGTTTCATCGTAAGGGAGCCATCACATGTTGGGGTAGACTTGTGCCGCTTTTCAAAGGTAACCTACGCTACTTACAAATATTTAGTTTGATTTTTATTTACTTATAAATATTGATATGTCCTATTTATCTATTCAGATCTCTTTAATATGATTCATTTTCTTTTAACTTCACGCTGTAACCCGCATATAGCAGGGTAGGCAGAGGGAACCAGAGAACCTAGTGCTAAGACACTCCATTCTCTTTCAACAATTCCGTTTCCCACTTTCCGCCGATTTAAGGCATTGCGTGTTGAGTGGCGGAAGTCAACGCCGCGATATGATTCTTACTTTTAGATAATATAGCTATTAGCTGTATACCAGTTAGTAATAATACAAATACATAAATCGTAAATTGTATCGAATGATTATGTTAACTTTTTTGCAAAACAAAATTAAACATAAGCCTTGTTATTCAAATATACTAATAAAATATTATTTATTTCAAATTTCATAATAATTCACGACCACTTAGTTCAGTCATGTGTTAAGTCTGTATGGCGCGAGTGCTCTGTCTCAGCGATCTTGATTTATTGAGCTTAAACTACAGTCCATATTTATTTTACAAGTATAAAATATTCTTTATTAAATATAAAATAGAAACAATTGTTTCTAGTTTTTGACCAATTTCTATTTGAAATATTGCACCTTTTGTTAATTAGCCACATAAAATGTTGTTATTATCTATAAACATATCATTTATTTCCTTCGAAGTGTTTTTTTCGAAGTTATTTAACCAGCATAGCTGAAATGTACCTTACTTACTTATTTCACTTTTTTTCTGCTTCGTGTGCTTAGAAATACGTTTATTAAAAACACATGCGTTTATTTTAGACATATTGGGTGTTAAATAATATTGTTAAATTTCATCAATTTAATTTCGTTTGAAAAAGAGTAACAATCAATATCCATCAATGTTCATAAACTTTCACATCACATTAGTTAAAGAATAGAGGCCACTGTAGCGCAGTGGCACAGCGAGCGTCTTACTGTAAACGTGATCGATTGAAGGTTCGATTCCCACTTGGGGGAGTGATTATATTTAATTTATTTTCTTTTCTTCTGTCTGATGATGGCACGGCGTTGAGTTTCGAAAAGAATGGAGTGTCTTAACACTAGGTTCTCTCTGACTATGCCATTATATGAGAAAAAGTGTGAACCAAAAGAAAGTAGGATATAGAAATAACGTTCGTGCTAGGATCGAACTTACGGCAATCGGGTATCGTCAGGCAATTCACTAACGCGCCACTATGGCATCAAGGACTTACACAGTTCATAGAATAAAATAAAGATCATATCGCCCGAGGATCGCACTTAACACCATAATTGACACCATTTCTCGACCCCCCTTAAGTGCTCCACATGCTTTCAAAAGTCTGCAGATTTGCGAGGACGGCTTATGGCCGGCGATTTCATTTCACTTGTCACGTCCCGGCTGAGTGCCACCGAACGATATGATTTAAAGAATAAAATTGGTAATGGAGTGGAAAGGTAGAAGCTTTTTTAACATATTTTCTTGTAAAGGGTTTTCTTAATTGTGTTATAGATTTTTATGATAGTTTATTCATTTATTCTGTTTTGAGACTTATACAATTGTAGGCTAGAAAATTACTTTTACGTTATACAAATGGTGATTTGTCCTTATATTATGTCTCAAACCAAATGAAAAATTAAAAATATATATTTTTTATTAAGTATGTTTACAATCATGAAAAATGTAAAGCTTTAAAAAAATCATCTAATGTACTTTAATCATTTGTACCTATATGTATTGCATTCATCACAAAATTTATATAAACAGATAGTTGAAAAAAAGAATAATAGATAATCTATATTAAGTATATAGCAAAAGCTACTGTTCTACATGAAACTTTACAGTAACATGTGTAATCTATATTTCTGTACAGTTTCATCTAGATTCGTTCAATAGCTTTTGCGTGAAAGAATGACAAACATCCATCAATAGATATAGAGCAAGAATCTCTCAAATTACTCACAAACTGTTTCATTTTCAAGATGCTAATTAAGCACCAACTTATTTCAAAGGTTGTCTAAGGAGATCATTTATTACATACAGGGATCGGGTATGCAGTGGTGTTGATCGCATTCTACGTGGACTTTTACTATAATGTCATAATAGCTTGGGCTCTTCGTTTCTTCTTCGCTTCTTTCACCACTTTACTTCCCTGGACCAACTGCAATAATGATTGGAACACACCATCCTGTCAACCGGTGAGGCTACTATTTATAACATAGAATAGAGGTAGTATTTGCATTTATGCATTCCACATACAATTGATATACGTTCATCAATTGCTGTAAGCTATAAGTAATTGGTACAAATTTTAAATTATTTTAAATTAATATGGCTAAATATTGAAATGAAATTTAGTTACATATGAAATTAACATTTAATATATATCTCACTAAAAGTTATTTATGTTCTTATAAAATAATTTATTCTATATAAGAGTTATAGTAAATCTAGCTACATTTGTAGTTCGAAGCAAATTGGACGTCGATCACAAACAAAACACGGCACAACTCCTCCGCGTCAAACACTCCCGCACAAACCACACCATTCACATCTGCTGCTTCTGAGTATTTTAAGTAAGTTACATCACAAACAAATAAAGCAAGAAAGTCAACAATTTTAAAATCTTTTTTTTTAACTTCACGTTGCATCCTGCACGTAGCTAGGTCAGCAGAGGGAACCAGAGAACCTAGTGTTAAGACACTCCGTTCTCTTTTCACATTTCCGTTCCTCACTAAATAACTAACACGTTAAATGATAAACAATAATTATTATTAAAAAAATAAAGCTTATATATTGATTTTGTTGCATGAATAGAGACAGTATAGTGCGTAGCGTTTTACTTCATGTAAATTTCAACTGTCCTCTTTAAATTACCCAAATTTATAAAGTGTTATTTTATCAAATGACAAGTTTCAATTAAATCTTGTTTAAAATTATAAATTCGTAGAAGTGGATTTCTTCTTACCACACTCAGACATGTTTATTCCACTAACTATATTTCCATATTTGGGGTAAGTAAGTGGATAAATCCAAAATGAACAATTTTCAGAGAAGGCATTTTTTTTTAAGTTCAAGTTTTATGTGTAATTTCCTTTTTGTGTAATTTAAACATTTTCTTTACCTGGATGTTATACCTGGATATTTATGTTAAATAAATCTGTCAATCACCAATGCACTGACCCACGGCGTAATGAAACTTTAATCATTGTTACAAGAAAAATATTCTTATACTTATAATAATATTATAATAATATTATTTATTTAATTTTGTATGATATAAAGTTTATACGTATTTTATATTTTAGTCGGGCGATTCAATCCGCACAGGAGTGACGGGCCCATGACTTGGGAGCTATAAAATGGGATATGGCTTTATGTCTCCTCGCCGTGTACATAATTTGTTACTTCTCTCTATGGAAGGGCATCAGTACTTCAGGAAAAGTACGTATATTAAAGATTATGACTTGCGTTGACTATAAAAAAATAAATTCTATTTTTTTGTTTTATAGGAATTTCGGAAATTTTCTCTTAGTGCTCCTCAACATTCCCTAAGGAAATATAATTCTAATGTATAAGCTATATCACTGAAAAGTTTCATATAGATCCGTTCAGTAGTTTTGGCATGAAAGTATAACAAACATCAATTCGACCATCACCACAAATTTTCATTGTATGTAAGAAATTTTTAAATTAATTATTTTGTTTTCAGGTAGTCTGGTTTACAGCGCTGTTTCCATACGCAGTGCTTCTCATTCTTTTGGTGCGTGGCATCACTCTCCCCGGGTCCGCGACAGGCATACAATACTACCTAAGTCCTAATTTCGAAGCCATTACTCAGCCTCAGGTAAGCAACAGATAAATATGGTATTGTTCTTTAATAAAATTAACAAAAAATGTGATAATATGAATTTAATTTTTTTCTATTTATTTAAGATTTATTATAGAAGTTTTTATACTATGTAAGTAGAAATTAGGTGTCAGTGGCTTTTTAGAATCATGTGTACTCGTATGTATGCCTTAAATCTTTAAGTTGTTAAGTTTTAGTCGTTAATTAGTCCTGGTTCCTTCAATTAGGATTTATTTTTTAAATTAAACTTTCGTTCTACATTTCATTAAATAGATCGGACATAATATCATACATACAACATTTGATATAGAAACGAATTAAAGAACAGCATTGATAACTTATAAAAATTTTAATATAATTTTAAATAGATTATAAGCCGTTACATAAACAAAGTAGGTTCACGCTGTATCCCTATAGAGTAGTCAGCCTAGTGTTAAGACACTCCGTTCCCCACTTTCCGTCGAATTCAAGCTTTGCGTTCTGAGTGGTGAAACTCAACGCCGCGCTTTGCCTTGTTACCAAACCCAGTAAATGAAAAATTTTATTTTCTGGAGTGGGAATCGAACCCACAACCTGTCGCGTTTACAGTCGCACGCTTGTGCCTCTGCGCTACGACAGGAGTATTATTAAGTCGTAGTATTAGTCAATTAATTTTTTTTTTAAATCTTTTATCGTTGTCTACAGGTATGGGTGGACGCAGCGACTCAGGTTTTCTTTTCTTTGGGTCCAGGTTTCGGCGTGCTCTTGGCTTATGCTTCTTACAACAAATATCATAACAACGTGTATCAGTGAGTGTTTATTATTGTTTTGAATTTATTTAAAAGGAAAGATAGTGTCAAAAATAAAAATAATTGGAGCAAATAATTATATTTGTAAGAATAAGAATGAAAAGTTTTTTAATGTAAATGTTGGTTAAATGTAGGAACGTACAGTGGCAGTTAAGACAAACGTCCAATGTCATACAATTATTGGATGCCTAATTTCCACTTAATTAACAAAGTTTTTTAAGTAGAAAATGAAAAACACATTTTCTCAAGGCTTTCTCGTCAAAAGCAAATTAACAATCTGTTAAGCTCATTGTTAATCGACGATTTGATAGTGCTTGTAAATTATTTGAATAAAGAATATTTTGTTTTTTTTTTTGAATATCCAAATAAGTCTACAGAGACGCAAAATTACGCTTTTTTATGTATAAATAAATAAATAGCGTTCCCTCTGGTAACAAAAATTTAACAAATTATAACAAGCGTATTTAGCGGTTTATTATTACTCTAAAATACACAGTTATATACTAAACGTTATGATTTTCTTTCTAATATGTTTTAAGTACAATACTGAATACAAAATCCCCACAGAGACGCGATCCTTACCAGCCTCATCAACTCATGCACATCGTTCGTGGCCGGTTTCGTAATATTCAGCGTTTTGGGATACATGGCGCACGCGTCGGGCAAGGACGTGCAGGACGTCGCCACTGAAGGGCCGGGACTGGTGTTCGTGGTGTACCCGGCGGCCATTGCTACCATGCCAGGGTCTACGTTCTGGGCGTTGATATTCTTTATGATGCTGCTTACTTTGGGGTTGGATAGTTCTGTAAGTATATGTTTTGATACTATTACAAATAATGTTGAGAAACATTTTGTCTTTGTTTTTAAAAATTCTTTTTTTTTTATAAAATCTATAGGATTTGAAGCAACATTTGAGATTTACTATTTAATTTATTATAATAATATAAATGTATTTTATATTTCATTCCATCAATTACCAGTCAATATTAATATTTTCATTCCATTCCCCAAAGGGGTTAATTGTATTGTTACAAATAACAATTGATTTGAATATAAGATATTTGAATTCGACCTATAATATACGTACATATCAGTGGCGAGGTAGTCCATACAACATGGTTCCTGTCGGCTTGCCTAATTTTTTAAAATACAAGTATGAGAACTAAAAAAAAGGTTGCCAGGAAAATATTGAGCATAAAATTGAAAAAAAAACAAGCTCTCACATCTTAAACACTAAATTTAAAAAAAAGGTTATCGCCAAAATTCGATAGTGAAATTACTAAATACCTTCACATGCTTCCCTACATATACCAGTTTCTCTAAAAATTGCCGGCTTTCCTAACTATGATTCTCGTCCCTCGCCAATGGTATACATATAACAATTCTTCAAAAAATACAATAAAATAAATATATGTTTTATGTACGAGTATGTAATATATACAATCCACTTTATCCAAAATAAAGCTCCAGTGGTATTAGGTAAAATAAATTTAGAACAACGAAATGTTAGCAAAAACTTACTGCATTAGAAAATGTTGCCTTCTCATTACAATATAACCTTAATATTTATTTAAATATAATTAAAATTATACAATCAAATACAATCTTAATTCATATTTTTATACTACTAATTACAACACCTGTCGCGACGCTTAGGCACAAACGTGTGGTTGTAAACGCAAAAGGTTGTGGGTTCGATTCCCACTCCAGGATATGGAATTTTTCATTTCCTGGGTTTGGTTACAAGGCAAAACGCGGCGTTGAGTGCCGCCACTTAGCACGCAATGCCTCAATTCGGCGGAAAATGTGGAACGGAGTGTCTTAACACTAAGTTCCCTCTACCTACCCTGTTATATGCGAGATACAGCGTGAAACTATGTATGTATAATAGTAATTATAAACAATAATTAATTCCATCCATTGCATTTCAGTTCGGCGGTTCCGAAGCAATAATAACAGCACTTAGCGACGAATTCCCACCGATCGGCCGCCATCGAGAACTGTTCGTGGCCGGTCTCTTCACGCTTTACTTCTTCGTTGGACTCGCATCTTGTACTACCGGTGGTTTCTATTTCTTCCAACTACTTGATAGGTATGCAGCGGGCTATTCTATGCTGGTCGCTGTGTTCTTTGAAGCGATTGCTGTTTCTTGGATCTATGGTAAGTTATTAGAAATTAACTTAAAAGATTTAAATTTTTGGATAAGGATAATTTAGGTCTATACGCCTGTCGCGGCGCAGAGTACAGAAAGATTCTGCGAGGACATCCACGATGTTAGCATTTTATAGCCTTTTTCTTTTCATAACGTCAATTCATTGACTATAAGCCAAAAATATTTCATCACCTATTATTTATATAGTAGTGTCCCCGTGGACGTGTTAACAACGCGTTGCCTAGCAACGTTTATCACTTTATATAAACATGGATATCGAACCATGGTAGTGTGTGTAACATTTATTTTAATAAGTCTTTATGTATTATTTTAAAAAGATATTATCGTTCTGCATTCCTTATTCGTATAAACTATATGTGTGCCAAGTTTCATGCTCGTCCGTCCGCGTAATGTTGGTAAAAATGGGTACAAAGTTTTTGCTTCACGTATTAATATATAAATTAATTAAAAGTCTTACTAATTAAAGGTACAGAAAGATTCTGCGAGGACATCCGCGATATGATTGGCTTTCGACCTGGCTTGTACTGGCGTATTTGCTGGCGTTTTGTTGCTCCCGCGTTCCTCCTCTTCATCACCGCTTACGGCCTCATGGACTACGAGCCGCTACAGTACGACAACTACGTGTACCCCGCGTGGGCGAACGCATTGGGATGGGCTATTGCAGGCTCTAGTGTTATATGTATACCGACTGTCGCTATTTACAAGATTATTACTACGAAAGGAACCTTTTTTGAGGTGAGATGTTTTTAATTATGTTCGTATATAAGAATATGTTTTGTCTTTTTTTTAATAAAATAGGTTGTGGGTTTGATTCCCACTGAGGGAACATGTAGAGCTCTCAACCCCGCAGTGTCTTGAGTACAGGGGGGAGAACAGCAGAGTCTATTGGTACTAGGTTCTCTGAGACTCATGCCATGCAAGTAAAAGCGTGATAACACGTTTTATGAATAAAATTTCGTATTTAAAAAGTGACTTTTCAATTTTTACTTTTGAAATACAAATTTTTGATTATGTTTAAAATACAGTTAGGTACTTCTCAATTCGTTGATACAACGTTATTTATGTTTACTTTAAATATGTCGCTTATTGCAATTACAATATACTATCTACATCTACTACCCACGAACTTGCCATCATCAAAACCAAACAATTATAAACAACATTTTTTTTTTTTTAACTTCACGCTGTATCCCACATTTAGCAGGGTAGGCAGAGGGAACCTAAGAACCTAGTGTTAAGACACTCCGTTCTCTCTCAACAATTCCGTTCCTCATTTTCCGCCGAATTAAGGCATTGCGTGTTGAGTGGCGGAACTCAACGCTGCGCTTTGCCTCGTTACCAAACCCAAGAAATGTAAATACTAAATATTACATTTCCTGGAGTGGGAATCGAACCCACAACCTGACGCGTTCACAATAGCACGCTTGTGCCTCTGCGCCACGACAGGCGCTTATTAAAAATAAAAACAATTTCTATATTCCAGCGTCTAACAATACTAACAACACCACACGCGGACACAGAACGCAACGCAATACACAACGGCGTCGTCGTTTCCGAAAGCGGCGGGGTTCGCTTAGCGTCCGCCGTCACGACCCCCGGAACCCCTCCTGCAACCCGCGACCCCCAAAATCCCCGCGACCCCCAAACCCCTGTAACCCCCAACGCACCCCCCGGACCGCCCGGACAACCAACGCTAGTGTGAGCACCACTGTCCTTTAATATCTACTATGTGTAGACGTTTAAAAACAATTAGTGTGTGTAATTATTAAGCTTTTCTTATTTTTTTAAGTAATATTGGCAGTACTGTTTTCTTTTGCTAATTATTTTAATTTTTTAATAGGAATTACTGCAGTCTCTTTGACATCACGTTTTAAAACCCAATTGGTTGTTTTACTAATAGAAATATTGGTATTGCTATATGATACTCTATGTAGCTTATTATAGTTAATCATATTAGGAATATTTCTTAGATCCTTTGTCTAGTTTATTCATTTTAAAATAGGTAGTTGAAAAAAAAATCTACTTAGAAAACACCATAGACGTAGTAACAAAATAATATATCAATGTATAATGCTTTAACAAATTATAATGCGTCTATCGATCTTTACGTATATTAATTGTGTTTAATAAGCAATATAAAGGAATAGGAATTTAGATAATTACATATAAAATTAGAAAACATAGGTATACGCTATATTTTACTTGATTGTGTCTACATGACTTGCTTGTTTTGTCTTTAATAGTGAAAAATTATAATTCAATATATAAATGTTATAGTTTAAATTTAGAACAGTGCTTCATAATAGTTATTATTAAAATTAGTATCTTAGAATATAGACATATTATTTTAGTCAAAAATATTATTATAGATAATATATATAATTATTGTAATCATTCGAAATAAATACATTCGACGTATTCATATACCTATAACTTATAATATTGTAGTGAAACATACGATTATAAAAATAAGATGCTTATAAATTTAATATTATACTTGTATTTCTTCTTCATAAGCAAAATTTAAAATTTTATAGTTTTAAGCCTGTAAATCTGGTAATTCAGCAAGCCGTCGGAAGTTTTAGATTTATTAGGTTTAATAATAATAGGCTTTGCCATATACGAGTGAAAAAATGGTTTGTTGTCTATGGTCTCCAATTCAATACAAAAAAAATTGAATTAAAAAAAAATATAGAATGAAGTTACATTACTTCTTTAAGACTCAAAAGAAATAACTTTAAAAACTTAAAGAAATACTTTTTAACTCGTATATGCGTAAGTCCTTAGCCAAAGAGCAAAAAGGTTGAAGCTGGAACAATTAGTCTATTATGAGTCGCTACACAGATTCCTGAAAATGTAGTTACTTGAAACACATTCATTAGGATTTCCTTTAAAATTACATCTGCTTTACAGAGGCAGTTTTATCTTGATCTTTAAAAAGTATACTAATATATCAGTGTTAGTAATATATCTAATAAGTAAAATTATATAAATTGATACAAAAAATATAACTGTATTAAATTTACACAATTAAATATGACAAACAGTTGTGTCGCCCGTATCAAATCGCGGAGGCACATCAGGTAGAATGTGGGAGTGTCAAAAAAAAAAAAAAAAATATCAGTGTTGTAGATGTTCGTAGAAAAGTATATAATACTACATATTAATACATAACATAGTTTTAAGAATATAATCGTTATATGTAAGTGTTTCAAATATGTTTTAATTTTATAATAATTTATTAACTTCATTATATATGTTTTTTTTTAATATGATAAATAAGTTTTTTTCTTTAAAAAAATATTTTAGATAATCTTAGTTTTAACAATCGATTAAATCGATATTTCTCTTTAAAATACAAAAAGAAAATGCTGTGTAGATAATAGAAAAGTAGGTTAAGCAATATAATCGATCTTAAAAGTTCGTATACCCACATATTAGTTAAATAATTATATTAATCGATGTCTAAGAAATATATTATTCGTGTCTATTTATTACTAACATATATAATCGCATTTAGCTTTTTGAATCTCTAAATGTTGTGATCAGTATATAGGTGCTCCATTTTTTATTAAACTTGTATTGTTTTATTTATTTTTATATATTTTTAAATGTTTTCTTATACCTTTTGTCACTCCGTCCTGGGCAATGCGGATTGATGAATTGTATAAAAAACTTGAGTTAATTTTTTTATTAGAGAAGTGTCTTATTTTGAAAGTGAGGTGTAAGGTATTGAAGTGCTCCACACGACACTTACTTCTGTAATCTCTAGTGAATATTAGGTGTATATGATAGGGTTCAAATGTATTAATCATCTTTATTGTGTAGTTGAATATTTAAAGTATAACCATTTATGCAGAGATTATAACCAGCTTGAACTAGTCTCTAGTACGTACAAGATATAGTCATATAACAAAATGTATCGATGTGTAGATGTTATATGTATGATGTAGTCTTAGTAGTTATTAATAGAATTATTAATCGTCATACCAGCCATTATGACTATTGATTATAGAATAAATATGTTTATATTAAGTAATACGTGTTTCATTTTATATTCCTTGGGAATCCAAAAAAAGAAATATTAGTAAAAAAAATGAATTTAGAGTTCTACTGAGCATGTAATGCACTACTATTAGATTATATTTAACTTATTTTGAATTCTTCGTACTCGTAAGACAAAGCGCGGCGTTGAGTTCCGCCATTTTTAACACACAATGTCTCTATTTCGAACGGAAAGTAGAGAACGAAGTGCCCTGTCAGTAGTATTCTCTTTGACTAGGTCTACTCTACTGAGTAGCTACTATGTGGAAAAAAGAGAATTTGTGTGTTTTTGCTTTTTTATGTCAATTTTTATGACAACACAAAGGATATCTAATACTTTGTATATAAAAAGTAGAACTTTTATTGTGATATTCTACTTTTATTTTTAATGAGAATAGAATATTCTATATTGCAACGGGGATCACAATTAATGGAGTAAACATCACAAAGATGTTTACGTAACATTTTAATTTGCAAAAATTGATATTTATTTTTTTTTTTTTTCGACTGTGTAGTATGCTGTTGGCCCTGTTGGCCTCGACAGCGTCACCGGGTTTTGCAAAAATTGAGAGTGTTTGTAAACATTAAAATTTGCTGGAAATCTATTATAATATAAATAAAATATTTAATCCATTTTGATTCCATGAGTATAAAAGATATATTCAAGGTGAAATGACTAGAGTTATGGGATTTGGATATTTTCGAAAAGTGTAATTTATGTAATAAAACTGATACAAAAATTGTATATCACGAGATTTGATTATCTACAAAAAATTTTTTTTCAAGAAAACTTCTAACGGGTCTAATAATCTAATCTAATATATCTATTCTTTCCAATATTAAAATTTTACAAATATTATTTACTTCAAGTACGTCGTTATTTTCATATATATATGAATATAGATATTTCCTTTATGGCACAGCCCGCAGATTTTTCTAGACAGACAATAAAAAATTATAAACGAAGGCCGTTTTCGATCGCTTAATAGGTCTTCTCAATATGATTAAAATTAAGATTAACATTAAAGCCATAAAAAATGTTACAAAGACAAATAAAGGATATTAAAAGGGTTATCATTAGTTGACCTTAGTAGATAGACATAATATGTTTGGACTTCTTATTTGAAGGGAATTGTTGTATTATATATTATATCCATTTTCGCAAACGTCAAACTTTAAAAAGTGTCTGAGTAAATAAATACTATCCGTGACCAAATTACAATTAGGACTCAACAATTTTTATAAAAATATTCCACACAACGTGGATTTTCCTCACAATTTCATCAGAGTGGTTGTGGTAACAGATTCTCTTCTATTTTAAAGTCGTTAGAAATCTCCATTCTCGTCATGTATTATATTTCGTTTACAGCAGTTAATTGAAGTGAGTACTTCTTATAATCCCTGGTTATGGTAAAAAACGTCAGATAGATATAATTTACAATATAAAACAATTCAATTTAAATCCCCATCTGTTGCTAAAAACGTATAATATAGTAATGATGATAATTGATTAAATTCATTTTGATTCTCAAAATATTTTTTATATATAAGTGAAGAAACTATTTTTAATTAAAAGTCAAATTTATTTATCTTTTTTAAACATTGTCTTTGGTTTTTGTTGATCTGTATGTGTTAATCTTTTCCAGTTTACATTGACAAATGACAACTAACTTCAGTTTGACGGCTTGTTGTAGGTCGAACGTTTATACTGTGCTAATTTATAAAATAAATCATTATATCAAAACATCTAATTGAATACCATCATGGAAAATAAATCTGAGGAATCTACTGCACCTGAAAAAACTATATTTAATGCCATAGCGCAAGGTGACTTGCCTGAATTTAAGAATATTCTCGCGCAACATAAAGGCAGTGTGGATTTCTTTGACGAAAATGGTATGACGGCACTTCAACACGCCGCTTATAAAGGTAGCAAGGATATGGTGCAATTATTGCTTGATAGGGTAAGCGATTTGTCTTTATTTAGGTCATCGTGACACTTAACAGTGAAACTAACCTTACTCTTCTCTCTTTTTCAGGGCGCAGACGTTAACTCTGGAAAACATGAATATAATTACACAGCGTTACATTTCGGAGCATTATCGGGTAATTCAGAAGTTTGCAAGTTACTTTTAGATGCGGGTGCGAAACCCACTGCGACGAACTCTGTAGGTCGTACTGCATCCCAAATGGCAGCGTTTGTCGGCAATCATCATACTGTTGCTACAATCAACAACTACGTTCCGTCTAGTGAGATTTCCTATTATTCTTTACCCCAAGGGCAGCAGGCTGAACCTTCGCTACCTCCAATTTTGGTAGATCCCTTACACAAATTTGTCCTAGGTGTTAACATTCACCCTGTCCGGTTAGCATTAAACTTGCAGCATATGCCAACTCTGTTAGATAATGCAGATAAAGTGAGCAAAGTACTAGAAATGCTATGTAAAAAAGAAATGACAAGAGGTAGTGATACTAATGAAGTAATGGCCTTTAAATATCACTACCTTGCTTATATTTTAAGAGAAATCAATAACATAAGGGACAAGCAAAAACCAAATTCTGAGAACAAAGAGGAAAAGAAACATGATATTGTCGAAGTGTTCGCAAAAAAACTTTTGAAACCAGGAAAAGATGGAGTTTATTTAGATCTGATGGATTCATTCCTAAAAGATTGTGTTCGTGAGTTTCCTTATCGGGACAGTACAACTTTTCACCAGATGGTGAGTTCCTTGACGAGTAAGGATCCTCCACCTGCATTATCTGTTATTAATTGTACAATTAATGGGCAAAGGGGATTTGTAGATGCCATTCCTTATTGTAGTACTTGTGGGGAAGAGAAACCAGCTAAGAAGTGTTCCAAATGTAAAACAGTGCAATACTGTGACCGAGAATGTCAACGCTTACATTGGTTTGTTCATAAAAAGGCTTGTAACAGGGAATCAAGTGTTCCCATTTCCCAAAACTCTAAGCCTAACATTGATGCAACAGAGTTAACTGCAGAACTGCAAAATCTAGTAGCTGGATAATTATATTGGTTATTTAATTTTCATCTCTAGGTTCTGGGCATTAAAATAAGGAAATGCAAGTATGTAGCCTGTCTGAAACTTTGTTATACTTACCACTCTACTAGATAAATATGCTTAATCACTGCAAACATAATAATTTTATACTTTTACAAAAAGATCATTAAGTGAAATCATCATGAAACTATACAGAAATATTATTTTTCAGTTTCTGAGAAAGTATTAAGATTGTAGACTAAAACAAAATTTTATGATTGTTTTTATTTCCATAGCTTAATATTTCCAATTTTGATTTATTTTTTTAAAACTGAACCAAAAATTACACATATAATTTGGTTTTTCATTTTATTTCTCAAATGCCTGAACTAAATGTGCATCTAGAACAATTTCTTATGTCTATTTAATTAAGATTTAAAAGTAGATAAATATAATTGTAGCTTGAAATAATGTCTAAATGTCAAATCTGAGTTACTAGCTTCTTTTTTTTAATAATGTAATGTTTTAAATATTTTCTTACTTGGATTAAACTTATATCTATATCAGGTGTGAATATTTTGACAATTTAAAAAGCATTCTTTGCAATGCACACATATTTATCTGCAAATTCTGTTTTTATGTTTAATTTGCTTGATTTTATTGATTTTGTCACTTTTTTCTTATGAACAAAGCAATTCTAATGCCTTAACTAGTAAAATTATTTAAAAAAAAAAACAAATACAAATCTACTTGCCAATGTATTCAAATCTGATATGTATATGAACTAGTGTACCATATATTTATGTTATTGTTTCATAATTACTTCTTGATTTTAAAATAAGCACTAGAAAACAAAATGTTCATAATTTTATATTTTGGTTAAGACTTTTTCTTATTGAAAAACTGATTAACTTGGTTTATTTCTTTTAGTAAAAAGTAGTAAAATTTAAAATTACAAGCTACCTCTTTTAACTTTGCAGTTATATATGTATGTAAATCGCTATATGTTCTTGTTGTTGTATCATGTGTTTAATGTGTCATTTAAATATATTACAATGGTGTTAGTGATGAAAATAAATCTGAAGACATATTGCTTTCTTTTATTTAGTAAGACTCTTTTGTTATATTGGTTTTTAATCATATTTATATTATTATGTGTTAATATATTGAATTTATGTTTATAACAGACTTCTAAAAGGACGAGGTTCTCAATATCACTGCATTTTTTATGTATGTTACTACATATCTTTTAATTGTATGAGCCAATTTTGATGATTATTATTTTATATAATAGCTAGTGTTTCTGATTATGTCAAATTTAATCAAGATTTGACTAGTTTTCAAGTTATTTGTAATAATGTAACTTTTTAGTGCATTTTATTTGAAGTCTATTTTTTTTTTTTGTAAAATCTTAATAACCTCGATCACCTAAAAATATTGTTATTCGTGAAAGATCACATATGTTTCACGAATATGTTAAGTAATAAATGACAATCATTTTCTAGCTTTGTAAGTAATGATTATATTTCAATTACAAATACGTTGTGTTCAATAGCTTAACATATATTTTTAATGTATGGGGCCACTTCATGCATAGGTCGTTTTGTTAGAAACCGGATAAAATAATGTTTACTTTACATAAATTATGAAATTGTACATGGCCTGCTTGACATTTTGTACGGAAGTGCGTATACTTTCCGTCTGGTTAGACAAAAGATGACGCTGAGCATCGCCTCCCAACACGCTATTTTACTACAGAAATAGAGAGGAAAATTGGTCCATAGGTTAAGACGTAACATCATCTCAAAATAAAATAAAACACATAGTAATTCTTAGAAATTTATTATCTTACGTAAAAAATATATTCTGCTATGTACAATATGTATACGGAGCTTTTAAAGAACTACATAAATTATACCCAAAAACTAACTAACATATTAAACAATTTCCTTATTTATTATAAAGCTTAAGGCACGTTTATCACATACGAGATAAGAATACGAGTAAGTTCGACCTTATAATTACCGAGGTAGTAGTAACATTGATACTATATTTACAAATCAATATAAATATTGCCAATAATGCCCGAAGTTGTTCGCTTAGTGCATCAGCCTTCGCCGAGCAGGGCGCTGATTGTGAAACTCTTGATACGTCTGCACGGGGGAGGGTTAGGGGGTGAAGGTATGCTTTGGGGGACGGGGGGAGCGGGACTCCATGCCCCTAACATGCCCGGGATACTTGTAGGCCACATACCCAAAGGTAACGGCATAGGTAGAGGCATATATGGTAACTCTGGTGGATAGAACGGAGGACTTAAATTGTCAACAACTAGTGGATTAGGCGAGTCTATTAACGGCGGAGATCTCGGTGAAGATGACCTCACGCTCTCATCAGAGCACGAGGATGCTGCATCTGAGCAGGGGCGTTTGGCGTCTGGCTCGTTCTGTGTTTCTTGGGCACTGGTTTCTGTGTCTACGCTCTTCCTCTTGCACTTCGACTGACCACACGCACGAAAGCCTTTTGCGAATGGATTATTATCAATCTTTAGTTTCGTTATTCTGTCGTTCTGTGAACAATAGAGAATAAAATTTATTATGCGTTACAATTTAAGCTCCATATAGCTTATATTTTTAACTGCCTAAATTTGATCAAAGCGGGCGGCCTCCAATCAATTAAAACATTTTAATATGATTGAGTTATTATAACGCGGTAGGTATAAAAAATAAAAGCGATTGGTCAGTTCCTAACATTCTCGCATGCGGTCACGATTCTAATATTAAGTTAATTGTTCTATTGACGAGTATGTTTGTTTGATTGTGCCTATTCGTGAGGCCCACCTTTATGTTATGACCAATTTTGCTTATTCGTATTGGATGTGGCTTTTAGATTTAAGAAGAATTAAGAAATAACACGTACATCGTAGAATGTTTTGCATAACATTTTGTTAAATGTAGGTATAAAATGAAATATCTTTTCTTATTTGGTCAGAAATAAAAACTTATTTATGCAATAACCAATTTTGTACAAAAAATAAATTATATTTTTTAATGGTAATGGCAGCAATAGGTATGGCATAGAAGTTATTCTGGGTTTATTGCTCTATCAAAAGGTTTCTTACGGATGGTAAGAATTAAACAATTTTTAAAAACTAAGCTTAGTTGAGTATTGAAACATCTGAATATTTGAAGCATGAACACATTTTTCATAAGACAAAAAATTCAAAGCTATAATTGGTTTTGTACAGAGAGATTTAGATTGTGACGTAATCATTAAGTACACCTAAATATTCTAATTGGTTAAAGTATAATTTATTTAAAAAAGTTTAGTATAATTTATTTTTATTAGTTTTAAAAAAAATCTTTCTACAAATTTAAATGTACATGACTTCAAAGACAGCAAAGTCAAAATATTTTTTCTTAATTTTTATAACCATTTTTTTCAACTGCTTTGTGATTACGTCGAAATATGTCATGTAAATAACCTGTGACATAAGTTTTTGTTACTAAATCGTCAGCCAATGACGTGCTCAGTGTCGCTTATCTCGCTAGAATGCAATTTAAACATCCGTTTCCGCATACACCTAATAGCTTGTAAGGGATAATTGTCGCACATGTGGCTAGGCTTGGCGACAGGCCAATTAGCATGGCACATACGCGTATCCGTCGCCTGCCACGATCGCTACACGACGGCGCCACTATAGTTTTTCAAGTTTTCAGTTACCCGTATCACGTTATTTGATATTTGATACAATTTAAACAAATTAAAGAAGCTCCTTAGGCGTGGCCTTTTTTTTTGTTAAGAACAGTGTTTTTTTTTGAGCAAAAAGTAAACGTTTTTTCTTTTCTTATCAAGGAATATAAGCTGGTGTTTATCAATTTCCAAATCATGTCTCATAAAAACATAATTCTATTTTTTAATTTTCTTATGATACACGTCGCAATAATTTTATTTAATTTTGTGAGCTGATAAGAAGGGACCGTGAATATTTGCACATTTCGTGACTGGCATCGTTTATCTAGCAAAATCCAAGGCAAATAGTCCCGTCGTGATCCATCAAGCAACTTGTAAAAAGAATATTTACATGACGTGATAAGGCGGCGCCGGCGGGTGTCGTTTGCTCAACAGCCCATAGATAAGCGAGCAGGTTACCGTGATAGGGAGGCTGCTAAAAGCTTGCATTTAGCACACCCTGAAGCACTTCTCAAGTCGGCCGGTTTAAGCGAGTGCTTGAGATCGGCAGGCGCCGCCCCCGGTCCGCCCTGTCGGCTGACGTCACGTCACAAACTTGCAGTCGCTTTTACTTTTTGCGTGACTATTTCACATATTAGCGACTGTCTCGTCGCCACTTTTTTAGGAATGTGTAATTAGGGTCCGAGTAAACTTAGTTTAGTTATCGGGTGCAAATGGCAATTTTCGTATCGAGACTTACAAACATTCTGCGTCTAGACGACGGTTAATCATCTATTTGTATTTTTTTAACATTTTGTGTTGCACTGAAGTTTTTGTACAAACAGTTCGGTCTGCCACCTAGTTACGCTTTTAAATAGCTATCGACTGGTACAAGAGGATTTTCTAATTCGATGGTAATTCGCAACAATGAGTTTGCCGGCTCGTATCTGTTCGAGCGGGTGTAATGCGCAATGATACGCCGCCGGTCTTTGTCGTGGGGGATGTCCCGTTAGCCGGACAATTCCTGGATTATCTCACAAAGCGACCGGTCCTCGTAATTGTAATCATAAATGGACGCGAGAAGCTGTTCGCGCCTCGCTGCAGTCAACATTAAATACGCCGCCGCGGCAAAGGAGCCGCCTGCCGCCGCGACCTAATTACTGTACGATGGATTATGCAAGAAAATGATACGCTGCGATGAGCGTCAAAAGAAACAGACGTATATGTAAGAAAACAAACCGCAGGAGGCCGCCGGGAAACTGGGATGTGTTACATTAGGGGATTGTTCACTAATATTATTAAACTTGGCTTAAAATTGTATTAAGTAGATGCCCACTCAGACTTTTAGTGGTACTTTTATCAATCTAATCATAGACATTATGCCGAAAGAGAACGTTTACTACAAGTCATAATTTAAAACAGTAAGTATGTAACTGTTTTCTGAATCATCAAACCTCGTCCCTTGTTTGAACAATACGGAACTGTTTGCAAGCGTACCGGCGAGATTTTTAAATTAGCTTCTTTTGTTTTCTTAACCGAGTGACCGCTCGTCGCCGTCGCAATCTGGCGTTTTTTGCTCGGCGAGTACTGTAAGAGCAGTGGCGCCTTTGATTTGGAAAAAAATTGGTTCGTACTTACATAAGTGCGAAACGATTCACATTCGTAGAAACGTAGTAAGATTTCTTGGAAACGAGTTTGATATTATCTATGGGGTGTTCTGCGTGTCGATAGGCAAGTTTAGATGATAGCTTTTGTAATATAAAATAAAATATTGTGTAAGTATAATTAATATGGTCATATGAAAGTTCAATTAATATGGTCTTAAAGAAACATAATTAAATGAGTGTAACCTTATGTAGGTATTATAAACAAATATATTTAAGCAAAAGTGTAGGGTCAACCTCTCATTTGTGATTAAATCAATTTTTGTTGTAATATTTTCATTTGATTGCAATCTTAACAATATTTGTACTCCGTGATACGACAAAATAAGCGTTGAGATTGTATCATGATTTTGCAAAATGTGTATAAATTACTTGTAATATAATTATAAAATGTATAAAAAACATTTTAACTGTAGCTGGAGTATGTAAGGAACAGTAAAATGGGAAATAACATAGATCATTTTTTTGATAATGCATATTCAACTTTAATTCAATATTTAGGTTGTTTTGTTTATTATGTTATTTCTTAGCTTTATTCATCATGAAAATTATAATAAATATCCTAACCTCAGCACGCAATGCCTCAATCTGGCGGAAAGTGGGGAACGGATTTGTTGAAAGAGAACGGAGTGTCTAAACACTAGATTCTCTCTGCCTACCCTGCTATATGCGGGATACAGCGTGAAGTTAAAAAAAATCCTAACCTAAAGTATGCCGTTAATACTGGAGATAAAGATTTTAATATCTTTTACCTTTCAGCTTTCAACTTTTACTCTGTTAAAGGCGTTATAACTATGTGAAATTCGGGAAAGAACGACGACGACTTATGATGTAGGTATTAATAAATTCGCTTATTGATTTGTAATTTAAAAATAAAAATATTTATTATATATGTTACCTGATAAGCAGTGACAGCAATGAATTCAGTTTCTGTAAAAGAAAATGCTGCATGAGGCGCGCCCCACGCCAGCGCTGCCGCGTCCCGAGCGCGAACCACCAGGACGCGAGGACGGTACTTGTGCATTGATGTTAGGACCATCTGAAATAGAAAAACATAAATTAGTAAAGATTGATTTTTTTTATTGGTAAAGTATAGAAAACGAGCAAACGAAAAGAAGGACGACCTGATGGTAAGTTGTAAAATGCATTGCTGACCAAGTGTTCAGATGGAGGGGGAGGAAATAATGTGGTGGCCGCGGCAGTTCGCCATCGAAACCACCACATTCTGGGGAAACGGTGGGTGGGAATAGGGAAAACCTGGCTTACATGCCATCGAACCGGAGCACATCCTTAGATATTTAGCGGTTCGTCTTTGACATGATAGTGGTCGCGAGCCAGACGGAGGACGAACCTCCTACCACCAAACAACTTTACACTAGAATAAGTGATTTGGGCAAGTTCTTCAATCTAAGTATATATTTTTAAGCAACAGAAGAAAAATAGCGAAAAATACTAAATACGACCATATTGGTTGGCAAACACATATGATAAAATAAAAAAAAAAAAAGAATTCATTTGTTGCTATTCAGAAAACCTAGGTTTTATTAATGAGCGATTAATTTTGTACACACATTTTACATTAGTAAACTATAGTTTTTGTTTTTAATTATGAAATTTCTAATTAAATTGTAAATAATTTTTATATACATATTTTTTTTTATACCACGACGGTGGCAACAAGGCACACGGCCCACCTGATGGTAAGTGGTTACCGTGGCCTATGGACGCTTGCAACACCAGGGGCATCACTTACGCGTTGCCGACCTTTCAAAAACCTATTTATTCCCCTTTTGAAGAAAAATTATATTTATATATCGGTAATATTTCTTTCGGGCAACATGGTAAATTTCAGCCTGTAATTTTGTCTGTACGTTGTCTGTTAGTCACTCAATAACGCAAGCGTTTGATATATATAAAAATTTCAGTTTCAAGACCTATGAATTCTAAATATGTACTTCTTACATCATTGTTTCTAAATGTAACTTGGTAATGAGACAAAAGACACACGAGCTGTTGCTGTGCTAATATATGCGCTTACGTCTACACATCTCTCACATACAAAACAAACCAATGATGTAATCATGTATTTATTACTTCGTTATCACTAAGTGTTATAAATTTTTAGTATTTTAAGGTAGAGAGGTAACTAACATACCTTTTCGTTCTTTATTTTCTACTCAAACTACTTTACGTGTTGAGTGGCCAAATTCAATGCATTTAACCAGATTGAATTAATTATTTAGGTATAGGTAAACATTAATAGATACTTACTTTAATTAGTGGGGAACGGAAAAGTTAAAAGAGAACGGAGTGTCTTAAAACTAGTTTCTCTGGTTCTCTCTCTGCCTACCCTGCTACGTGCGGGATATAGTGGGAAGCTATAGTTACTTGTTATTAGTATCCAAGAGAAAATTTCATCTGTGTCTAAATCGTGAATCATCTAATGAATTTTCTAACGATTTTTTATTATCCTTATCCTCTTACCTCTTACAATGGTCAATGTCTGGCTGTAAATGTCATTGGGTGCAGATTCGATTTCCACTCGGGGAAATGATTATAACAAATTCATTTAATTTTTCCGCCTTGGTAAAACAAAAAGCGGCGTTGAGATCTACTTATTACCCAATCAATTTAAATTGGTGAAACGTTAAGCACGGAGTGTCCTAACTTTAGATTTTCTTTGACTATCTTGCTATGCGAGAAAAGTTTCTTACGTGTTAAAATTATTTTATACAGAAGCTAACTTTATGTTTTCGCAGATATACTAAAAATATATTCGTTGTGGATTGATATGAATTATATTTTTAAATTTGTCGATTTATGGATAGTCGGAGTTTACCTAATAAGTTGATATTTAAAAAGTCAATTTTCACTTTAAAAAATATACATAACTCTCTAATCGAAGGCAAAATACAGTAGACAAAGTAAAAAAAACACTTTTGGCGACGTAAAAGCGCGGTCGGCAGTTACGGTACAAAAGCTTATCTGGTGCTTGACGCGGTGCTACCTGGCGCCGCTCCTCATGCGTAATTAATGAAAATCTTTCTATTATACCATTACTGTAGAATATTAAAATTTTAATTATGAAATTAATTTGCAAATAATTTAAATTTAAAACAGAATCTTTATAAATAAAAGCTATTTCAGCAAAAAAAGATGTGCGTAATTTGCGTGAAATTAAATAACGGAACTAAAAAAAACATGCTTAGACACGTGCAAGGAATACTTGAGGAGGAATAATCAAACGATGTATGTAATAATACCTTTTCTCAAATATTCAGGTAAAGGGTATAGAGATACCCCTTTTCCCTATATGAAAAGTTACTGACAATACTGGATTAAGCTATAGAAATATCTGCCCATCACGTCTGACTCTAATTGACGTCAGTCATCTTTGCCTACATCGCTTAAAACAATGATTTCATTTAAAGAAAACATAAAATATTTTTTAGCAATATGTGTACAAACGGTGGTATACAGCGGTTAACTTATCTGGTACTTGACGCTACCTGCGGGCGCCGCACCACGCCGCTCTCAAGCGTAAAGAGGTTTCTGTTTTGTGTTCCTGCACTTTTTTAACAATTTCCACTTTTTACTTAACATACTCGAATTTGAGACTGTGTAATCTATTTGTAAAAAAATGGTACGACATGAAAAAATATTTTAGAATTAATTTGTGTTTTGAACGTAGCGTTTCATGTAGGTGTTTGGTACGAGACAATACTAAGCTTCAGTTCTTTAATTTGGGGGCTGGGGGCTTCGAAATAAGAATGTAATATATTTATATGAATCATTTTTTTAAATATATGTCGCGGAACCCGAGTCCAAAGAAGTATTAACATAGTCACCATGTTTTTTTTTTTGAGTTAAATTACATCCACGGTCTCGCACTTGCCCGTGCCTTTTGTTTCTTTTTTTTTTACGTATGCATACTTAAATAGACTACCTAATTGTATCTTAAGACTATGGTGAGATCCTCACCGAGTCAGCATCTTCAGACGCCATCGTCTTCAGACATTTGTCTCTTTATGTTTTCTTATTAAAGTATCGCCAGCCGGCTATCCATCAAATCATATAGAATGTCGATCCAGTACATATAAATAATAAATACTCCTTAGCCATTATTCCCTAACATATATACTTTAAAATTATAAAAGACCTGCCTATGTATATGACAAGGAAACTTGCCAAATGATTCTATTTTTTTCATTTAAAAAATATAGATATCAAAAACTTAGTTAAGCATATCTTTATGCATTCAATATAAATAATCAATTATATGACCAAAGTAATTACTCGTAATAAAACTACTTAAAAAAAACATGAAATTATCAGTGCCGATCACGTCGTGGTTACCGGCTAGAATCACAAGCGTAAACACACTCGTATGTCATTTAGTATTAAGGAGACACGTGTCGATATAGAGATAAATTTGTCTAGACGTTTAGCTAATTGCAGGTTGCACGCATGTTTTGTCTTTGTGTTTATTTTTTTTAATTTGTCTGTGTGTATATATTATAGGGTAAAACGTGAAAAGAAGTTATATTTCTTATTTTTTTAAGAAAAATATTGGGTTTAAACATTATTCTAAACATGTAAAACATCTTGAATACCTATATATTTTCTTTTTTTTAGCTTCACGCCGCATCCTGCATATAGCAGAGTAGGTAGGGGGAACCTAAGAACCTAGTGTTAAGACACTCCCTTTCCCATTTTCCGTCGAATTGAGGAATTGCGTGCTGAGTGGCGGAACTCAACGCCGACAATTTACCAAACCCAGGAAATGACAATACTAAACTTTTACATTTCCTGGAGTGGGAATCGAACCCACAACCTGTTGTTACAGTCGCACGCTTGTGCCTTTGCGACACAACAGGCGTTAATCTTATTTTTAAGTAGTTTATATATATATATATATATATATATATATATATATATATATTGCTATAAATGTCTTAAAGATAATGCGTTTTTAGGAGCCCAAAATAACAGAAATAATGGCAGAAGATATAATAAGTATGTACAAGCTATCTATTGTATTTGCATGTTATTTACCAGCAAATGATTCGTGTTCCCTTTTTTTATTTAATTACTTTTTTAAGGTTGTAATTAAATTTAAATTTAATATAATTACTTATTATTTAAAGTTTGCGCAATGCTTACTATATACTATAGTTTTATGGTTAGGTAATTACGCGACGATATCTGTTTAACTGGCATTAAAAAGTATATTAAATGAGCCATTATAACCTTATTTAAATTTATTACGAACTTAAGTACAATCTATTTTGAGATAATTTCATCGAATGTGACTTTGTAGCTAGTTTTACTTGATTACTTTCAGCCCCCTAATCTATATAATAGCAAATATATAAGATGTTAGCATTGCTGAGTAATTAACAGACAAGGTACGAATTGTAATAACTGGACGTAGAAAGCTGAAAACTTGGCATGCTTAGGCCCCTTGAGAGAGCAGGAGGCGCTTGAGAGGCTTTCGAAACATCTACGAAACGCGAAAGTGGGATTTTAGATCTTATAGTTCTCGCAAATGAAGTCGCAGTATATAATAAACTTGATGATAAAAATATAACAAATCTTAAAAGAAAAACTTTTTATCAAATATCATATATTAAAAATCTATTTGATTTTAAAAGAAAAAAACAGATAAATATCTATTCAAGCAGCGTATCAAGATTGTGTATGGACTTGAATTGACAGACCTTCCCGGACAATATAAAGAGACTTTCAACATGTTCGGAAGCTCGTCCGCATCAAAATGATACGCGCTCAATCAAAGCAGATTGTTGATGTGGGTGATAAAATAATATTCTAAACTTTTGCATAAGACTGAGTATAAAAGTTGTTTGAAGGATGTTGAACAAGAGTGAATTGATAGTAATTATTTTTATTATTTCTTAGATTGACATATTAAAACAAAATCCAGGTGGAATTTAAAATGCAACATTTATAAAAAGTTGAATTATTCTGTTGCCCCATATTTATACAGAATTTTTAGCTTCACGTTGTATCCTGTACATAATAAGTAGGCAGGAACCTGGAACTGGTGTTGAACATTCCGTTCTCTTGAGATTTCCGTTCCCCCTTTCCAGCGGGTGAAGGACATTGCGTATCCCAGAGAGGCGGAACTCAGCGCCGCACGTTTTGCCTTATGAACCCAGAGCAGGAGTAATGAAAATATTAAATATAAATTAACTATTTTAGCAAAATTATAGGTAATTATAGGTGTGGAAATTATAGAGTACACCTATAGCTGGAAAATGCCAACCATTTATCGATAAAAGAGAAGTTTATTTATGTATCGTAAAAATAACACATATTTTTTCCTAATTTAAATTAAAAAACACGCCCTTATTAGTGAATGGTAGCGTGACAAGATCGAGAGATAAGGGGGTTGTAAGGGTTGATAGCTTGGCATACAAGCCGACGGTAAAACTACACTGATTGCTTGTAACGATAAATCTAAATGTGTCGGAGAGAACATGTAAAGTTTTTTGATTTTCTATGTTATATTAGATTCTTTATTTTTTTTAATCGCTTATTTGAGCTTTTGTGTTGTTTTTTTAAAAGTATATGGATACACTGATAATTTTACGGTTAGGATCTTTATTGTAGATACATAACATCTCTGATTTAATTTGAAAATTGAAACTATATTTGTTAAGATATCGATTTTTTTATCGATTACACTTAAACTTGAACATATGTAGCTAGTACCTATATATTACATATAACCTATGCTATTATAGCGCAACAGGACTGGGTTTGACTGTAAACGCAATGTACCTACGTTCGATTCCCGCTTGGAGGAATTATTATATCTCAATTATTATTAATTCTTCGCACTGGTAAGACTAAGAAGAACGTTCATTTAACACACAATTTCAAATTCGGATACAAAGCGGAAAACAGAGTGTGTCTTAACATTAGTCTCTATTTGCCTACACTACTACTACTATATGGGGAAAAGCTTGAAGTAGCATACGAGCAAGCGCTTATAAACCATTTTATGCTCACCTATATTAACAAGATATTTAAGCAACAGCTATTTAATGATGTTAACCAATGTATAATTTATATGGCTTATTTAATTACATTAATAAATATCTGTATAACACGAATTAACTTTCGTCATAAAATTGACTTTAGCAATCACAGTATTAGTTTACTTGTAACTAACTCTTTAACGACATATGGTAATCCGTGTAGCAATTAGTTACTTTACAACAAGAAGCTTAAAAAAGATTTTTTCTTTGAAGTTAAAAAATGCCAAACAATACGGGATAATAGCAGAAAAGGTTCTTTATTGCAAGTGGCGAAACCTCAAGTGCGCAAGCGATGCGTGTTTTTCCACAAGGATGGGTACTGAGATCGGTAGCCCTTCTTTTGATGTTACAAAGACGCCGGTAGCATTGATACGAGCAGGTTAAATAACTGTAATTTATGTTTTTTTTTTGTTTTTTAACTGTGTGCAGTAATTTAAGCTTTGCTAATTTTTCCGAAAGTTACTATGTTTGTACGAAATGGGCGAGACTATTTCAAAAGGATTTATTTGTCTAAGAATATGCCGCTAATATATTATAAAGAACAGTAGATATTAAAGTATTTTTTTATATTTTTTTTGACAAATAGTGTACGACCAAAAGTACTGGCCAAAGAAAGCTGAAATTTGGCATATTGGCTGCTGGGGAGTGTAGGAAAACTAAGAGATTTCTCATAATTCCTAAGAAAACGGTAAGAAACGGGATTTTAGATTTTATAGCACACAGCACACAAACTTCGTTGCGGAATACAGCTTGTATAGTATATAGCACAAACAAGTGCAGCTTCTTTTATATTTGATTTAAAATAACTATCAGACCATGAAATATGACAATTTTTCTTCATAAAATTATAAAAAACTCTCCCACCGCGTTACTCACGCGTCCCTGCGCCTGCGTCTCAATCTATCCATCGGTGCACGAGTCCGTGCAAACCCATCATAATCGTGTTTTTATATTTTCTCATGTTTACAAAACATATGTAGGGGTTTTTTAGAGGGATGATAAAACTGATAGCATTAGCTTATAAAAATGAATATTTAACGCATTACGCTTCCTTGTAAAGATGTTATAGATATTTCTTATCATTAATATAAAATATATCCCGCACATAGCATGGTAGGCAGAGGGAACCTGAGAACCTAGTGTTAAGACACTTTGTTCTCTTTAACATTTTCGTCCCTCACTTTTCACCAATTTGAGAGATTGCGTGTGAAGTGGCGGAACTCAATGCCGCGTTTTGCTTTGTTACTAGAGCGAAAAAATGAAAATACGAAATATTAGTGTACCAAATGTAGCGGGAAATGAACTGATGAACAGCATATCGCGTATTAGTAGAACCTAGATTTACAAAAACAGCTTTATTGGAAACAATGACTTAAGGTAAGCCTCCCTATATGATTATATAACTAGACTTAGAAACTGTCTAATGCCATATAATAGCATGATAATTTAAGATACCCTAAAGAGTTTTTATATTCACTTTTATTTGTGCCGTCAATAACAGTTTGGCTTTTTATACGACATCATAAAGTATACTTACATCTAAAGTAAAGCAGTTAGATTGAAGCAATGAGATGTGTGAAGAACATATTTAAAAGCCCACCATATCATTAATAAAATCATCACCCGCCTGTCTAAATGTTTACCGAGAGTATAAAGAAGTACAGTTCCCGTAGTATAATAACTTCATACAAAGCCTTCTCTATTTATACACGAATACGTTAAAAACTCCTGCGCAGAGTATCCTCGACAACACACTTCATTTTAAGTTCTAACACATTGTAATAAAATCTATTTTTCCATACATTCCATTAGAAAGCCGCAGGTTTACTGCACCTTAGGCCTATACGGCGAACAAATATTTGTATTAAACATTTTATAAACGCACACGTAAAGTTAAAAATGGCTTGAACGGAATTCGTAAGAATATTTCGTAGAGGGAAGTGGTCGGTAGGCGTTGCCTTTGAAGCTGGTGGTACAACGCAGTCACGACTTTGTAAAGCATCGCATGTTCATACGTATTGTAACCCAAATCAATGTTTTCTTTTTTCTTTCAAATGATTTAATAAAGCTCCGGCGATAAGGATGTGTATTTGTATGTTTTAGTTGACTAGATTAATACTAAGTATACTATCTATAGGTATAGATCTACTATAAAGGTTTCTTTAGGAATTTTGTATATGGACTCCAATAATATATTCAATTATTTTTAATGTTATTTTTTTTTACATATTATATTCTCACATAAGATAATAGAATCGATCATTCCATACCTTACTTTTGATATGTTTAAGAAAATAAAGACCTAATAATGCATCTAGATGAATCAAAAAACTTAGTCGGTTACAGACGTATTAACTGCACCATAGCAGCTTCGTATGTTTGAATAGATACATAAATAATGTTACGTATGGCATGAAAACGTAAGCATAAAGAAAGAGACTTACATGTCCTTGCGCGTCCATAGTATTATTCGTAAGCTTGAGTTTGCTAAAAGACACGGGGTTTGCCGTCCAGTGGTGGCCTGGAGCCGGAGAGTCAGGGTGCATCATCAGCCTGCGAGGTGACTGAGGCTCGGCGCCACCTGCGGCGGCCCAGGAGCCCCCTGCCCAGCGCCAGCGTCTACGCCCCACCAGGGACAGTTCTAGCAACACGCAGTACTCCTCGCGAGGATCGAGACCGCTTAGCGATACGCGAAGTGATGGGAACATGCGCCTATAAAAAAATTACACATTAATATAAAATAATAGAAATTTTGTAACACATAAACAATTAAATTTTGATTTATTATTTTATTAGAATTATTATACATTCTAAACCCAAATGTAAAAAGAATAATTTTAATATTTAAAACCGATAATTGATTATGAAAGTATTTCTACGTTGTCAGTCAACATCTTGTGAAGTCCAATCAAGCAAAGAGGATTAGTCCGAAGACAATCAACACAAACATTTCTATCATTCCTACGCATACCGGTTGTAAAAGTAGTAATATACGATAATTGTGTTTGAAAATCATTTGCATATTCATTTCTTGTATCAGATAACAGGTATAATATAATTATCACCTTAAAGCTTTCGGCGTACGTATTGTGTGAATCGTATTGGAATTTGGGGTCCCTTTGAAATATTTATAAAAGCTCTACCACGTTCCGAGGGTATTACGGAGCGTCAACACTTAATTTGTAATAACCGCTTATCAAAATTTTATGTAAGAAAATGCTCGACAGCCAAAGGTGTTTCAAATTTGAATAAATAAAAGAGGATTCACTTAAGAAAGTAACACTTAACAGTCTATAAAAGATAACTTTGTATCTGGTAGGGCCGCAGGAGACAAAGAAGCCGATAATAAAATGACGTGGACGATGCGACGGTGAATTAGCGGATAGACAATGGGTGCATCCATCGATGTTTGTGTTTTATTTATTATACGTATAAAACATGATACGAGTAAAAGTGTTGACCAACGAGGGCTTTTGGCACCCGTTTTTGAGTTGTCGTAAAGGTAAAGTGCGCGTGGCGCCGGCTTATCGGCGCGACCGCCGGGAAGCTGCTTAGCGAATCATCCATTTGTTATGGACATTTGAACATTGCTGATAAGGAAATTGGCGTTAAGTTCCTTTGAAAAGTATCGAGAGGGATTTTGTTAAAATAATAATATTTCACTGTAAGGCATTACATATTTTTTAATTACATTTGACTCTTATTGTGTTTTAAACATACATGAGCTTTTTTTTAATATATTTATATATGAAATAATAAATATGATTTTCAAAAAAATAAAATATCCCATACTCTTTCTTTTTTTATATTATAATTAAAAAACTACAAACTCTTAGAACAATCACAGTGAATGAAAAAGAACAATAATTTCCATAAGTCGTAATACAAGATACATTCTGAAATAGGCCCCCATCAATGTGTTATCAGTGGGTGCTCCTCCGCCATCCGTCATAACGCTGCTATCGCGACGCCGCCGGGAGGCCGCTAATGCACGCGATAAGAACGGCCACAATTAACAACGCACTAAATTAGCTTCCATTTAAACTTTACGACGCCGGCTACCGCCTTACGTGCTATCGCTTCTATGAAGACAATCCGACCATTGGATAAGTGCTACAGCGGCTGTTTGTATCGAATACTGATATACCTAGGTGGCTCCATATAAAGTTGATCCTTTTTGAAGTTTTTATATTAAGTATTTTTTATAGAACTAATTTGCTGTTATTAATGTATATATTTTATTTATTACCACGTTAAAAGGTTTAACTTAATGTATCAGATAACTCCGTATCCTTATATTGACAATATTGACACACGTCCCACTCTCGCGTCACTCGAACAAACAGTACCTACCAAGTCAAATATGTACTTACAATACTTGTACGCTATCGACGCCTTATGTTGACTGGACGAGACAAATCCTTTGCTACCGTTGGGGGCCTTATCGAAACTTGTTCCGATATCGAGCCGATTGAGCTCGCCGACAAAGGTGATGATCGAAAGGCAAATGCGCAAAAGCCCCACGACCTCACTTTAAAAGCCTATTACAATCAGCTACTGCAGGGAAAAGGACCTCTAGATACGTTAAGATACAATTAATGCAGTATTTATTGCCGCCTATCACCACTCACTTCGTAAAGCTAAATGGATTTTAGGTCATTAACTGGCAATTTTGTTATCTAAATCCTTTAAAATGCACATTTTTTGCACTCAAAATGTTCGATCCGAGCACTTCCAAAATTCCTAATTAATACTTGCGGTTGCATTCTCATTTATGAACACATGAAAATTTTATTGTTTCGACCTCATTACCGGTCACATTTACAAGCGATCGAGCTTAACGATTAAGACGAAATATCAACTTTCATTACCGTCGATAAATAATCGCGATCTTTTAAATTAACGATATTGTAACAATCATAAATGAAATGTTCACATCGCTTTAACGATATGTTATACGTCAATGCAAATGAAATAAGGAGACTATAAAAAGGGAGCGCCATAAAAGGCGGTCGAGGGCGCGCTAAGCTGCGCAGGCTTCGCCGGTGGGAAGGACTTAGTAGAATACAATGGGACCACCAAAATCGTGTCGAATAAACTTAAGAGTGGGCCATAAATCGGTAACAACTTGCCAATTGCCGCACGGAGGCGCTAACAGCGCGGGAAGAAACCGCCACATCCGCTCTCGCATCCGCACTCGAAAACTTAAACGGACCGAGACTCGCCTTTTGGTATAGTATCCGCTTATTAACATATATAAACACGACGTATTTATAGACCGAGGTGTTAAGCATTATTGAGAATTGCGATTATCGTATAGCATATTTTTACTGTATGCCTCATAGTTACATACATATGCTTTGAATACAGCAGAACATTCTTGATGTAAGTTTTTTTTCTCATCAAGTGCACATCACTCGACAAGTAATAAAATGATCCCTAACCTACCCCTCACGTCATCAAATTATCTTTACTACTGATTTCATGTGGATTTGTTTATCGTCAAGTTCAATGTTAAGACAGAGCGCTCGTTATACGACATTAGGTTCTTGTCCTCAGCATCTGTTTGTAGGTCGGGAATCTCAAAGAATAAACAAGCTTTCTAATTCTCGAGTCGAGTGTCCAGAGCGAGGATAACTCGAATATCTCAGGGCGTTTCATTAGCGTACACACGAGAGGTACTAACCCAACTCGGTCCAGATGTGAACCTGCGTAAACACTCAAACACTCCTCCTCCATTGTCTGGTGCATAAAAAATCGGACACCTGGATGTGTCAAATTGTTCACTCGGGCAGTGCTGTGCCGTGCCGTGAGAATCGCAGGGATCTGAGCTCTATGTTTGTATTGTAATTAACAGAGCAAAGGTTGTGTTTGTTGAAATAAAGTTTTCAATCTTTTTTTTATTTGAGTAAACCTACTTATTTTTTTATATAAGTACAATGCATATTATGTTCTAGCTATAGCTGCTGCTTAAGAAAAGAAAATTACAATAACAATCATATTAACTTGTATCGGTTAATGAAATAATTATAATACGCATGATTTAATACATATACCTTTACATATATGACTACTCGTAAAGGGCGTTTCACTGCGCCTAACTTACTCATATAATATTCAACTCTATAATCTAGTATGTAAATAAGATGCATATTTTCAATAAATATTTTCACAGACTCTTCATGTTCAGCTACATGATTTAAGATTGGAAACACACCATATGGCCGAGGGTCTCGCCGTAGCGAATAGAATTGACTTCAAAACAAGCTTGTAATAAAATAAATAAACCGATTTCACAAAAAAATAAAAAAATGGCCGGTGCAGTCCCAAGTAACTGAGTATTAGCATATTGATGAGCTTCTATCTGTTAGGACTTTGTTTAAAATCAGCGACAGCACATTCAATCATAACGATCGTGACAAAAAGTTTAACTAAATGTTCAACTTTTTATTTTATCGATCATTTTTTCAGCGCTGCGGGTGCAGGTGGCAAAAAATATTACGTTTAGGGATCGAGCACATGTACCTATATGGAGTTATCGAAATAAATATTGTATATTTAGATAAGTAATTATAATTCTTTCAAGACATAATATGCACAAATACATGAAAAATCAGTAATAGCAATGGAGTGCTTAAATCATTTTAATACCTGAAAAGGAAACATATGTGACGTACTAGATTGACAAGTAAATTATGATATGTAAAATATTGGTTATGTATGTAATAAGGCATAGTCACGTAATGTCAGATGGACAGGCGCGAAGGCGACGGGACACCGAAGAACAGTCAAAGCTCACCCGCAGCGCACCTGCGACATGTTTATGCGTCTCTAAATTTACATCCACTCCAAACAATTCCAATCCTTGGCGGAAATCGGCAAGTTTTAATTACCCAGTCGGCGCCTTTGCACAGTAAAGGCAGCGTGTGCCAATTGCATCCATTTCGTAATACGTTCGCAGATTATAAAATTGTCTTTTAAGATCACCGCCGCAATTAAGTCTCGACGATGATTATTGAATATCGAATATTCTTACATTATTGTAACTCAAAACAAATAATTTGCATAAAATATTCATAACGCTTCAAATGAATCGTATTTCATGGATTATAACGTTGGGAAGGTAATAAAGTTAGCAATAAACGACGAAACGAGAAGGGTTACTTTCACCGTAACTAATACCTTACAAAAGATAAAGGAAGAGGGAAGTCCAGGGCAGCGCCGGCGCCGATATGTTACTCAAAGCGATTGTGTGCTTAAATTGCGAAGGCCGACAAACGCGCGGTTATTTAGATGACAGTTAATGCGGACTGCGAACCATGCGCCTGCGCAGGGACAAAGCTTATCTTTTCGCCGCATCTAGAGCCTATTATGCGCCTTTTGACGCCGATCAATACGGACAACAGATCGTTTAGATAACAACTCAAGATACAAATGCGATTCTGATCTGGATTTCGCAGGATATACGTGTTCGACATTCGAAAACAGACATTGTGCCATTGGTATTTGCTTGTAACAATGCAATTAAATTAATAGGTTTTATAATGCCTCAAAAAATATATTTTTTCAAATATACCTATCCATAAAAATTAATGTGAACGATGTTAAATAGAAATCATAATCATAACCCTGTATCCCAATAAAGGTGCAGTGGCTCACTGGCGACTGGCGATCAGTCGTTAGCTCCCGACCGCGCATAAATCACACCGTTTTATGAGATCTTCCAATTTTTTAACTTCGTTAATGAAATGCGAGCGCAGTATGAGACCCGGCTAGCGACATTAAAAACGACAAACTATAAGGACGGACAGTTTCTAATTATAATTCTGTCAAAGCTGCAATATAAGGAAAGAATTGATGATCACCTCAATCTCCGTCTATCTCAGGCGGAGATCTACAAGATTGTGAGTTTTTTTAGTCATAAACTACATGACTGTAGGTGTGATAAGAAAACTAATAGACTCGAATGTGTAGGACATAAGCTCTATGTTGATTTTAACATTACACAAATATTTTAATAATTTTATTAGGTATATCAAACAGGAATATAATGAGATAAAGTAAAAAGTACTACTTGTACTTGAATATAAATCGGTATATTACCGATATATGCATAAATGTTTCATTTGCGTGCATTCAGCTGATTCATTTACGACCGCAAAAATCAATTTCATGGAGTCGTCGCTTTAACCATAGATAATGAATAAATTAGCAAAACCAGCCGCTATTTGCATCCAAACTAAAAAATATTGAAATTACAAAGGTGTCATATTGAAGTGTTAAACTGTTAAATTAACATAAGGAAAATAAATACAATATGCACCTATTCATATTTCTAAAAATAAAAATGAATTATCTAGTATGTTTATCTTATGTTTGATTAAAGTATTTTTTGATAAATGTTGAACACAAAATATTTTACGGACAAACATGACACAAAGAAAATCATCGGGTAATTTATCTATAAAAAATGAAGCTTTGTTACCATGACATTAAACATTTACTTTGTTAAATATTTATGACATTTGGGGAACAGAAGTATATGTTATTAATGGAAAATTATCATTGCAAATATCAAAGTTCAGAATTTCGTAAGCAGAATAGTTAAAGGATTTGAAGAAACATCCGTATCTATCAGCGGCTTCATCCATCAAGCACAGGATCTCCGCTCGTCGTAGCGTAGAGCCGCAAAATCTAACTCATATGGTAATTACAATCATATTTACTCGTTTTAGAGTCGGTTATTTCGAAACGGAAGCACAGTTAGAACGGCGCCTGTATTTTAGGAAGCGATTCGAGGAAGCGAAAAGGAGATGCAGGATAGTTGCGATGGTTGCGAATTAAAGTCGCGAGAGTCGACCGCCGACAAAGGCGCCGCCGCACGCGAACCGCACCCGATTCACAATTAAACCCGCGTGTGTTAATTGAAATTAATTTGGACCGTATGGTACAAGCGAGCGGCTTTACAAAAACGATTATGCAGCTGAAATACGGAATACTAAACGTACTAAATCTAAATAAAATAAACAAAAACCTATTTATGAAGATAAGATTAGCCATTGCTAATCATATTAACTTTTAATTTACTACGATTTTACATTTGCGCTTACTTTATAATCAGGATAATTAAAAAAAGCTATAAACTTTAATGGATATTAAACCGATTGTGAGTGTTCCTGATATAAATAACTTAATGGCATTAATGCTGTAATAGCACGGTGTTCTTGATCTCATTTCAATTTTAATTTAGCACGTTTTTCTGTTGTCTCCAGTGCCTTAATCCACGGGCGAGTGATCAAGAAGTTCATACTGAGAATGGCACCGCGTACAATGCCGCTCGGCTCAAACGCGCCGCGCCGCGTCATCGCAATTAGTGGGCGGTGGCGGGTTGCGACATTTCGCGTTATTGACATTGAACCTTTGTTCCATATTTCAAAGAAGTACGTGTAATGCGCTTCGTTACTTTACGCTAATCAATCCGTGGTCTTAGAAATGCCGTCTAAATTGGAATGCCTAGTTAACTTCGTGTCATAATTTTTTTTAGTTTCGAATTTTGTTTGAACTTGGACTTGAAATAAACGACAACAAACTTGTGGATATAACGTAGTTCTCACAGTCTACTTCACATGACACCCAAGTGACACCTTTATTAGGAAATCGTGTTATTCCTGCGCACCCATTACTACGGTACTCGCTGTTACCCTTAAGTTCGTTCAACCACCACATTGGATGGACTTTGAATGGTATTCCCTGGTTGTATGGTTGGATGTTGAAAATAAGATGGTGTGCGTGGGTAAGACAATGGTTTCGGTAGCGAGTGGCAGATAGACATCGCGCGTGATGTCGCGGCGATGCTATCACCCGCGCACGGGTGGTTCACGTTGACGATACACTTACATAGCCACGTTTTGTAATACCTTACAAAATTATGAAAAATACTTTTGTTTCACGTTTTATCATATCTTTTTAATTGTAGGTAAATTACAAAAAGGACGTCAAATAAAAAGATGGGAGGACGATTTACCAAAAGGATGGAGACGAATTGCTAAAAACAGAGAGGAATGGAAGTTAATGGGGGAGGCCTATGTCAAGAGACATCCTGATCAACAAACTGGCTGCTGATAAAAGAAAAATATATTTATATAAGAAATATTGTATCATGGTCAGAGAATAAAGGCTATTATTATTATCATTATTAAATTACTATCCGAATATGTACATTCTAAAGTTAATTAAATTATATGGTAATCTTGAATATTGCGTTATTTATTATATGTTATCGTCTTTTTAGGTGCTTATAATTTTCGAGCGACTGATTTCAACATGATATCGTGTGGTTCCAGTGCACATTTACATACTATTGCGAATGCACATGATAACATCTCATGGGTCGAAACTCAAAATGTTTAGTTTATGATCATCAATATAATTTGTTTGAAATTTGACTACTTTGGTATATTTATAATTAACCTAAAAATTACCAATGAATTCAATTAGTAAGAACACCAGCTGCCAAAAACTTTGTTTGTGTTCATAAAAAAAGGTTATCATAGATGATTATGACATTTTGTATGAAATATATCAAACTTTACTCTGAATATGGCTTTTTACTGTCGCTACCATCGCACGTGTTCAAATTTTAATGATTTGTATGACAAAACGCACCCACTAGCTGCGCTTTAACGACAGACGTTTCTGGGAGACGCTATATCAACTCTCTCTACGATATGAGCACGTACAAAGATCATGTATCTCACGCAGGACATTACAACGATACTACGAGTTTTTAGCGTGTTTTGTAAAGAGAAACGAAATAAAGACCTCATTCATTCACGTAAACAAGACTTTTTTTTTTTTTAGAAAATCAATCAATCTAATTCAAGATTGACAAAGTAAAATACCAAACAGACAAAATCCTTTATCAGCATATTACAAGTTGTTAGCAAGCAAGAGGAGAATCCGTGAGAATAATTCCCCGGTTCCACGTAACATGGGTTAAACGCTTGTATCGAGATACCGATCTAACCCGGGCTGTTTGTTGGCGCCATAAAAACAAAACATCACCAACACGACCACTTTCTTCCCTAAATTATTCGAGGAATTTACGACGTTTCGACTGACAAAAATGTTATAACCTAATGAGAAATTATCATCAAGGGTCGCTCGTCGGCAAAAAAGGATTCGTGCGCCGCTCGCCGATGCTGTGCTCCGCACATTTTTTATGTTGAATTCAATTTATTGTTTTCATATTAGTCCTTTTTTACGCCATCGATTGTTTTAGGCGAGGCACGGGAGTCGTCATGACTTTGCACTTTTGACAACGAGTTTGCTGTCTAAATTTGATGCATAGTCTGCGTTGGAGGCGATACATTGCCTTAGTCTGTTGCAGTCGTGTTAAGTCACTGCATTTAATAGAAGCTATGAAAGATGCGTTGCTTTGAAACTTAGGGTTAGTGAAGGGAGGTGGCGCTCTCTGGAGACATTGCGATATGATCAGTCAGCGGCGACGGCTCCGCGGCGCGTGCTTCGGATTCCAGCTCCGCCGCCCCCGCGATTTCAAATTATCCATTACTTACAATGACGTTACGCTTTTCGTTTCAATGACACACATTCTTACGTCATCTAAGCCTTTTATTACACTAAACGATTTCAATCAACTTTGAATTGCACAAACAACTTTGTTTTACGGATATTACGATTTTACAATAATTATGTGAACGAAATTAAGCAATTTATGATGTTTCATTAGTAAGTCTCATATTTTTTTATATATATCTCAAAATTAAGTACTATTTGTACTATTATTTTAATGTAATCATAGGTTGATTACATTCTCGTTATTAAATTTATATATTGAAAACTGTTGCCAATTATAACGAAGTACAATTCGTCCAAAGAATGTACGTACACACTTTTGTAATGTATGTACTTTTTTAATAAATATTATCTCGCATCATAAAATCTTAGCTATCTTATGATCAGAGCTATTTTAACGATTGGGATAAGTGAAATACTGCTGTCAAATTTTCAGGAGACAGTGAAGAGTGATGAGTGGAGTGTACGGGAAGCGGTTGAGACTCTGGCTGTCATAATCTGATTATTAGCGTTGGAGGCTGGGCGGGGCGCGCGGCGGGCGGCCGACGGCGCTGCAGGGGGTCGGCGCCCGCGCGTGTCTTGCTCCCTCGCATGTACCGCCCCCTGCGCTAGAGCGGGACCAAGAGAAGCCAACGCAACACGCAGGCGACAAACGACCCGTGGTAAAACAAAAGGAATGCTGGGTGAGACGCTTTGAGGCGCCGGCGCCGTTGCCCGCGCTCTAATCACCCATTTTAATTACGACACAGATCGAATCAATTAATCGGCATTTCTGTTAAAACAAGCGCCAGGCCCATGTTCCCTGCGCCCGCGATCTTATATCATCAAGATATGTGACACACCACACAATCATACAGGTACTTCGTTAGTTTCATAGAAATGATAATAAAAATTTACGCGATCGACGGCCCTGTCGCGCTTGACTATTAGAGTCACAACATGAAGCTACTTATTAAAGAAAATATAAACGCAGGACTCAGACGTTTTTAATTATAAGTTATGATTTTTTTCAAGCGAATTCGGGCGCGCCCTTCCCTTCGGAATAACACGAGAATAAATAACGAGTTTTTATGCCGTCTGTTTGTTTTTAAAATGGCGGGAGGTCCGCGCGACGACACGCGAGCGATCTGCGCCGGCGCGCCTCGCCCATTTGTCATATTTCGGTTTCAAGAAAAAATAAATGACCTATTCTATCCTAAGCAGTATTTGTTTGTTTGTACGATGATTATTAGGGGTAGTATTATCTTTGAATAGTGAGCAGATGTAACATGTTACTATGTACATTTTGTGGTTTTTTATTAGGCGAGTGTTTATTGATTTTTCTAAAATTATAAACTTCTCCACATGCCAGTCGGGTTCTATCTAAATAGACTCCATGTTCGCACACAGATGAAGTTTTAGAATACCCTAAGAATATAGACACAGATTGGTGAACCTTGTGTTTACCATTTAATTAACAAGTATGCCCAGGTGGGAAAAATATGGAAACTAGCAACAAATCTTTCATAATACAAAATGTAAGCGCATGGCGGCCGAGCGCGGCAGGTGTTAACTTTACTACATATCCACCGCCCTGGTGTGCTTGCACAAACGAACCGCCCAAATCTCTCTGTTTGCGCTTTCCATTTGGTGGGCAACCCCTCTCTGACTCGGATAAACTACTCATTTGTACGAGCGCTAAAAGCTCCAAGTTACACCAATTTGTGGCTTTCACAAGTCAGAAACGTGCGCTAGCACCTAGTGTGAAATAACTCAATTACCGCTGACACGCGGGCGCAACTAGCGATCAATACGAGAAATAAATTAAATATTTTGACCCATTTCGATTCCTATGGCGCCATGACCGGCGCCGGCGCGCCCCCGGCCTCTCGCGCGGCTTCATTAGTATAAAACAAACAAAAGTGACCTTTAGACTGGCGCGGGCAGTTAACGAGATTCACTAACGTTTGGATAAAGCGGTAAATTATCAAAATGTTGCGCGGCCGCGGCCGCACGGTGGTCCCGCTCGCGTCCAGAAAAAAACGTGTAAGAGATGACAGGGGCTGAGATGAGACCGGCTAATTATAAGCGCGCAAAAAGCGCACTTGAGCGAGAATCGCGACATCGTTTAGACCCGCCGCCGCAGCTGCCGCGCTCGCCGGCTATGCGCTTGCGTAATTGTTATCCTTTTTTGAATAATTTATACGTGTCTTCGTGGACAACGCTTTTTACGTGGTTCAATTACATCAATTGTACGATAAAATGTCCTCTTAGTCATGATATTGCAAAATGTCGTTGCTTTTTGTGTCGTAAGATCACTGCTTAATTATAAGAAGATGAACACAATCTGTTAATAAGGCGTAGTTGCCGCCGGGCCGGGCAGGAAACGTAGCGCGTAAGTATCGAGGCGCTGAGACCGCCACGAACGTGTAATTTCTTCACTGCTCGAACTCGGACGTCCACATTATTGATGAAGAAAAAAAATAATTGAGGGGGTACAATCGTAAAGCAAACAAGCTTATAATAAGGTATAATTTGTGCTCGGCCATTTAGAGAAATGCACAAATTGCTATACAGGCAGCTGTTTGTTTTGTCTATGACGGGGGTCCGGCGGGACCCAAATTATTCGTTAACAAGCCCCGCGTCAGATTCGGCAGCCTTAATGGGTTTTCGTTAAGTTTTTGTTGTTATATAGAAATTTATGACGCATAAGCAGCTTGCATCGTAATTACCTGTGCCTGTACACTGCAGTATTTTACAGCTATTCCGTTATGTTTCCGATAAGATTTCATACAAGAAATATAATTGGATATGGCTAATGAGTTCTGATTGCTAATTTTTGTCATATTTATCCTAAAATTAAACCTTTATTCTTATGCATGTACAATCACATCCGTGTCAGATAATAAAAAAAGTAATCATTGCCTAAATATAAAAATATATTCAACAGAAACACTACATTTAAACTTTTACTTGTTTTTTACATGTTCTTCCATAAATTATGTGGATAATTGGAAAATATATAATTATGTATATATAGGTAATTCCCTACAATTTACGTAACATACAATGTCATAGCGTAATTAAAGTTATTTTGAAACGTATTCTTCAGATAGGCAACTATTTCTGACTTCTCAGGTTGTCAGGCAGGTAATAATCGTCAAGTAGTAATTTAATTAAATAATGACGTGGCTAAACTTGTATATTGACATACGTTGAATTAAGCTTGGACATGAAATTCGTTAATAGAAGGTTTTCATCACATACCTGCCGCTTAAGGAAAAGCGTTTTTGGTTAATGTATTATATAAGACAGTCGTGAGTTTATTAAGATAAAAAAGATCCTTAAGTAGAATTTGAAGATGAAAGTTTATTATTATTAATGGTTAATACTGAGCGTACATAAAACTAAAAGAAAAAATTAAAAATATATTTTAATGTGGCCAGGAAAATTCATGTAATTACAATTAAAATTTGTGGGTAAAATAGAAACTTTGCATATAAAGAGTAAAGTTTATGTGAACTAGAGATTGTTAATAACTATAATTTATCATCTCACATTTTTAATAAAAATAAAAAAATATATACGAAAGTACTAAATAATTATTAAGTATAATTATTTTTTTATCAATAAATTATTCATGACAATATCTATATTATTTACCTAAATAAAATTGTAAAGAATTCTCTTCAAGATATTATATTTTTACATCAAAGAAAGATATTTCACATACCTTCCACCCTTAGTAATAATCATTTCAGTGCCAATGTCATGAAAGCGCCTCCATAGCTCGCCATTGAGAAGACGCGCCTCACACGCAGGTGGCTCGGCGTCAGCGCCTACGCGGTGTTCTGAAAAGTTTTTAACTTTATTCTTCTAGTAATATATTAATATACGGGTGTAAGTATGTATATATTTTGTAAATATATTAAAATGTTAGAGTATGGTAATATAAATTGTATGATTTTTATGGCCTTATTTAATTTTAGTTTAAGATTTAATTTTTTGTATCCCTACTGAGTTGGGACGTGGAATGTAAGTACTGTCGTACCGTGTTATACTTTAATAAATTATATTGATATATGAAGAAAAAACTGGATCTCTTTTTTATGAAATGTTTTTTGACGCGGGTATGTGCAAATTATCGTACATATATTTATATATTTTATGTTTTATAAAAAAAAAGGACAAAAATCTAATATTTTTTTATAACTATGAATCAGAAATACAATACACTGCAGAAATACTTCAAATTAATAAAATAAATATTAACATACATTTGAAATACCCTTTTTAATAAAGTTCGAAATGTTGAAATATGCTAACCGAGTTTATGTACTCATGTAATATAATAAATGTACTCACATTACATATAAAGGGTGTCCCAAAATTAACGCAAGATTTGACTTTGCCGCCATTCGCTATTATATTCATTATTCATTCGCTATTAAAAGACTAAAATGGCATTTTCTATTTAATTCAAATCTTGCGTTAATTTTGGGACACCCTATACTTATATTAAAGGCCACTAATGTGTCACAGTTGTTATTATAAAAAGTACAAAGTAAATAAATCTAATGAAAATAGTATTGTATATTACTTAATTGATTTAGAAATGACAATGTAGCTAACAAAATAATATCTATTAAAAAATAATATAAACTATATGTTAGAATATTAAAAATCCTTTAAGCTTTAAGCTTACATACTCCTATATAAATAAAATATGCGAAAATTATTACAATGCACTACAATCTTGCTTTTATACATTATTTCCCCTAATGGACAACGTATTAATAGAGAAAATTACTTGGTAATATTTACTAAACATATATTATCTTATCTAAATTAGTTTTCCACTTGATTCACTTAAGATACACCACAAAGTAAATGAATTTGATACTAAGCCATGTACATTCACTAATCGCAATCGAGCGGTGCCTTTGATCACATCTTTTTTCATCAAGTACCTATCCAGAGGAAGCAATAAAATATTATTAATCTGCAGCGTATAACACGAACAAAATTACTCTTAGTCGTAATTCTTGTACCGTTTTATATAACAGAGTAACATGACTCATCTTCGTCTATGCTATTCTTTTTGTTATGAAGGTTTTTGACATAAGGTCTTTTCATCGTCTCTTTCAGCAGAACTGCTTTCAAATCTTCCTCACGGAATGACTTCACTCATGATTCAAAAGTACTTGCAAAAGTATTAATGCTGACGCAAATAATAATACAACGCAGTGAGACAGTGTCTATAAACAAAGTAGGTTGTGGGTTCGATTTCCGCGCCTACGTTGACAGAACGGCGTTGAGTTCCGCCACTCAACTAGCATTGTTTTGAATTCGGGCGAAAAACGGAGAACATAGTGTCTTAACACTAGGTTCACTCACTACTTACCCTGCTATGCGGAAAAAAGCTTGAAGCTAAGAGAATATAATTATAGCTTAATTTAATTTTATCTCGTTTTTATTCTAGCTTTCTTTATATTGAAATATAATGGGAAAGGTTTACCGACGGACATGATATATATAGTAGGACTTACCTACCTACTCAATACATGTAAAATTTTGAATTTTCAATGTTATTGCTTTTCTCGATTGAATCTTTTTTATGTTTATTTATTAATCTTAAGATTAATATATTTAAAATATATAAAATTTTAGTTGTAGATCTAAACTAAATTGGTAGGTAAATTTACCGTTTTATTATTTTAATAACAGACAAGCGCTTTATATAGGTTTTAATCATATTTTATAAAATAAAACAAGAAGACAGGAGGCGGCGTTGGGTTCCGCTACTCAACACACAATATTTCAATTTTTGGCGCTAAGACGAAACATTGTGTGTTAAGTGGCGGTACCCAACGCCACACATTTTTTTTCTAAAAGTATCTGCTATATTTTAGAATGTTAATAAGTTTCTCTATAATATTATATTGTCTATTGTCGTCATTGTCTCAAGCATAACTACTACTATAATATCAAAATTAAATTAAGCGCTTTAAGATTTAGTAAGTGCATTTAAAAGACCCTTTAAACATGTGCAAAACAAGTTTCTCAACACATAATACGACCGATTTTTGAACTCATTTTGATTATATGCCATAAAAAAGAAGATTTAAGTATTTGTGTTAAATTTATTACATTATATTGTTTAGAATATGTTTCTTTTTCATAATATAAAATTTCATATATAAAATAAAGCATTAACTAAAATGTTACCTTGGTAATTTAAAAATAAACAACATCAAATACATGAAGTGTATAAGAACTTCCTGTAAGTATAATATATCCATATAAAATATTATAAACCAATATTTTTATTCGATTTAATATTTAAATAAATACATTTACTACAATTTTACATGTTAACCACATAAACGTATTGATAACATCAGTAATTACTATGTCACACCAAATGATAAATGCTCGAATAAAAGACATCAACGCGCACCAACTTTATGCCGATAATAAAATATCATATAGGGTACATTAATAATTTATAAATTAATACACGACAGATAAATTTTGTAGGCAATAATTTTAATTTAATCATGTAAGACCTGATTATTTTAAATATACCTACTAATCTTGTTTTTGTATGTCATAGTGAATGTGTGCTACGTTTATATGTCAAATCATCTATTTGTACTATAATGCGGTTTAAAATGTCAATACATATTTGGTGAGATTGGTTATAATTGTAAACATATGTTAGACTTATAGTACTTATTCGTATATACAAACCTTCTTGGATAATCATTTAGTTGTACTTCAGTGGGAATAATTCATAAGTTAATTTTGATAAAACATAGGAAATATTCTAACAATGTAATTTATATGATACTGCTAAGTGATTAAAATATATATACTTAATAGAAGGTTACTCACGTAAACTGCTTAAAGAGGCAGCGTGTAACATTTGCTGTCTGAGAAGATATTCTCCAAAGTGTGCTTGATCCATCATCATCTTAGTTAGTCAAATATCAATAATAAAGTCACGTTGATACAGTCACTTCACTAGAACATTCTAATTAAAATATTACTACACAAAAGTTCAAAGTATAGCGTAAAATCACGATAACAAAATGCTATTAGTCAAAATTGACAAATTTTAAAGAGTCCAAACACGTGTCGATGCTACGAGAGCTGCGTTTACACTGACACAGCGAGGACGGCCAGGCGGCGCGTGCGCACAACCACGCCCCTTGTCTCTTATTGGTTGACAATGAACTAATGGCGCTGTACATCGAAGCCTTCGCGCTTACTTTGAGCTTTCCGCCCGCCTTCATATTTGGCAGGTGATCGGCCGAATATCGGCGTGGGCGCATATCGATGCTCTATTGTTAATGTACATCATGAATGAACGCGTATCAGCATGGTGGATACATAATATATAATTGATTATAAAAGTTCACTTTAAGAAACCTGTAATAGAAATTTTCTTAGATATTATCACGTAGATTAATATGCACCTAAACTTATATATTACTGTAATCAATTTATTTAACAGTATCATTTTTACTTCCAAATTTTTATGAGGTTCATCGTAGCGAAAAAGCGAATTCTTTTGGACTTTACTTCTTCATGTTTGGGAAAGCAACTTATATATAAATGTAGGCAATTTTCACAACTTATATGCCGGCTTTAAATTTTTGTTTAAATAGATTCTAATATTCATGTTTAAATTTAAACATAAGTAAAAAATTAATAAATAATAGGTGAAAGTGATTATTACTATAAAAATAAATTTAATTAAACTACAACATGTAGTATTTTATGAAATCATTGGTCAGCATTTGAGTTTCGTCGTGGTATCGAATTAATTACTCAATTTCAACATTTTTCCGGTAACTAAACATGGCGTCCGCGTCATTCCATTCCATTTCGATCGTGCTAAATAAAAAACTTTTCCCACGATACATTCTACTTGACGACATTTCACGTTACTTTCTTTAACTATGGAATCTTGTTAGTCTGTCGACTTAATAAATATTCACTTTGCGACAGATCATTAAATGTAAAGGTTATTTCTTTATGGATTTCACCAAAACTTATTGTACCTCTCGAAATGGTGCCTTAGTTTGTAATATATTACCTATTATTAAGTGTAATATAAAAATTAAATGGTCCAGTAATTACTGGACAGTGTGTTTATTTGTCATCACTCATTAAGTATTTCCCAAAGCGTGTAGACGGTGAGAGGGAGCGTGGCCCGGCATGGTTCTGTTGCTTATTCAGATATCAACCTATTCACATCTGCCTGGGAGGTCCCTATGCTTGGACTTAGATTTCCTCTAGTATCATTGACATAGTGTCTTCCAATGTCTTACCTTTAACTATTGTTGCAACATTATTTTGTAGAGAAAATAAAAATTAATACCCTTATTAATTTGTAAGGAATAAATGACACGCAGTCAAATATTTTTAACAAGCACCGATAACTACTCTTGAAGGTATATTAAAACAATAAGTATTAATTGTTTCACATTTTTAATAAATATTCGATGTTTTTATTATAAAAATACATGACAATATTAATAATATGGTAATTTATCAGCTCTACGCTGTTTTCCACATAGCAGGGTCGTTAGAAATAATCTACTACCAAGATACCCCAATTTCCACTTTCTATTTGAAATCGAACGCAATGGGCGTTAGTGGCCTAACTGAACGCCGCGCTTTGTATTACCAGAGATGTGAAATAAAAATAATTTAAAATATGATCATTCCTTCAAATGGGAATCGAATCCACAAGCAATCGCGACTTCAATCAAACACGGGCACTGTGCCATAATGACCACTAATTTGTTTTGAGTGCAAAATTTGGTACCTATACAATTTTTGTACAATAAGTGTTTGTGAAGCATAGCTTTGTTTCTAGTAATATTTAAATAGGACATCTATAACAGTAGATACCTATTAAGTATTCAGGGACATAATCTGCTTATAGGCTTTTTAGAAAAATAACTTTTTATTTTACCGACAATTTCTAAAACGTTAAACGCTTCAGTAAAAAGATAAAGTTAAGCCGTTTGAGTCAGGCGATTTCATTACTTTCTCACAACACGCAAATAGAATGTTACCTTTTGTCTTCGCTAACAGATAATGTCGTACGCTCTTTATGACTCATTAAAGAGTCACACACGGTAATATGTGTGTAATTATAATTGCCGCTTTTCGGCTTGTTATAAGGGGTTAATTTAGAGATAGATATATGAAATTCACTTAGGGTTATTATTGAAAATATGAATTTTCAAAACATTTTCTAAAAAAAAAATATTGGAGTTATTTTTTACTATAGGTATGCATAAAATTTTAAAAACGTCAGACCTCAAAGGTAGGATTCCCATTTACATATATCACCTAACTTAATTATTTTTAAAAATATTATTAAATATTTGATACTTTTTATTTTTATTGTTTTTTTTATTTTGTATAATTTTAAAACGCCTGTCGTGGCGCAGAGGCACAAGCGTACGACTGTAAACGCGACAGTTTGTGGATTCGATTCACACTCCAGGAAATGTAAAATTTTGTATTTTCATTTCTTGGGTTTGGTAACAAGGCAAAGCGCGGCATTGAGTTCCGCCACTCAACACGCAATGCCTCATTTCGGCGGAAAGTGGGGAACGGAATTGTTAAAAGAGAATGGAGTGTCTTAACACTAGGTTTTCTGGTCATCTGCCTACCCTGCTATATGCGGGTTACAGTGTGAAGTTAAAAAAAAAAATATATATTTATTTTAATTATTAAGCTGTGTTTTATATTAGGTAAATATTTAAGAAGTATAAAAGAATCCCAATGCCCAACGATGACGTTGTGTATGTAAAATAAAAAAAAATATAAGCTAACAAACAATATAAAAACATGAAAGCTACATTCCTCTTGTAGCCACAGCTTTTATAAGCATACGCACGTCTTAGCTAACAATGAACAATCAACCCGCAAAATAATTGTACTTTTTCATATAAATATTTACTAATTGTATGACATTCTAATTTACACAGTGAATTTAATTTAAAGTTATGCGAATGTGCCCGAAACAAACGAATCACATTCCAGCGAAGATGGCAACGAGAATGAGAATTTAACATTATTGTTAAAGTTCTGATACTGCTAACATCAATATATGTTTGTTTGAAACGTTTAAACAATGCTACGACGCATCTTACAAGTCCTACGTTTTTTGCAGATGTCCCTTTATACACCTGCTTAATATAACAGAATGTAAGTAGTAAATAAGGAATAATATATATTACTTTGTTTTCTTTGTCTGTTAGTAAAAAGTAAAAAAGCTTTTAACATTAATATAGTATATTACTAATTAACTAGTGGCATCGGTGACGCGTTAACAACGCGTTGTCTTTAGCAATGTATGTATATGTTACTTTATATAAACGTGAATATCGAACCATGGTAGTGTGTGTAACATTTATTTTATTAATTTAATATACTTTTTATGTATTATTTAAAAAAAGAATTCTGCACTCCTTCTCTTTACAAACTATAAGTGTGCCAAGTTTCATGCTACTCCGTTCGCTTAATATTCGTAAAATGGGGTACGAAGTTTTTGCTTCACGTATTTATATATAGATAGATATAGAAAAATATAAAAAGCTAAAACATTCGTGGTGTCGCTGGAATGTCCTACTGCATGGTCGTTGGGGGTCAAATACCACATGAGAGACTCATGAGTTTATGTTTAAAATATGCACATTTCCACGAATTACGATTGTAAAATAAATACATATATGGTTATGTACGTTATAACACGAATAATTCGTCGCTAAATTTTCTCTGCTTACTTACAAACATATAAGAAATCAAGGGAATATTTAAAAACAAAAACCTCGTCTTTATTTTTTTTATTAAATACACACGAAGTCAAGGCCGCCCCGGGGCGCTGTTTCCGCCCGCGGACCACGCTAACTATTGATTATAATTTAACTGTTAGCCCAAATGTTATCTCATAACTCAACTCATAGCACATTTTGTTATATCAATTTGTCTTTTAAAAATTAGATATACCTACACTTCATTTCAATAGGCAAATGTATACATTGACATTTTTTTAAACTTGTATTTCGTTACCTAAGTTTATTTTAAGTATCTTAATAAATTAGAATCTAACAAAACAAAAATTTAAAAATAGTGTTAGAAATTATTAATGCATCGTGAATAAACAACGAATTAATTCTAAAATATTTATATTCCACAGAAATATAACATATAAATGACTTAGAAACGTCGATTTACATTAAATATAACAGTGGGGAATGGAAATCTTAAGAGAACGGAGTGTCTTAACACTAGGTTTTCAGGTTCCCACTGCTATGTGCGGAATACAGCGTGAAGCTAAGAAAAATTACATACACGCAAGGACCAGTAAGCAGTTGAATAAAGACATGATGATGATAAACACATATATATATTGAATAGGACTTAGATTACAGCTTAAATGTATTTCAAAAATTCTCATATCTACTTGGTGACTAATTAGTAACAACTCCACAACGCGTATGACCATTTCACCGATATCCTTATCAATTCCTCGCATGCAATCAAAAATGGCTTATCACCTTTTGTGTTCGCTTAATCACTGACCTTAATCACCGGATGCGAACTTTGCGAAGTTTTGACATGCTTACTTAATGACTTATAAGCATTCTTTAGATAATGTGTGTTACTTATAATTTAAAGTAATTTTCATCACACTTTCAAATATTCGCTGTGAGAGTACCTTATTTATTATTTTTTTGTGATTTTCTTTGAAACTTAATATATATAATATACATTAATATACATTATCTACTTCTAAATATATAATTCCTAAGACTGAGTAAAATATTTAAGTTGCTTTTCTCTTGCTGTGAGTCCATATTAAATTATTATTCTTTTTAATTTTTTTCAACGAATCTAAACACGTGCACAGATTTTCAAGGAAATCGGACTGCAAGATGCGAGTCAATATAGCATTGCAAGATTTTTTTTGAATGTATCTAACAGGTGAAGCTAATAAAAGTGTGCTAATAAAGCTGACCTGAAGAATATTAAATAAAACAGGTGAACTTTTTGTACCGGTGCATTTCTAAGCCAAAAATAACTTGATAAAAAAGGGAGGTGCTATAATTAGGTATAACGTGCGTGAACACATGTCTAGTCTAAATGTATTAAGATGCCTCGATATAGATGCCTTCAAGTTCACAGTAGGTGTCTTTAAGCTCAGTATACATATTATAATGAAAAACAACATTCATGAGAACAAAGTACATAATAATGAAATAATCACAACCAGTTAGCTTATCTGAAAAAGTAAAGAATTTCAGCACTCTGTCAAGTTGTAAGTTGTAACTATTAAGCCATATCGATCGACATTGGCCTTAAACGTCTATCTTCACATCTAAATGAGCTGTATAATTCACAATAATTACTCAAACATTGAAAATTGTTCAACGAAAGCAATGTGTTAACGTTACCAAGACAGATATCGACTTGCCATTATCGTAAGGAGCCAAATTTCTTTCTACTGTCAAATTACGCAATTACTTTCTATATTAGGAGTCAAAGAAAAAACTAATTAGTCAGTCCAAGTTCATATGGGAGTTGTTATTCCGTCTCGAAATTCGAAACAACATTTTTGATGGTTGATAAAGGCCGATCTTTTCGATAATAATCTTTCAAATGATAAAGCACAAAAACGTAGACAATGTAAGTCAACTATGCATTTCAGAGTTCCTTAGCTATGTTACAGTACTTTTTCGTGAATGATATCAAGAGTCAAGAGTGTCATTAATTCCAAAATATATTAGGATTTTTTTAGCTTGGCTCTTATGAGAATCGTGTGGCCATAGTGGTATTTTTCATAACATACCATAAACGGTGCCGTAACTGGTAACATTAATATAAATAGGAATTAAATTACTATCAGAATTAAGTTCATAATCTTTTTTTTATATTTAGGCAATATAAATAATTATAGTAGACCGTTTCATACGTAAAATACGCATTGCCCTCGTGTACTTTAGTATATCACTTCATACAAAAATGCATCTTAATGCATGTACTTATAATAATATTTGTTTTATTATTTAAAAGTTAAAAAAAGGTAAAAAAGAAATTCTATGCATATATATTATTTTTTACCAAATTTCATACTTTTCCGTCCACATAATTTTTTATAAATAGATCCAATATTTTCCTTCACGTATTTTTTCTTTATAATGAAACTTATTATACGATTAAAATGATGCAAATATAAAGTAAATAATTATGCTATATAGTGTTTTACCGAGTATTTTCGATATTGTATGAAACCAGATACTGTATATAGGTACCAGGACTGCGACTACCTGCAAACATTGTATTCGAATGACGGATAAAACTCTCTACGATCGATATACATAGGCTTATTATGTTACTTCTTTACTTGATTATAAAAAATAATACGAAAAAACAAAACTGAAATTAATTAAATTAATCCAAATAAAAAAATCCTTTTTGTACAAAAATTTCGAAGACTCTCGAATTATACTTATTGATGGTAAATAAATTAATTTGGTAAATAATAATATATCTTTACTTGATATTAATAATCTTGTGGTCATCGTGGTGCATTGGGGTGGCGTCTGTGATGCACTCTGGGAAATGATTAGGTTATTTTTTTTTTGCCCCGCTCTGAAAAGACAAAAGGTGGAGTTGAGTTCCGCCACTTGAAATGCTATGTCCTGATTTCAGACAGAAAGTGCGCAACGGAGTGTCTTAACACTAAGTTCCTTCTGCGTAACTAACTATGCGCGAAAATGAGTTAAGCTGAAAAACATCAAGAAATTAATCACTCCATGTATTTCTCTGTGCAGCATTCGACGTTTTATGTTAAACATATTAAAATCCTCGAAAGTTCCGAGAAATTATCTTATATATGTGGAATATGTTTTTTTAATTAAGTAGTGCAACTAATTAAATGATCGTTTTGGTACAATTTTCTTGAGTCAAATCGCACATATTAATTAAGGTTACGGTTGAATATGAAGCCCTGATTTTTTCCAGAACGTGTTTAACTTTACAATTAGGTAGATACTTTTAATGATACAGATTAATGATTGAATATCATGTTTTACAGTTTTAATTTGTATCGGGCCAATACAAAAGTTTTAGCAGCTTTAAAATTTATAAAGAAAAATAATTATAAAAAATCTGCAATGACTTATAATATTTACATTGATGGGTCATTTAAGTCTATTTCTATTTCTATTTCGATGTATATTTAGGAAAGCCGGGACATATATTTAGGGAAGCCGGTATTTTTTAGAGAAGCCGATATATTTAGGAAAGTCGGTATAGGATGTGAAGGTATTTAGTAATTTCACTATCAAATTTTGGCGATGACCTTTTTTGATTTTTTTAAGTCTTTAAGATGTCAGAGCTGTTTTTTTTTGCATATTTATGCCCAATATTTTCCTGACGATATCTTTTTTTTTAGCTCTCCAACTTACTTGAATTTGTTTTTTTTTTGCTTCATTACATTCACTTTTCACAATTCGAGCTCCCGTGACCTTTTTTTTAGGTCTCGTATTTGTACTTTGAAAAGTTAGGCAAGCCGGTGGGAACGGTGTTGTATGAACGCCTTGACACTGGTGGGTACGTCTGTATGTCAATATAATCTTTAAAGTGGCGAAATCTGTTTAAGCTCAAAGTTCAATTCATTCACAATCAATCTTTAGTAGCGTCTACAATGCTAAAAATCGTTTAATATTTTTAACAATTTTTAAATTATTAATCACACACTGAAGATAGAAAAATATTTAGCTGTATATATATTTTAAATTCTATCCACTCTTAACACAAACTTATGAACTAATGACGTCGCATATAATCAAAGGATTGTCCCTATAAACTCTTACAATTACCACAAATATGTCACATGTCTAAGTTATATTGTATTAAAATATTAATTTTATTTACACACTCCGTTCGATGTCTTCCACCCAAATTCGATACGTCGCGTGTTGAGTGCGTAACTCAATGCTGCGCTTTGTCTTACTAGAGCGGAGCGTATTCTCGCCAGTGCCTATCGAACCCACAATCAATCGCGATTACAATCAATGGCAGTGAGACAACGCCACTGAGCCACGATAGCCTTAACATGTCAATTTTATGTACTTGATACTTATTATTAACGATCTGAAGTAATGTTTCTTTTTTTTAGTTAAATTTACCTTTCATTTAAATGAAGTTGATATTGATAGATATACGAGTACATGAATGCGTGACGATATACATGCTTATTAACATAAAATAATTTAAATCTATAGCTAATATCATTTTTCAAAATTATAATATATGTATTACTCTATGTAAATTGAGATTTATTAAATAATCTTACATAATTATATGCACAAACAGTTTTAAATATTTTTAAATTATTTTGTATTTTTATCGTTTCATATCTCCCGCAATTATTTACGGAATAAGATGAAAAAAAGCCTACTTACTGTATAAGGCATTCTGTTCTGAAGAACAAAATGTCAGCGACCTAAACCGTTTTAACTGCTTATTACCTATTCTTTTGCATTACGTATTTCGGCATATTTTGATGTATGTGAATGAATTTTATGTGGACTAAATATTTTCCTAAATGACAAATAGGCGAATAAACACATTCGCCCATTTATCCCGTTGTCCTTTTTAACTGACCTTGTATAAACTTAGTTTTTATCGATAGGCCTTACTTTGCACTTTCATATTACAATTGGTGTGGAATATCTTCTAAACTATTTGGTCGTCGGATATATGGAATCGCAGAGGACGATATATTATCAACTGCAAAACGTAAATAACTTTGTCAGCATTTATGATCAATGAGCTGATCATTTGTCCTATTACACAATTTTCGAGATCACTTCTTGAATCGCAAAGATCAGTTTCGATGAATTTGTGTCCCAATAAACAAAATCAAAGTCAAATAATTTTATTCAAAATAAAAAAAATTACATGCTGTATTTTATGAACGTCAAATACTTTACCACCGATTCACTAAATTTAATGTCTCAGACCTCAGAAAAACCGGCGCAAAAAACTCAGCGGGGCGTTTCTTTTTTTTATTAGTCAATATTTTACAATTAAATAATCGTGACAATGATACCTTTACAATAGACTGGAGCAAGCATTTCATTTCCAAGGCGTGTTATCATTTATAAAATCACTAATTAGATGATAGCCCCTTAGCATACAAATATCTTTTCATAACATTTTAAAATTGTGAAATAGAACATTTTCAGACGTTTTCTGGGATCCTATAGCAAAAGCATAATCTTTATATATAGTCATAGGCGCGGCAATTTTAAGCCTATTATTAATACTGTGTACATCGCCAATTTTACTAAACTTATTCTTACTAACATATAGGTACATTACATTTTTTGTCTTAAGGAATCTTTAGGACCTAAATTGTAGATTGCACGAATAGCTTCTGCAACTTTGTTACATTCCGCATGTTTTTGAAGCACCTGTTTAATGAAAAATGTAAATGCATTATTATTACTTAGGATTACAAATAATAAATTGATAAAATAAATATTACGCAATACGACTACCGTATACCTACACTTTTATATAAAGTAAGTGATACATGTTGACAACTCTGAGAGATGAGAAAAATGAGGATATTTAGAACGTTTTACATCTCAATGACCGTTTTATGTAGGTTATTTATGAAATTTAAGTTTCTAGTTAACTTACGGATTTCTGACAAGTAAACCAAAATAATGATTTGAGGCTCTCTTTGCAATAGTAGTCTAACCCAAATTTTTTTGCGAAACGGAGATAATTACCTGGACTAATGCTGTAAAAATGCAGTATAATATAAACTTTAGTTTTTTTGCAATTTGCAATTTTGGGGTTAGCCCACCATTGCACACTCATTATTCTGAGTTAGTAAGAAGTTAATAGGATGGGAGGCTGCTGCACTGCAAGTTCTTGTCTTGACAGACTATCACGTGTCTACATGAATGGAATGAAAGTTAAAACTAGTAGCACATTTTTTTTAATTGAATGTAACGAAATCTTTACTCGTCAAGTTTATGAAACTGCAATGATATTCCTCACAAATTATAAATTATATTCTTACGTATTGAGAACGAATTTCTTCAAATATCGCATATAGCAGGCCTAGCCTGCTGGATTGGAAAATGGAACCTGAGAACCTAATGTTAAGACACTCCGTTCTCCATTTTCCGCCGAACTGAGGCATTGTGTGCTGAGTGGCGCAACTCAACGCCGCACTTTGCCTTGTTACCAAGCTCAGGAAATGAAAATACCAAACTTTAACATTTCCAGGAGTGGGAATCGAGCTTACAACCTGTTGCGTTTACCGTCACACGCTTGTGCCTTTGCGCCACGACAGGCATTCGTTCAAATTCTGTTTGCAAATAGGAATTATTGCTAAAAACGATTGGTACTATTCTAATTATATAAAGCCCAGATCATACTGACGAAGTTGACAATTTTGAGAATTGTTCTAGAGTATAATAATAATAATATGTAAAAATACAATACAAAATACATAATTTTATATCGTTATGTTGCTATAAAACTATGAAATAGGTCGATATAGTTCTTTTAAATCCAATAGATTTTATTTCTATGAATGGATATTATGTTAGATTATTGACTGATTTATTTAGTTTATTGAATATCATCGATCAGTACCCAGTGACGATGTCCCAGTTCGATTTAAATTAAAAGATTATATTTTTTATATCGAGCCAGTCAAATTCTACATCCCTACTAATAAGTAGGTATTATAAATGTGTATGTGTGCTTGCTACTTTTTCACGACAAAATTACTCAACCGATTATCATAAATGTTTGTGCACATATTCTGAGACGTATTAAAAAGGACAACAGATACTTTTTATTAATTAAATATAAGACATTCCTCAATTCGGCGGAAAGTGGGGAACGGAATTGTTGTAAGAAAACGGAGTGTCTCAACACTAGGTTCTCGAGTTCCCTCTGTCTACCCTGCTGTATGCGGGATACCGCGTGAAGTTAAAAAATAAAAAGAAAATATATATTTTGGCAGACATGATTGTTATTAAAAAAAATTAAACATATAGGTACTTCAAAGCGTTTTGACTAACGCATTATATGCCATTGACTACGCGAGCAAAGTCGCGGGTAGAACAGCTTCTTATACTTATAAAATTTAAACGTAAAATAGATTACAAAATGGTAACTTTATTATAGTACCAGCGCCATCTATGAATAAAATAAAGTTAACAACTATATTTTTTTCTCAGTGCTGCCATCTCATTTATTCATAATATAATGCAATTGTAAATAATATTGGATAAGTACGATAAAAATAAGAAGAGCTTAAAATAAATAATAGAAATAATCGCTTATTACCGCAAATTATTGCATTTTCATGAAATAAAAGTCATTAAAATTTATTTAAAATGGCAACTTAATACTAATGTCAAACTAGAATCATAAACCTAGTCTTTATTTTTGATAGAATCAAGAAACAAAAAAAATATCCCAAAAATTAGTTATTGGTTAGGACTATCATCATAAGAGATCAATAGAAGTATCGATTAAAATAATTACTGGTTACAAAATGAATTTGTTAACTTATTAACTGTGAATTTTATCATGACTGTGTGTATGGATGTCTCCTTATCTTGACAGCTATTCAACGAAAAAGAAAACAAAGCCATATTTTGTGTCCAATACGACCTTATAAAATGTTTTCCAAATCCCTAACTAGCAAAGATACATTCTTAGAACAGACTAAGGCAGCAAGAGAGGAGCGTGCATTAGAAAAAAAACGAGAACAATCGGCAATTAAAATACAAGCTATAGTTCGTGGTTGGCTCGCCCGCCAGAGATTTGTAAAGCTTATCCTGTAAGAATACGTACTGTTTATTTATAAATTTATAATAAAGTGACAAATATTTATAATTACATACAGTATTGGATCTGCAACATAATATTGGATTGACTATTACTAAAATAAAAAGCATGACTATGTGTGTTAACATTACTGCTATATCATAACAGCTACCTTATATATAAATATCTTATATTAATTCTTGTGTTGTTTTAATATATTTCATATATAATATTTTTTAATTCCAGAAATGACTTTGACCAACTTCTCCCAGAGTCTGCTAGTCAGAGTTCACAAGATGAACCACAGCATCCTGAACTATTACAAGCCCTTGAAGTATATAGAGTGGCTTGCCGTCTGTTCCTTGTATTTAAGAGGCAAAGAGATAAAAAGAGATTTGAAAAGCTTTGTAAATATATAGTGCAGAGCTTACACTCTGAGTCTGTTAAAATATCCTATGTTGGTGTTTTTCTTAATAAAGAGCATAGGTATGTCACTTTATTTCTAATATTTTTTTAATTTCATTTGCTGTATTGACTACATTCTTTTAGTGTTACTTTTTTTTCAACTTTACTTAGAATTACATTAAATTAACCTTATGTGACTAAATTATATATTTTCTATAATTTACTTATGATATAAAAATTGCCAATTTAATTATAATAACTAATATAAATAAAAACTATTCTTAATCCTGTTATAGCTTTTTTTACTGTTTTTTTTTAGCTTAAGATGGATTTCTCATATAAAAGATTTATTATTTAAATGTTGCCAATACCTTGAAGAGCTAAAACCAGAGTCACCAATAGATATGCAGTGTATTTTGATACATCTGCATACATTACTGGCATTTACGGCCACCAACACTTGGGCACTGACTAGGCTAAAAAACTTTGAGAAGCTCCGAGGTGGAATGACACAATTGTGTGCTAATGTCATGGGATCTCTTTTTCATAGAGGCTATTATTTAACTTTAAAGGTAAGATTAATTATAGTGAACTAAAATATGCAATATAACTTACCACAATTTAAAATAATATATAATACAAAGCAAAGAAAATAAGTAAAATTAAGAATGTATTTTTTCTTTTTTTAAATAACAATAATGTTCTAAAAGTTATGAATTTTTGCTTAAAAATTAACAAGTAACTAACACCTGTTGCGATGCAGAGACACAAGCGTGCAACTGTAAACATGACAGGTTTTGGGTTAGATTTCCACTCCAGGAAATGGAAAATTTCATTTCCTGGGCTTGGTAACAAGGCAAACTGCAGCATTGAGTTCTGCCACTCAGCAACCAATGTCTCAATTCGGCGGACAGTGGGGAATGGAGTGTCTTAACACTAGGTTCCCTCTGCCTACCCTGCTATATGCGGGATATAGCGTGAAGCTATGTATGTATGTAATTAAGAAGTAGCTTTAAAATATTTTAAAATGCTTCAACAACAGGATAAAATGAAATCCCAACATTTAAAAAAAAGTATTAAAAATATAAACGTCTTAAAAATTTATACTTTTTTGTTTTTTTTACAGTCCCTTTTCCTCCGAGGCCTATGTCGTGAGAAGGTATGCCTAAAAAATATAGCATTAACAGCAATAGTCACACTGGCATTACGGCCGTTGATCTCAGCACAATTTTCTGAAAAGTTACTCACTATGTATATTATTCAAATACTGTCAGTGCCTACATTGGTCTTCCATATGCAACAGATATCACCTGAGGTAAGTTGTTTTATTCATATTAGTATGTGAAAAAAAAAAAATTTTTATCCCTTTTTATAAAAATAACCAACATGGCTTCGAAACAGCTTTGAAATACATTATAAAATTTTGTGACCATTATCTTTATGCTATTATAAGTAATTTTCTGGAAGAAATGAAAAAAAAATTGTATAAGAGTATATATATTTTTGCTAAAATATTATTAAAATCACATATTATGAAAAATCACTATTTATTTATTTGTTCTTTTTTAAATTGAAAGACAAAAATTGCAAAAGTATATAAATTACTTAAGTGCATACAAATATTAGAGAAAATATTGCAATAATCATGTAACCATGTAAACCTTTTCTTCACTATAAAAATATGATGACTTTGAATTGAGAACTTATACCTATCTATGAAATTTAAAAATAAATAAATTCGAGTGCCTCATTTTGGGCTGTCTGCTTTACGTAGAATAGTCAATTCTTTTTATTAACTTTACGCTGTATCCCGTACAACAGGATAGTCAACAAGAACCAGAGAATTTAGTGTTAAGACTTTATGTTCTCTTTTAACATTTCTTTCCCCACTTTCCGCCGAATTGAGAAATAGCATTCCGAGTTGCGGAACTCGATGCCGAGCTTTGTCTTGTTACCAGACAGAGGAAATGAAAATACTAAATATTATTTAACATTTCCATTTCCTGGCGTGAGAATCAAACCCACTACCTGTCTCATTTAAAGTTACATACTTGTGCGTCTGTGTTACAACTGGCCTCAACAGTCTATTTATAACCTGACATAATTATATTTTCAGTCAATAGCAGCCTTCAGAACTCATGGTATGTTTGACAAATGTATAGAGTTCCTCAGCGCTGATCAGAATATGCGTATCGTATTCAATACTCTGGAAGGCAACTATGCGTTATGTTTACTAGCAAATTTAGTACAACTAGCGTATTTGGAAAGGGACTATGCTAATCCGGGAACGTATTATCCTACTTTTGTGGTAAGAATTTTGACATAGCATAATTTAAATCTTATTGAATAATATAAATAATATACTTTTACGCACCGACATGGGGAAACGGATGCGATTATATGTACGGAACGGTTTCATAATTTATAAAATATGAAAATTTATATACAACTTTAAAATATACCTAGATTTGAGATTAAATGTTTTTCCCAATATTTTCCTGGCGACTATTTTTTTTTAGCTCTCACACTTTGTTTGACTTTGTTTTTTGGATCTCCACATTTTACAGGCGAGCTTTTTTTTTTAGGTCTCAAATTTGTATTCTGAAATGTTAGGGAATAGGGAATGGGAATAGTTCTATGGACGTCCGTATTTTTCTAAGAAAAAAAACAAAATATTTGGTTATATCTTTAAAAATATAGTTTTCACGTTCTAGTAAAGCAATTCAAAGTTAGCTTCTACCATATAACATGAATTGAAAAAATTAAAATATACTGAAAATAAAAAAAAATTACGTGACTGACCATTCATATTTTTGTCGGTTAAAAAAATAAGAATTTACTAATATGTTTTGTTCTTATTAAATTATTTATAATAACATTCCTACAGCTCGTAGTGACCCGATTCTTAGACAGCTGTCAACAGTATGTAGTATGCAAAAAGGGGAACCTCAGCAACTGGCATCCAGTCCTTGGCTGGTTCTCACAAAGTTTCGACGTATATTTACCACCGGCTATGGGAAATTTAAGAACGCAGCTATCTTTACTATGGGGTGTGCAGCTTTTGAAGAAATTACTTGGTACCCCCTTGAAGGAAATGTTGGAATCGGGAATATCGAGTGAAGAAGGTGCTGGACCTTCCCAGCCGTCTACACCAGTGCAAAGTAATAACCCGGCTTCGTTTATTCGACGAGCTATCGAAGCTAGGACTAATAGGTAAGAGTTATATATTTTTAAGATAGGAATATGGTAGGGAATAGACAAATTTAGCTGTAAGTTGACACTAATTTAATCTCACTCTATATTGGCGGCACGTAGGCCAGACATGAACTACCATTAACTCCCATTATATATAACAAGCAATAGGCTTGTAATGCAATGCGTCAAATTCGGGCGGTGGTCCGAGTATCTTGACAATGGGTTCTTTCTGCCTACCCTGCTACTCGGGAAAAAGCGTGAAGCTAAAACAACAGTTTCTTAATATATTCGCGTTGCGTGCTCATTGCCGAATTTAATATTTTGTTGAACTCACTTTATGTTATAATAAATCTCCCAAACTAGCTATTGTCACATGTAATTAAAAATTACTATCCATTTTTTATTTACAAGGAAAATAGAACACATTATACCAGATGGTGCTAACAAAGGTTGATCTAATCTAGGGTTTTTATAATCTAATCCATGAGATATTTTTTTATATGGTTGATTAAATGGTTAATGGTGGTAAATATGGTCGGAATTTATTTTCGCCATATTAATATTTATTTCTTTTGTTCAGGGCTAATTCCAGTAAAAACTTCAGAAAACTTGGATCACCAGATTGTACAAAAGTGGCTTTAATTTGTTCAATGTATCACACAGCACTACAGACCATGTCACAAGTGAAACTGGATATACTGACAGGTATGTATCAGATATATTTTTCTATACTTTTAAAAAAATGGTTGAAATGTGGCGTATTATTTTTTTATGAACAATATGGTGAATTGTTTTTTTATAATTAATTGGTCAAAAGTATACATAAATAGAACCATTGAAAAAAGCTAAAAGTGTTAGGCAATATAATTTTGACACTTTATAGCTTACTGGTAACTTAGTGGTTCGTTTTCTTATCATTTAAATATATTTTTTTACCTGAAAGTGTATAGGTTGTTTTTTTTTTTCATTTATTCATACTATGAATTCATATATTTAAGTCAATATATTTTGAATTTTACCTCTTTAAATGCTTATTGAAATATGCATTCTTAATTAATTTATACTTATATCTTCTAGGTCTCTGCAATCAAGACGAAATACTCTACTCTCTGTGGCAATTCCTTTGTACATTGGGACCTAATAGTGGTTTGAAGGCATTTCTAGATCTCCTCGCGCTGAACACTAAGGCGTCTGCGCCGGAATTTCAAATGTTGATCTTGTTTTCTGATTGTATGACGCATTATGTCACGTGAGTTCTTTTTTTACGTTTCTTTTTGTTGAACGAAAATTCAATGTTTTTCCCGTGTCTATAGGAATTTCTATAATCCTAGTGCTCCCTTACACTCCCCAAGGAACCTACACGTCAAATTTCGGTTTTCTACGGCCAATAGTTTCGCCTATATGTTTTTTGTCAGTCACTCGGTAATGCAAGTGTATAGTGGTATAGTTTTACTGTCATTCAATATATTACGTGATATATGCTATAAATATTAATTGTTTTTTTTTTAATTTCAGAATACTGGATGATATGGAGATGTATGAAAAGCAAGATCCATTTAAATTGCAAGATTTTGTTAACATGTCGCTTTTTTTGAACATGTTCATATACAAATCTATTATAGGACAATTATTTGGTATGTTTCGTTATTTGACATTTCCAAGCTCATAAACGTAACTTAACATCGCACTTTGTCATACCAGAGTGGGACTGTATGCGTTATACTAATAAATAACTGTAAGCTTGTATATATGTTGTAGTATAACTCAAAAAAAGTCCTGCTGAATTTCTGGCGCCATTTCTTCTCAGGTCTGAGAAGGATCCCATTAACATTAATGAAACTATGGTAAATTATTTTTGGCGCTCAAAAATTAAGCATATAATATATATATATTTTTAACTTAACTTCACGCTGTATCCCGCATACAGCAGGGTAGGCAGAGGGAACCAGAGAACCTAGTATTAAGACACTCCTTTCTCTTTCAACAATTCCGTTCCCCACTTTCCGCCGAATTGAGGCATTGCGTGTTGAGTGGCGGAACTCAACGCCGCGCTTTGCTTTGTTACCAAACCCAAGAAATGAAAATACTAAATTTTACATATCCTGGAGTGGGAATCGAACCCACAACCTGTCGCGTTTACAGTCGCACGTTTGTGCCTCTGCGCCA